>JAWZYV010003229.1:0-600000 GCA_038373885.1 Cheiracanthium punctorium | reverse complement strand
AAAAATGTATCAAAAATTCATATACTCTTCTTATTGTGAATAACAAAATTATTTATTTTACTGATAAATAAAATGATGTGTTCACTGGCTATTAGCGGACTTATAAAAAAAGAGAAAATAATTAAATGTAGTACTTTTATACATGATTAGCAGGTGATAAGCCATAAATGTCCTATAATATTTAAATACACTTCTTCGAATTATTTGTTAATATATGTATACTCTGTTACGTTAGCTGTAGACAATACATTTTTCCTTGATTAAAAAAGCAAGATTATTATTTTACAGATCTAAATTTATTGTGCTCCTAGTTACTAGATTTTAACAATGCATGCAAATTTTCAGTATCTCAGTATGAAAGTCAAAACATAATTTAAACTCTTTGTAACAAAGAAAAAAATCCGCTTTATATAGGGTTTACTCATTCCGTTTATTCTATTTAAGCTTGACTTTTACATATTATCATCAAGATCTATAGAACTGAGGAATTTACATTTAAAATGACGACATAACTGTTTAACATAAAGAAGGTAACACAGTGCACATTGAATAAAAGTATGCATATTCATATTTTAATGTTTTTCCAAGAAAGAACCTTTCAAATGCAATTGGCAGCTATGGAAGAAACTAGTGGCAACATATGGTAACTACTTAATAAAGCAGAGCTATACATTGGGAAATTCAGTTATGAGAAATTTGGTAAAAAAGTAGCATTAAAAAAATAAAACTATGGGGGACAAAATATAATACGCAATGGAAAGAAAAGCCGCTGAATAAATTTAATTATTTTTAGTGCATAAAAAGGGCAGAAGTGTAATATTTATATTTTTTATAACTTTATTACCGTTTCTTTTTTAATATATAAAGAGTGACAAAGGATTTGCAGAAAGTGCTAAATGCTACGTATAATATTTAGTACGCTAGTTTAATGATTTTCAATATTAAAACTATCTTCTTACTCAAACGTTTTATGCAAAAGCTAGGAAAAAATTAATGCTGTTTAATGCAAGGGACATGATTTGTATCACTTTTGAAAATGATCCTGTAAGGGGCACCCCAGGAAACGTTTCACACCTGTCAACATATGTGCTTCAATGTATTATATCAATGAAATTTTTTTTTCCCCCAATAGCCGGCCACTGCCTTGGAAGGCTTTGGCCAGAATTGTTGGCTCCTTTATTATGGGGGCACCTAGTAGGTGAACCAACATCGCCCCCTATCAAGGGTCGGACAAATGACAACCACGCCCAGTCGGGATCGAACCCCGACCACCGGGATTTGAACCCGAAACCGTAGTATGGTGCTTTACCCACCATACAATCCAGTCGGAATGTTCTTTTATTTAAGGAAAAGAAATTTTCTGACACATGCAGCATTTTTTTCACGCATAGTTCAAAACACGATTTAATAAATTGTTTTGCTGTAGTGAAAGTAAAATTCAATTATTGGTTAAAATTTAAACATTTGTCTTTGGCGATAATCGCATGCACAAACATATCATTGATTCTTCTGCCGCAGCTGTTCCATTTGACATTAGATAATTCACGAAAGAAAATACACCATTAAAATTATCACACCATGCAGTGGTGTATTTGAAAAATGAGGGTCTCCGTATCTTTTATCAAAGATTTATATTTTTTGAACGTACAAAGCGCTAACTAGTCCATTCTAAATAAATAAAATCAATATTTTACTTATTGATGACACACTTTAACGACTTCTTGACTGCTGTTTATTTTTACTCGGTTTCAGCGGCATGCGGTCTGGCTTTATCGTGATCAGTGATCTAAATTTTAAAACAACGAAAGAGATGCAGTTGAAAATAAAATCCCCGATTCTCAATTCACAGCCTCGGAGCAACGTAACTCTCTCCTAAATAAATAAATAAATAAAATAAAAATAAAATAAAAAAGGGATTTAGTTTCCGATTGTCTATGCATATGATTATGCTTCAATTAAACTTCACGTGCTAAGAAAAAATAACTGTCGACCTCGAATTAGAGTGACCCGTTTATTACACAGGTCTTCAGCCTGAGATAATGAACCCTTGGCAGCGAAAGCTATGTATATTAATTATGTGAGAAAATTCCCATATTATTTATAACTATTGTCGATGCTAAATCAAGACCTTTCAAGCCTCGAGCTCAAGTTGCATTAGGACGTACAATAAATTTCAATAATTAATTTCCGTGCCATGTTTATAGCTTGTGTGATTTGTATTTGCATTTGCTTATCTCTTTTATTCTAAGTTACCTTTATGACATCCATATAAATCAAAAGAAACTAGCATTAATTTTCCTTGCTTATTGTTGCCGAACCAGAGTATCAAACCAGTTTTTAAAATTAATTTTATTTTTATTCTCGAATTAGACTTTTGCACTATTCGTTGCATAAAATTAAAGGGATTCAGGCAGTGCACTTTAAAAATTCTTGAAAACTTAACAATGATTAAGTTATGAATGCACTAATGTTGTGCTTAGTTACAATTAAATTTAGTTCAGTTTTATCTGAGATTCAAAAAATCTATTTTTGTTCACTAACTGCTGTATAAATATTTGAGAAATGGAAATAAAAAATTAAAGCTCTTCATTTATTGCTTTCCGAAACTATCCCCAAAAATATCAATGAATAAAAAAGAGTGACCTTGAAATGTTTCAAAATTCTACAAAATGGTGAAAACAAACTGTCCAAATTCTTCAAATCCAAATTAAGTCTCATTAAGATCATTTCATCAGGGCCTACCTTCAATATTTTATCAAGGACGCCAAGTCCAAAAGCAAAATTTTCTAGAACATCCTGAAGCAGTATGCTATTTTCCTAACATAGGGCTTCTAGATGTATAGTCCCAATCACCTGCACAGGAGCACGTTTTATGCCTGTTTTATCTGGTTCAGGAATAAAGACACGCACCAGAAATTAATAGTTTTACAAGACACTCTAGCATCATCAACACACAAGTTCATGGATAAAAATCTATAAGCACATCCATGAAAATTAGTTGTCCTCCGAAAGACCCTCTTTTAAAAGTCTCTCAAGATTTTGGTGACTTAAAAGTTTATCAGTAGGCATGGGCGCCGGCAGAATATTACCTAGGGGGGGCAAAGACTACTTCAACGTATGGTTACCATGTTAGAAAGAGCAAAAAAGCAAGGGAAAACACTGCATACAAAAATCCAGGGGGGCATTGCCCCCTCTTGCCCTATGCTGCCGGCGCCCATGTCAATAGGGCATTAATATGTTCATTTGGAATATTATGCTCATGAATTCAGAATCATAAGTTGCCACATGAGAGTGTCAATCATATAAAGCTTTTCATTCTTCATAGCATCATGGCCGTTTGTTAAGCTGTGAAGTTGCGTGTGAAGTGATCAGTTCAGCATCATAAGCTGTTAAAAGATGTCACAATCATATAAAAACGTTTTATTCTTCATAGCAACATGAAGGTTTGTGAAGTTGTGCAAAGGTATTAGTGAACTGTTGTAGACAGTTTCCAATGACAAAAAAAGTCGTAAAATCATTTTACCTTAGCGAATAACTGTTGCATTAACCTATATGATCTTCGATCTTCATGTCAGAGTCCTGCTCACTGTAATCTGAAATTAGATGTTTTGCCACCTCTGTCAAAGACCAGAAGATTAATTTTTAGACTAGTTTGATGGAATGTAACTAAGCTGCTCTTTTCAACATAAAAATATTTGAACGATTAAACTAAGTTAAGGCTTAAAAAAACGTCCATTATATTATAATTTTATGCATAATTGCTTTGCTTGATTTAGATGTTGAAACCGAAAAAGAAAAACTTCTTATAAATTACTAATTTTACATACATTCAGGGCCTGACTGTAACGTTTTTGGTCCTAGTGCACTTTAAAAATTTTGTGTCCCCATCTATAGCTAGATCACCATGTTGATACAGATGTTTTAGTCCGAATTCAAATTTTTTAGCCTCTATACGCATGTTGTGCCCAGAACACGAAAGCCAAGTTCCAATGCAATAATCAGAGCCTGCATAAACTAATAGATATCAGTTTTTTTTTCATTATTCATTAAATTGTTAAAAAGCTCGGTCATTAAATTTACGTATGCGATGTTTTTTTTTTTTTTTTTCGCAACAGTATCTTAGTTGTTACCACATAAATTTGGTTTATCATACCCGCACTCCCAAAAAGACATCTAAAATAAAACTTTATTCTATCATCTGAATGCAATTTCTTTTTAATCTTATAGGTCTCATTAAAATCATTACTTGCTGTATATTGGCCTATAAAGCGAGCTCTTAAATTAGTATAGTTTGAAAAATTGTCAGCACTAAGAGTTCAAAATTTTTCTTTGAAAATTAGAAACTATAGAAAAACATGAACATTATCTCATCTAAGTTTGATGTTTTTTCGTTTTGGAAAGACTATACGATCGATGGACATCTACCTATAGGAGGGGAAGGGGATGGCTTGAGCAGAAGACTTCACTTATCATCTGGAGAAAATCGCCCAAAACTCCAGACCGTTAGATTGACAGCCACGCGTAGGCCTTCACACATTGAGCATCAACCATGTTTAGTGTCTTATGCACTCGGCCATGGTTTGGCTTCTCTTATCTAAATCCTGTAACTGAAAAGACTTTTCCATACACCCTTTTCCATAGAATGACGTTGATTTTTTAAAACATAAGCGCAGGGCAGATTTTTTAAAAAAGAAATAGTTGCATTTTGAAAATCTTTTAATACATATATCTTTTAGCAAGCAATATTAAATCAAAGCAATTTTACAGTAGCTTGATGATGATGTTTTCTACGCTTCACTCGTAGAACAGGAACATAATGCAGTGGTTGAAGCTTATTTCGGCCAGTGGTTTATCCGGTGAGCTGCTTATTCCGGTGAAAATCGGCATGAACAGAACAAAATAGTCAAATTACACTGTTTTTCCGCCGATTACCTCGGTAGTGAGAGCCGCTTTATCCGGTCAGACAATCTTCGGAGATTATGAAAATTTCGAAGTAATTAGCTTTTAGGGAGCCAGTCAAAGATGACTCATATTTGTGTGGAGGTGTTACGATAATTCAATCAAAAAAATTGTTAATACATTTAACAGAATTTTAATAAAAGTAATGACCAACCTACACCCGTAACCAATGAGACACCTGATGACGACGACGACGATGTGCACCCGAACCGGTTACATGTCACAAGAGTAGATTTGTTGAATGCTATAGCAAATGATAAAGACACTTTTTTTAATGGAGAAATTCATTTTCTAACTCTTTACAGCATACATCACTTCTGAGTCGTTTGAAATAGCCCAATACCTCTAAAAAACGCTTTGATGAATTTCGGCCCATAGAGCGTAATGTATTTCGAATCTTTTGGGCGGTTCTGTAGATAAACTATCCAGTCGAATGGAATCGAAAGGGGAGGTGCACAACTAGATGTTACAGCAATCCTAAATATAAAGTTTCAACATTCTACGCCTAATAGTTTTTGAGATATGCGAGTTTAATGAGTTTCGGCCCATTGAGCGTAATGTATTTCGAATGTTTTGGGCAGTCCTGTAGATAAACTATCCAGTCGAATGGAACCGAAAGGAGAGGTGCACAACTAGATGTTACAACTATCCAAAATATGAAGTTTCGACATTCTACGCCTAATAGCTTTTGAGTTAGGCGAGTTTAATGAATTTCGGCCCATAGAGCGTAATGTATTTCGAATCTTTTGGGCGGTCCTGTACATAAACTATCCATTCGATTGCCACCAAAAGGGGAGGTGCACAACTAGATCATAGAACAATCATAAATATCAAATCTCAACATTCTACGACCAATAGTTTTTGAGATATGCGAGTTACATACATACGTACGTACGTACGTACAGACGGCATGGAAAAACTGGCCACAGCAGACTCGCCGCTGGTCAAAATGAGTTGCAGACGCGTTAATATGATCGTGCATGCTAGCCTACGATAGGATGCATCGAAAAAATTTTTAAAATTAAATTTAGAGGTAGTCAAAATCGGTTTTTTTGTCGAAATTTGGCCCCCAAAATTTTTCGGGATCACATTACTTCCTTATACTACGTACAAGGAAGTAAAAATTCTACTGTCTATCCAGGGGTCGCGTCAAAATTATACTCAAAATAGGGGGTCGCGATAAAATTTTACACAAATTAGGGGGTCGCTGAGGAAAATAGTTTGCGCACCACTGCTATAGACTTTTTAAATAGAGCATTTGTGGAAAACAACGTAAATAGTCGCATCACCACTTTTCAACATTAAGCGAGACTCAATTTGCTATGCCCCTAAAACAGCCTTTAATTTCCCATTTTCCCTCCAAGAAGTAATTTAAAAATAAATAAATAAATAAATGTACATATGCATTTTTTCGCTTGTTCACTTCTTCATTCTTTATCCCGTTCTAAGGCCGGTGGTAAGAATATTTACCACCTACGGGTCTGTTGACTTACAGAAATCAATTATCATTAATGAATTTTATGATTTTTGTTCAGGGATAATGGACAAGTACTTTTTATCAAACATATAGATTATAAATTATATTTGGCTTTAAACATTTATTTGGTACGTAATTTTAAAAAAAGCTCGCATAATTATTCTAAAAATGAGCCTATTAATCATCGCTTTTAATTATATATTTCTTTCGTTCAATTGTGTATGCAAGTGGCAATTAGTTTTCCGACATTGATTTGTTAATAATAAATTTATTCTCCTGCAAAGTTTGTATGTATGTCTAGCACGCGTTTGTTTAATTTTGACGTCTAATATTAAAATAGAAGGAATAGATGTGAATTAATCCTAAAAAATTAGGGCAGAAAATGCTCAAGTACTTTCGATTCTCTGCAAATAAACTCGCCCATGAAAGGATTAATAAATATGTGCATACGTTAAATTATTGTCTAATATAGTTCACATTTGTTATTTAATTTATTGATTTTTTTTTTCTAAAATTGTCTCACTTTTACTTTTGGTACCGCCGTTTATTTCGGATTTCGGTTATTCCGGTCAATTTCAATTCGTCCGGAATAAGCGGCGACCACTGTATTATTATTATCATTTTTTCCAAACTGAATGGTAATGAGAAATCCGACGATTTTTCCTTCAGAGTTCTATGATTACAGCATGAATAATTTATGTATGGATAACAGTAAGGAGAAAGACAAAAGAAGAAGAAAAAAAAGACACTAAAAAATCATCAAGTATGGAGTATTGTACATTATCGGCGCTATGAATGCTATTCCGCTATTTTATAGGACAAGAATGTAGACACCTACCTCATTTTGGGAATTTCGACTTGGAATTTGAGATGCATTTTGGATGAACGAAAAATAAAAAAATTCCTTTACCGTAGGTTAAGGTCGAAGAAGCAATCTCTGATCTAGATCAGAAAAAAGGAAAATGGAAAACATACTCAACACTCACATATCCGAACCGCAAGGGCTAGCGGCAAAAATTAATGACCTGTTGGCATTCGCACATGCACGTAACATCTACTACATTTTAACTGTGCTTTAGTTAACCCTTTGTCGCTCGGTGGTTGTGACGTGAAATCACCTTATTTCAGAGTTTTCTCTTTTAGTTGAAAAAAAAATGGTTAAATAGTCCGAACACTGAAAAATTGCAGCCGTTGCCAACGATCCATTTAACTACCAACAATATGGCGGTCGATCGAATGGCTCATCTGTCGCCACATAGCTAAAGAATTTTTTTGACACAGCTGACTCACCTTTTCAGCGTTGGGCTAGTCTATCCGGCTGGTCTTCTATATTGTTGTGTCTAGTGCTCTCTGGCTCATCGCGTAGGTGAGCCATACCTACCAAACAGGACGACAATGGGCGAAAATGAGCGGCATCATTCAAAGTGGGAGAAAGACCGACGTAGCTTGAGGTATGCTAATTTTGAACCCATTCCATACGCGAGACCAGCACCTGGATTGACACACCCAGAGGTATCATTTCAACAAGGAGCACATTGAAGCCACGGCAGATTTTACGTGCACCTGCTTCCTCTACCTTACACGGTCCCATGGCGGTCGAGTTAAAAGAGCATGTCACCCTCCCAAGTGCTGAACGAAGTCGATGCTGCTTCATTTCCATGGGAACCTAGCTTTGGGAACTGAGCCTATAACGCACATAAAAAGATAGTTATGAATATGATCGTTTCAGGTGGTGCAAACACTTCATCCTTCTTCAGTTGTATAAATGTTCCACCGTCCTTGCTACCTGTGTAGGTGGTGGAACGTTTCTGCAACTGAAAGGTGGATCATTTTAGTAAGTTTTTAATCAATTTTTATACCACGGCTCATGTTTTTGAACAATTTTAAATTCACTTTAATGACGCTAATATATTTATAACAAGGGGAAAATAATAGTGCATTTTGTTAAAGCGTACAAGTGGAGTTAGAAAAGACTAAGTTTGCATCTGGGCTTATTTGTACGTTATTTAACCTCGGTACACAATCTCAGGTTTAGTAGTTAGGAAGTATACATTTCGCTGGTCTACCATGGGACATCCATAGGCTCATGCCGGAAAGCAACGAACGATGCTGAAAAGGGATCTTTGCCGCTGGGTCTTTCTGATGAAAAAAAAGCGAGCAGTTCAGCCATACGTTTGGCAAATAGTACATAAACAAGCGACTGTGCTCTAAAGTGTCTCATTAGCTGATGGGTAGAGCTACTGAATTTTCGCAAATAAAAAAACAGAAATTTCACAGAAAAATATATGAAGTTTTGCATAAACTACTCATAAAAACATTTTTATGCATTTAAATTTTTAAAATTCAATGTTAATTCAAAACTGCGTTGTTATAATTCCAACATTTGACGGAATTAGAGTTAGGGAATACAATCCCGCACTGTTTTTTTCGCTTCGCGGGATTGTGGGATTTAGATTTGTTGATCCCGCGGGATTACTATTTCATTGAACTAAAAATTGATTTCGATAGAGGAAAGTAGGAAATAGTAAGATTGTAAGCTCTATGAAGTTTAATATTAGGTTGTAACGAAAGTTTTCCGCCACTGGAAGTATTGTCTGCACAAGCAGTTCGCGTTGGTGACTTTGCAGATATTTTGTCAAACGATTTTTTGTTATTTGAAAGAAAAAGACTTGTTTTAGAGCACTGTGTTGTGAAATCTGTAAAAAGGTGTCTGAAATGGAACTAACACGCTACCAGATTGAACCGTCATTTACTCTCAGTTCTGTTGTGCAAAAAGTCAGCTCCAGAATGACACCGAATCATGTGTACAGCTTAAGGTACTATTGTTGTATCACACGACATTATGAGGATTTGGTACCGAAATTTCAAAAACGAGGACTAGGACATTTAAGAAGCAGAGCGCTCTGGCCGGCCTACTGATGAGGCCCGCCTGCGAGAATTTGTGAAAGAAGATAAAATATTCATCCACTCGAGAGTTAGCTAAAAGAGTTAGACATTAGTACCATGTCCATTAGTCGCGCAAGGCATCGTATAAACTTGACATATAAGATCAATCGCTCGGTCATCTGCATGAGCTGGCTCAAGCAAATCTGGCGGAAAACTTTCGTTACAACCTGATAATAATACTTTATCTTATTTGATAATTAACACAATACCTTACATAAATGCGAAAATTATAGCCATGATATTCATTATAATATACCGTTACTTCTTAGTTGCTAGAAAAGAATGTAAAAAAGGCAACGTTCCTAGTCTTCGTCTGATTTTGACAAATAATTACAATACTGAATATGAGAATACAAAAGAGCTTAGCAAAATTTTTTTTTTTTTTTTTTTGTATGAAACTCTGAAGGAGCCATATATTTTTTGGTGATTAACTGAAGTTCACCTTTTCAAGATATCATTAACATGGGTGGCCATATTAGTTGTTAATGGAGAGGGGAGGACAAGTCAAGGGTTCTATCCCAGAAAGATACAATATTTAGTATTGAAGCACTTCTGCGTTATACCAGTACGTAAATCATAACAATATGGGAGCTAGGAGGGGGGGTGGGGCTAAGGCGCCTATCTGGCAATAGGTATGAGCGCCCAAGATCACTGGTTGTTATTGTTCATCTTCTGCAAAACTGTTTGGCCGCCAATTGATGATCGCGAAAGAGGCCTGAAATTAGTAATAAAAATAATTTATTTTTCAGTTTTAATCCCGTGGGATTACGGTCTTAATCGCGCGGGATCGGGATTGCATTCCCTAATTAGAGTCGTTCTTCTCTCCTAAAGACGACATTATAATTACTAAAGAAGCGTTCTGCCCCTATTAATTGGTGCTATCAGTGCTATTGGTTGAGCTCAAAATGCTCTGTAATACTGCTTCAAGCAAAGTTTGGAAATGAGCATTTATTAGTTGACATTCCCTAGTAGCACACCTAGTTCAAAAAACGTTTAAATTACGTTGGAAACACGTTTTTTGACGTTAAAAAACGTGTTTTAAACGTCTTTTGGACTAAATGTGCTACTAGGGTTGGGATGTTCATCATTGTTTATTGAAGGTACTAGCTGCGTACCCGTTCTCCGCACGGTGGGAAACGCATATTTTCCTTACACATATATAATTCGAATTAAACCCAGTAATGCGGAATCTCAAAACGTGAAAAAAAAACTTGAATCGTGACTAAAAGTTGACGTCATGAGTGCAAATTTTAGACGATTGCAACAGGACACAAAAACTACGTCAATGTGACTGGCGATCAAAAAAGAAAGAACTTTATGGTATGCAGACAAAACTTTTCTCTTTCGAAAAATGCCTGATTTCTACATCATATAATTCTCTTTGTGAGGTTTAATTTATAGCATTAATATATAGTATATACCACATAAATAACATTACACGATGTTGACAACAATTTTTTCTTGCATTTTTCAAAGCGTGGACAATGCATTAGCGCAGTTATGTTACACACGACTTTATTAAATTTTACCTAGATTAAAAAACCTACATGAAACAACGGATGCACCATTTACGTTTAAAAGCCAAAAATGTACCCTGCTCGGGTGAAAATCATGCCGCTTTTGTAAATGAAAACGTTCGTGATGTAACTTCTGAGAAAAAGCTTATTACCCTTATTGAACTCTTAATGCAGTATCACACTTGTTACATAAAAGTGACGTTTATCTCACTGTCAATTCGCACTAAATAAATAACTAATTTCATTTTTCATTTTTTACAGATTACAGTTGACCCCTTTATAACATGGGTCTACAACACGAATTCTTAGAACACGACGAAAACATTACGATCGTTTTCGTGTAACACGTTAAAAGAAACTCGTACATCACGATGAAATGAGACATATGTTCTGATATTATGACGCCTTAGCTCCTGTAATTAACATTCCTTTTCAATGGCAACACCAAACATCATTGCATTTTTACGGAGCGCAAATAAGTTTTGCCGCGATTATACCGCGCAGTCCGCACTCCAGGCGGAGTATAGCGCAGGACCCGTACAACACGGATTCCTATAACACGGAACGTATCTACCGTGTTATAGGGAATCTACTGTAGTTGCATAATGTCAAATTCAATAGTTAAGAAAATTCTGGGTTGCCGTATTTAGTAATATTTCATTTTACCTTGGTGGCCGAAATGTATTAAAACGAAATATCCGAACTGTATCAAAAGTAAACTTTACAAAATTTTTAATTCTGTATAACCCTCGAAACAACTTCGGTGTTTACCATCTACGACGGTTTTTCATGACGTGACAACTGATGCTTGCGTACAGTGGCGTAGCCAAGGAAGAGATAGGGGGTCACAACCCCCCATGAGGAGTTTTTTGCCATACAAAATGTATATTCTTCACTCCCGTAACATTCCCATGAAAAATTTTTGGCTACTCCTGCTTGCATATAATTGATCTTTTTTTTTTCATTTATCAGTGATCAATATACTTCAGGATCGGAATCTCCGCGGTAAAAAATGGTCTAAAAATCTGATTAACACAGTGGGGTTACACAAATACGCGCCGGACATACGCTCTTGCTTATGTCCGGAGGAGCAAATACATTAGAGGTTATGTGCTGCTCCGGATAATCTGCCAGCAAAACAGCAAAAATGACGTAAAAAATGACATCCACACGCGAAGGAAATAAAATTAAAGATATGTAGAATTGCATGAAAACTTCGATTATTTTTAAAGTGCAAGTCTGTTACAGTTAGTTCTATTTATTTCACGTTTGATGCGCTTTCACTTTTTCGAGTCTTAAAAGCTGTAGAAATGAGTGGTTTCACTTAATTGTTAAATTTAACAACTTAAGTGGCAACAATTTATTCCGTTGCTACGGAAATTATAGCAATGTTAAAAATAGAACATGAAATGAGTTATTCATGTTTACTTTGCTAGAACTGCCATATTGGCGAAATTAACGCCTCCAGTCGATGGCCAATAGCTCAAACCACAAATTAAACTTGACACTAAAGTCAATACGCAATAGTTTGTTTGGCAGAATTTAAAAAAAATATCTATGCATACCCTAGTGACATCGGCTCATCTCAGTTGTGGAATAGAATTATAAATAAGTACAGAGCTGCACTACATTTGAATATTTTTCGCCAAGTTTGCTAAGAAATGTACTAAAGTAGGAATACACATACATTTCAATTCGTAAAACAAAAAATATATTAGACAGTATTAATTACGCCTTTCTAACAGCTTATAGTAAAAGAAATTTCCGTAGCGCTGCTTTAACAAATAAGAATCAATTATTTATTACACAGTACTTCGATCGCCAAATGCCAACATACACCATTTTGCAAGATTTTTTTATTTTCAGGGAATCATTCGAAGCATTGATTTATCAGCAATCAAAATGGGAAATAGTTATCTATCATTTATATGGTTCCATCGCCAAAATTTAATACAGGCATATTATTGATAAGTAACAGTTATTTAAATTATTATTAACTATAACGGGTTTTAATCACCGTTAACTACCATGTACAAAATGCGAGAATTTCAATTTTCTGAAATTTGGCGGAATTCCTCTAACTTAAATCACTTTACTTAATTTCGTGAAAATTCTATACATCGTTTAAAATCGCCTTAATAACTGCATTATTTCTATATGAAAAATCGAAGTATAGCGCCGTAAAACTTATACTTGTTATTAAAAATACTATTTCGTAAAGCTCTCAGTAATTTGCGCCAAGCCCAAAACTGTACAAATCGGTAGAACCTACTATTTTCTCAAAATCGCCAAATGAGCCATTTTTTTTCCGACCAAACTAAAAAATATACATATTAGTCTGGGAAATCTCTCAATCCCTTATTCTTTTACACATAAAACACATTGAATTCCAGCTCTGATTTAACATGAACGCAATATTTTAATTAAAAAATAACTTTGTAAATAATCTAAACAGAAAAAAATCATTATTCTTTTATTTTTACTGCAGGAGTCTAAATAATTTAATAAAATAGCCAAACATGGCAACCTCGATGCTTATTTCTCACTTTTTTGACTACAGAGGTTACAATTACGGAATTGCGGAGAGCAAAAATTAGCGTTTTTGACGGGGTTTTTTATCAATATCTCCTAAACTAATTCGAATTTCGAAATTTAAATGAGCGTAGGATCTTTCTCGAAATTTTCCGAATACGTGGATACTTCGTTCGAAACTCAACTCCCAGCCGTTTAGGAGGAGATGATGTTACACACACACACACACACACACACACACACACACACACACACACACACACACAGACAGACGCGCACAGATTTTAATAGTATAGATTATTAGCTGACGGAAAGTGGACGTACCCGTCCATGAGCTAGCTCATTTTGAGGAAGTGCCTCTGAAGAACGGAATTTTTGAAAATCTTTCAAGCAATATAATTTGGTTTCAGGTGGTCATATTTGCAGCCTTAAATTGGAAAAAAAGGTTTGACCAATGCGAAAATATGCTTCATTTGCTGTATTTAATTTCATGTGCAAAGAAAGTTGATTCAAAGTTATTTTGGTGCGATTCTTAACCTTCCGTTTGGATTTCGTCCTTTGATTTTGTCGCTCAAGAGTTTTTATGAAGCCTTAATTGTTATCAAGCCCTAATTTGTTCCACAAATCTTGAGCAAATGGGTAACTTGAATTTTCTAATACTTAATTTCATCGATTTTGGGCACAGATCAGATATGAAGCTTACTTTAATCTTGAGTTAACGTTTAAAAGATTATTTAACGTAATTTTCTCTCCTAAAAAAAAAGGCTATATTATGCACCTATTCCCCAAAATAAGAAATTTTTCCGTAAATTAAAAAAAAATTCCGTATTTCCCTTCTATTCACAAATTCATTATGCTTCGCATTTATTCGCACTTACACGGAAATTCGCATAAATTCGCATGTATTTCGTAAAAACGAAACTTTCCCGTAACTCTACTGATGGGTTAAGCACGATTTACCTTTCTTGTTTCATCTTTGCATCGGTAAACTTTCCGACCAGTCAATGAAATACAATAGAGGAAGTAACTGATGACCGCTGGAAAGGTCAAATATACAGAAAGTTATTTAGTTCTTCGTTGTTTACCACTTATGGAGAGGTGCAACTATTGATATGAATGTAGATTAAGCGATTATTCAGATATAAATAGGTTAGAATATATTAATTATTTTCCAGCTTTGATGGGGAGTAATTTGTTTTATCAACACCGACTTAAGTTTTATTAAGTTTAATAAATGTAGCACGCAAGTTTAAGACCAAATAAACGTTTAGTCATAAGTTAGAAAACTTCGTGAATGTGCTAAAATTACCTAGCTTTTTTCACGAACTGTAATGAAACTTCTAGAAAAGCAGAGAAAACATGCACTGAAATACAATTATTTAACCCTTTAAGGCGCAATGTTCTCGCTCTGGGAACACCAAACTCTGACGTTTTGACTGCTGCCAGTCACGAAGAATAGATTTGATTTCTATAAAAATAGTTGCGGGTGACATAGCTCCACGAGAATCCTTTACTTTTTAGCACGTCATTTCCCATAAAAAAATTGGCACGATTCTTTTTTACAGCACTGGCATCTGCTGAAAAATGGAAGGATGCGAGAACAGCTGGATAGATTGCCCAATGCTGAAAAAAGGGCAGCCGTTGCCATCGCCCGACTTAACTACCAGCAAGATGGCGGACGATCGAAACGTTCATCGCGTGTCACAGATCTAGAGACCCCTTTTTGACAACAGCTGGCTGTGCCGCACAGCCAGCTGTACAGCCGGATATACAGGGTATAAGACCATCTTTGAACTGCAGTCAGAAATTTCAAGAAAAACTCTCAATTACAACAACTGCATAATACTTGTTCCGTGTAGTGGATACATCGAAACTATAAAACATCGATTTCCCTGAAAATGCTATCTAATTATGTACCATCTCCTTACCTTTATCCCCCAGAAAGGAATAATATATACCATGGATGGTTCTTTTTTACAGTGGAATTCAAAAGACTTTCCGTATATTGATGTCTCGGTCTAAGCAGTCAATGATTAAAGTGCTTTTCACATACATTCAGTCCCGGAATTTAGAGGGAATAGAATATTGGAATATGTAATATTTGGAATTTGGTCTTACGTGTCTAAAAACCTCATTTTACTATTTTTAAACTTTTGGGGCTCTGACACTTTGGGGGGGGGGCGCTTCGAGCCGCGAGGTTCCTGGGGTCCTCCACTGCACCAATGCGTAAAGACGTAAGACTAGTGTAAAATAAATAATCCAATTACTCTGATATATATATCAAATTACTCTAATCATAAAGAAGTATATCCATTTTGGGGGCCTCTCCGGGGCTCCCTTGAGTCGAGGGCACTCGGCAATCGCCGACCAGCCGACCTGGCCAGTCCGGGCCCGGCATACATTCATCTATTTCAAACGAAACAAAACAAAAGTATATTGGCGAAGCTTAAAAAAAGAATGATCTCTTCGAAAATATGTATATGCAAGTTATTTTGTTGCATACACCATTACCGAGTGATGATTTGACTCCTTTTTAGAGTAGTTAAGTTGGAGGTGTTAAATCTCCCAACTCCATAAATAATTACAACCCCTACTACTCTTAGAAAAATTTCAGTGCTTACACACCCACCCACACACACACACACACACATATATATATATATATATCTCATACATACACCGAGAAAAAAAAATCATAAACACTATTGATCGGATTAGGAAAGATCAATAAAAGGGGTGGACACAAAATATCAACAAATCTCACTCGTGTCCAGTGTGTTGTTTAAAACAAAGGTTTACATTTCCATTAATACTAAAAATAAAAAATTAAATATTAAATATATATATATATATTAATATCTTTGAGAAAAAAATGCGCATTGAATATTTTTTTCCAAAATATTCCATGAGCATTCCAAATTAATAAAAATCTGTAATTTTTTATAGTTCACTTGTAATGGATGTACGAACAATATATTTTGCATTAAATATTCAAACAAGTGTTATTTAATAGAGATATAGGAATTTAAATTTGACAATAGGCTAGAAAATTGAAAAAAAGCTACATCTCCCATGCATTTATTTTTTCTATAAAGCTTACCCTTGTCACACATAAAAATGAATGCACAAGTATGTTCATACATATATTGCAAGTATATAGAGGGTGGTTATTAATTAATGTGAGGTGTTCAGAGCCCTCTAGCGAGTAAAGTATTGGACGAAACCTAACCAAATTTGATGAGCATGCATAGTAGACCATGGGATTTGGATTTAAAAAATAAAATAAAAATAAAAATAAATAAAAGTTCCAAAATTTGCCACTGGGTAAATCAAAATCCCATGGTCTACTATGCATGCTCATCAAATTTGGTTAGGTTTCGTCCAATACTTTACTCATTAGAGGGCTCTGAACACCTCACGTTAATTAATAACCACCCTGTATTTAAAAAAATTATAGCGTTTTATTAATTTGGAATGCGCATGGGATATTTTAAACAAAATAATAGAAGGCTGATTTTTTCATAACAAATATGAATTTTTCATTTAAAAAATTATTTATTTTTTAATTTTAGTTTCAATATAATAGATGCAAACTATTATTTTAAATAGTTAAGATTTTATGTTAAACAATTTTACATATGATTACATAAAAATTCTAAAATGAAAATTTTGAATATTAACGTCCCTTGTCCCCCTTTAAAGGATATTTTTTACAGGAAAAATGTTCCGAAATGTAATTTTGAAGTCATTTACTGTACCTTTAATTAATAATAGTAGTAGTTTGGGTCCGCAGATGCCAGCTTTAATGAATGAAAAATATTAAAATATTTTAGAAGCAACAAATTTATACTCTTTTGTTTTACTTGCAACATGTTCTACTATCAATTTTTTCTACTACTTTAATAAAATTTAATATGAAGAACAACATTAATACATAACTGTCATTTCTATGTAAGAAAATATATGCTTTTCATTAGATACATTTTTTTTTAAATTTTCATTTACAATGTTTAGAAGAGTTTTAAAATCGTAGTGCTATTATTTCAAATTATTTTATATTATATTTTAAGTTATTTGACTTAACCCTTTAACGCGCAGTGTTCCCGCTCTGGGAACACCAAACTCTGACGTTTTGACTGTTGCCAGTCACGGAGAATAGATTTGATTTCTATAAAAATAATTGCGGGTGGCACAGCTCCACGAGAATCCTTTACTTTTTAGCACGCCATTCCCCGTAAAAAATTGTCACGATTATTTTTAAACAGCACTGACATCTGCTGTAAAATGGAAGAATGCGAGAACAGCTGGATAGATTGCTCAATGCTGAAAAAAAGTGGCAGCTGTTGATATCGCTCGGCTTAACTACCAGCAAGATGGCGGACGATCGAAACGTTCATCGCATGCCACAGATCGAGAGACCCTTTTTTTGACGCCGCACAGCCAGCTCTCGTGAAAGAAGGGTCTCTAGATCTGTGGCACGCGATGAACGTTTCGATCGTCCGCCATCTTGCTGGTAATTAAGTCGAGCGATGGCAACGGCTGACCTTTTTTCAGCATTGAGAAAGGGTTGCGCCTCAAAATATTAAAATCGTAGTGCTATCATTAAAAAAAAACCTTTTTCAAAATATTTTATACTATATTTTAAGTTATTTGACTTAAATAACACCATTTTAACTAAAAAACATTTTTTACTAGGGAATTTCTCATAGTGGGAGTAAAAGTGTTAAGATGCTTCTACGAACTGCAAAAAATTCCCTTCAAAAAGTGTGACAAATAACTGTGTCCTATTAAAAAACAGTATATATTAAGAAGGTCATATGCTATAACGGTACAATTTACTTAAGGAATTCTGCTCAGTATCCTTGTTTACACATTCAAAACGCGTTTTCTCTGCAACACCATCCTGGAGACTCAACAGAATCCAGTTCACCAAATTAAAAATGCCTCACCATGCAGAAACTAAAAAGGGCGTTTATCTAAAGAATGCTAACAAAATTACTCCACTAAATAACGATGATTAAGCGAAATAATTTCTACGTACACGTTACGGAACATGCACTTTTTTTTTATCTTATTAGGATTTAGTTTGCTTTATTCTTAATGTTCTATTGTTGTAAAAGGCAATTTTGTGTTAGTAGCATTCTGAACGTTCTAAACCGAACAATGGGCTTGTTTAGTTTTTTTTTCCTTCCCTCTCCCAATTCAATTCATCTTATCGATTCTTCTGCCCACCCATACAGAAAATAAGTTGCCAGCTAATGTAATCTAAATGGTCTCATTCACACGAGCGTTTATTCATATCAGCCTCCGTTTACACAATACATCTAAATGATTATAGTTATTAATCTTTGTAATGTAGTATACAGGTAGTTTTACTGAAGTCGATCTATCCATTATTGAAGTTTCGCAGTTGAAATGATTTAATATTAGATAGCTTTAAACGGAATAGTACTATTACATTAATACTGATGCAAAGATTTCACAATGTTTTATTTATTTTTTACATTTCTCCGGATCGTTTTCTAGCGCTTTGCTTATGTCAAATGTTCTTAAAGAGAAAATAAAAATGGAGACAAATATTATTAAGTGTAAATGTATAGATTTTCAAGGTGACATGCTTTTTCTGTTGTGAAATAGATAAGGGCTTCTTGTGCTGCTAATAAAAATAATAAGACAATTCTCATATATAAACAAAAATTTTAAGATCTGGAATACTTTTAGATTTTAATTTCAGGGTCAAGATGAAAGTTACTCTCGTATGTTTCTTACTTTGTGCAGTTGTAGGAGTAAGTGCTTTTCTAAATACTGGGTCCTTTTAATCAAGCTCATACCAGCTGCCTAATTACTAAGCCAGATTCGGCATATAAATAGACTAGCACTTATATTTATGGAGCACGATCTTCAGTTTTGCTGAAAATAAGCTTTTTATTCATAAAACGATCAAAGTAGATTAAGTGTGCTACAAGTTCTTTTGCAGATTACTTTATGAAGATAAAAACTATTAGGTTTATCGAAAAGTAATGGTTTTAAGTATCTACTGGCTGACTTTATAAAGATTTTTTTCATTTTTCACCCTAACAATTTACAAGAGGTTACGGAAGTTTTCTTTTATCGAGGCTTTTTCCAAAGATCTGCTTGTACTTAAATTGACCATACTCTCCCTTAAACGAAAATTATGGGCAACAGTAAATAAAAAAGGAGGCATCCCCTTAAACTTTATTGAGATGTTTTTTTTTTTACACCCAAAAGGTATTTTTTACCCTCATTTCAAAGTGCATGCAACTTTAAATAACGGGAATTATCAACAATTTCGATCATAGAGAGATTAGTGTATACAGGATTAAATGTTCCCCTTTTATTGCGTCTTCTTTTATAACGGTATCGAACAAAAATTACTGCTGGTTCGTCATCTCTGAAATAAGAGCTGTCTATCACCAGACAGGCCAAGAAAATGAGTATAAGGTCTCAATTATACTAATCATAATCCTGGCTCATGGGGGCCCATTGCTCATGGGCAGGGAGGGCCCATGCCCCCCCAACTCATATTATCGCTATGATTTACATACTGGATTAATGTAGAAGTTGTTCAACAGAAAAATATAGTATGTGTCCGGGAGAGGACCATTGACTTGTTCCCCCTCCCTACAATCATATGGACGATTATGTCCAGGCTCCTCAAAGTCATTCATTTAAATATTTTCAGTTGTAAAATATCTTGAAAAAAACTTTAAGATCTAACACAAACTTAAATAATCCCCTTTGTTAATTGAATCTATTGGCAACTACAGATGTTCATATGAGAAAACAATAACCCTGAAAGGCTCAATTTTTTTTCCGTGTCTGAAATAAATATATGTGATGATGTTAGTGATTTTTATTTGGGGAAAAAATAGTTAGAAAAAGAATAACCTAATATTTTACTAGAAAATCACTTTTTTATTTCAGTTTTGAATGCGGTACACTTGGCCATACCAATACCTTTTGGTATTTGTTTTGAAATTTTAGCATTCAAATCATTTCTTGATAGGACGAACTCTTACAGACAGTCATTTTTTCCGGGTTAAAAGGTTGAATTTGAGACAAAAATTTGGTGGGATTGCGATGACATTAAAATCACCAATTGGTTGGTTGATTATTAGTTTAAACGCGTTCATTTTAAATAATTATTCTTCCAACTTACTTTCCCAATTTATATTTATTTGAAGGATACGCTTTATTGCAATTTTTAACGCTTATTATTTGTGTTTTTGTAGCTGTGCTTCACAGATACTGACTGTAGGAAACAATCTGACTGCGAAGAAGATGAGTGTTGTTTACAAACATTTTCCTGCGAGAAATGTGTGTTTGATGACAGGAAAACCACTTGTGATAAAAAATTCCAAGCAGGTAATTCTATTTAAAAGTACTCAGATGATTTATAAAAAAAATATATTTTTATGTGGAATACTTTAATTCAACATTTGATGAGGAGGCTGGAAATTAAACGAATCTGATACATTACTAAGAGCTTCAGACTGGTCTGCGCAAGATACTTCAAATTGTAGCTTCAGTCCTATACGGATGCAATCATGATTTTAACGTAGGGGCAGTTTTAACTTGTCCTCCCCTTCATAGGAGGTAACATTTGCGACTACAGTGACCCAAAGCATTGTCCATTTTATTATGAGGGCTCATAATAAGATGTCCAATACTTCGGACCGCTGTATTGGCGAATGCCTGATTAAAAAATGACTGCCCTTAAAAATATAAATAAATCTGCTATGATTTTAAAAGTCTAACTACAGAATGCAATTTCAAACTGGGTTGAGAAGAAATCGGGGTTGAGAATTGGATCCCCTTTGTTTTAGGAAAAGTAGGGACTTGTGATTAAATCAAATTAAGATTTAATAAAATTAATTTTAACGCCAAATTCAAACTCCATTTCCGGTCACAAGAAAATGGCGCAGCGGAAATGTCCTACAGTGCGTCCCAAAAGTTTACAGACTAGCGTTTTTTTGGATTTAAGAGTTAATCAAACAAGTAAGAAAGACGAAATAAATTATGCAAATATGTATTGACGTAACAGAAATAGTGAAATGCTTAAAGTACTTCAAACAGTCATAGATTTAATATATAAAAAAATAAAAACGAAATAATGCTGTCTAGGGATGGACGCGAGACGAAAAATAGGAGTCTCGCGTCTCGCAAAATAGCCTAAAAGCTTTGTCTCGCCTCGCAAAAATCCCTATATCGTAATGTTAAAAATGTGTGTCGCGTCTCGCAAAAAAGCTGTAAATCTTTGTCTCGTCTCGCAAAAAAGTCGTCTCGCGTCCATCCCTAATGCTGTCCCAAAAATACATAGACAACCGGTGTTAAAAGTTGATTGGAGTACTGATCTTCAAATTTGCATATTTGAAGGTCATGTACTGGTCATTCAATAACTTTTTGAGATAAAAGCGAAGCCGTCTTTCTTTCTCCGACTGATTGATTGTAAAGATGTCTCGCAACGTGCAGTTTTCCGAAACTGAAATTTCCCAAATCTATCGTTTGGATGCTCGTGGAATGAAAGTTGTAGATATTGAAAGAAAACTTGAACGTACCAGTAGGGCTGGTACTTAGCAAATTCTGTCAAAAGGTGACAATTTGAAAGCAAAATCTCGCAGTGAGCGACCAAAGAAAACAACTAAACGGCAGGACAGAGAGATCTTCACAGGTTAGCTTCAACCCGGAACTTGTCTGTACTATCAATTTCTAGAGAAGTGACCATTCCAGTATCAAAATCCACTGTGCATCGACGGCTACAGGCAAGTAAATTGCTTGCTTATCGCAAAATGTTCGTTCACCAAGCTTGACAAAAAGGCATAAGGACACTCGTGTTCAGAGGGCTCGAAAGCATATGAACTGGACAGATGAATGGTTGAGTGTTCTCTTCAGTGATGAAAAGAAGTTAATTTAGATAGCCCCAATGGATGGACATATTACTGGCACGATATTTGAAAAGAACCGCAAACTTTTTTCATCAGACAGAAACTAGAGAGTTCACTCATGATATGGGGAGAATTTTCCTATAATGAAACTACCGAAATTGTTTGTTAAAAGGTCGTCAGTGTTCCGAAGATTACAAGAGAATGCTTGAAGTACAGTTACTGGCATTCGGAAAGTTGCTAGGGGGGGGGGACAAATGGATATATCAGCAAGACAATTTCTCCATTCACGTCTCAAACTCCACAATGCAATGGTTTAGACGAAAACAAGTAGCTGTTTTGGACTGGCCATACCTAAATCCTGACCTCAACCCAGTGGAGAACCTTTGAAGAATATTATCTAGAGACGTGTATGCTAATGAGCGTCAATTTACAACAGTTCAAGATCTAAAGTTGCAAATTAAATGAAGTTGGTTTTCTCTAAAGCCAAAATCTCTACAAACTCTTATTTTGAGTATGCCTGGCCGAGTTTTTGTAGCGTTTACAAAAAATGGCTCAAAGATTTGAATGTTAAAGAAACAAAAATGAGTTTGTCTATAAACTTTTGGGACACTAAATATTCATTTTTTGGTTTTTATCGCAAAGTCTGTGATTGTGTGATATTATTTTTGTATAGTATTATTATTGTCTTGATGTTAATTATAATTTAAAATGCTTTTTGAAATATTTATTCACCTTTTTCAATTATTAAATGAAAAAAAAAACTGTTGCCTATAAACTTTTGGGACACTAAATATTCATTTTTTGGTTTTTATCGCAAAGTCTGTGATTGTGTGATATTATTTTTGTATAGTATTATTATTGTCTTGATGTTAATTATAATTTAAAATGCTTTTTGAAATATTTATTCACCTTTTTCAATTATTAAATGAAAAAAAAAAAAAAAACTGTTGCCTATAAACTTTTGGGACACTAAATATTCATTTGGTTTTTATCGCAAAGTCTGTGATTGTGTGATATTATTTTTGTATAGTATTATTATTGTCTTGATGTTAATTATAATTTAAAATGCTTTTTGAAATATTTATTCACCTTTTTCAATTATTAAATGAAAAAAAAAAACTGTTGCCTATAAACTTTTGGGACACTAAATATTCATTTTTTGGTTTTTATCGCAAAGTCTGTGATTGTGTGATATTATTTTTGTATAGTATTATTATTGTCTTGATGTTAATTATAATTTAAAATGCTTTTTGAAATATTTATTCACCTTTTTCAATTATTAAATGAAAAAAAAAAAAACTGTTGCCTATAAACTTTTGGGACACTAAATATTCATTTTTTGGTTTTTATCGCAAAGTCTGTGATTGTGTGATATTATTTTTGTATAGTATTATTATTGTCTTGATGTTAATTATAATTTAAAATGCTTTTTGAAATATTTATTCACCTTTTTCAATTATTAAATGAAAAAAAAAACTGTTGCCTATAAACTTTTGGGACGCACTGTACGAGTGGAATCACGGGAGATAATTCCAGGCGGAATTGACCTGTTCCAAGCACGGCCATTTAGAAGCTACAAATATTGCTGAACTTGGTTATAATGACTTTGTTTATACTGACACCTCTCTAAATCCTTAAAGACCGGACTTGTGTTTTTAAATTCTGTTTCTTAAATTCAATTAAAGGTATTATTGATGACAGAGAGAAGAAGTATTTAAAATTAATTTTTCTAAAGTTTGCTTTTGCTTTTTTTCAGCAGTTGTATTTTATAGACTAAAAATTAATAAAAACGTAAACGTCTAACCAGCACGAACGTACGAGCTCGGTCTTAAAGGCTTATATAAGATAAAATAACGTCTTTCACACTCTCTCATAGAATACAAACCTGCTATTAACGTAATTTAGTTATATCGTCTTAAGCAAATTTCATGTAAAAAAAAAAATTATAAGGGACCTTTATTAAAAAAAAATAGAACAAAAAAACTTTTTAAGGAGGTGACCCTGTATGCTTAAGAACGGGATACTTAAATTGATCGATCGTCGAGACAAATGCCTCAATGTGCACGGAAGTTATGCGTAACAAGTCATGAAGGAGTATATTTCTTCATGTCTATTTCTTATTGTCATCAATTGTAGATTTTTTTAAACATTAAGTGCGTTTCTTATTGACACGGTCTCTTATTTAGCTGTACAGAACAAAGAAGCATGACTTGTTTAGAAATGTAAAATTGATAAAATCATTACTTTGTTTCAGGGGAAAGTTGCATTCCTTCAGCTGCTTACATTGCTAAATACGATCTATACAGTTTTGCTTGTCCATGCGTTTCGAATCACACTTGTTCTTCAATATCAACAGATGTGAGTATTCAATGCATCGCCATTTAACAGTCTCACACAGATATACAGAAACCCTTTGTAAAATATTATGATTGATTGAAATGTGATTGAACTTTTTGTTTATAAAATACTTCAAGAGGTTAAACATATTTTCCTCGTGATAAATGTGTCAATGTTCCACTATCTTGTAGATTTAAAATATATTTCTTTAAATATTGGTATATAATTCTTAGTTTTCCTATTGCGGCCGTACACAGGCGGACTTTCTAAATTTTTTTATCAAAACCTATAGATGGATTTGAGCATTTATAAAGCTAAAGAAAACGAAAAAAACACGATTGGCATATATCAAAAGCATATAAAAAGTCATCTGTTCAATCATCCACAACATCCAAAAAAATTTTTATTTAACCGACAAGATTTTCAAATCTTTTTTTGTTATCTTTTGAATTACATTCTCTATAATATTCAATTAATGGTACACGGCACGTGAC
Source organism: Cheiracanthium punctorium (assembly GCA_038373885.1). Lineage (NCBI taxonomy): Eukaryota > Metazoa > Arthropoda > Arachnida > Araneae > Cheiracanthiidae > Cheiracanthium > Cheiracanthium punctorium. Next base: position 574,832 of record JAWZYV010003229.1, on the reverse strand, counting down.
GACATTCTAAAAAGATGGACCTAAAAAAAAATTAACAATTAAAAATATTTTAAAGTTTTCGACGCACTTCCTCTAAACTTATTTGTTTGAAAGAGATAAAATATCAATAATAGTAAGGTTTAGCGATTTCTAGACAAATATTTCGATATCGCCAAGCTGAGTTCAATTTGAAATATTTCCTTCTGACACTTTATTTGGTGATATTTCACCAAAAGCCGACAAACTTGAGATAGTCTGCGAGATTTTGGGGATAGCCAAAGTAGTCATTGACCACAGACTTTCAATGAATCGAATGCATCCATACACCTCAATGTATTTAAAGTCATTTGGCTCACCCTGTAAATAAATTCTCAGTCGATTGCTGTCAAAAAAGATATGGAAAACAGTTAGATATTACAATAGTTCTAAATACAAAAGTTCAAAAATCTACGGGTTAAAGTTTTAATGTTATACAAAATACGAAATAATTTTTGGCGCCAAATTTGGCGATATTTCGGCGAAACTCGTCAATGTCGACGAAATTTGGCGAGATTTTAAGCATGAACCAAACAATGACAGATTATCGCCAAATTTGGCGATATTTCGCCAAAACTCGCCAAGAACGATGACAAATGGCGATACTTTGGGCATGGACCAAATGACTGAGTATCGCCAAATTTGGCGATATTTCGGCAAAACTCGCCAAGGTCGAGGACAGACGGCGAGTTTTTGGGCATGTACCAAACAATGACTGTCTACAGTTGTATTATATTGAAGATGTCCATAGACATTAAAGTACTAAAATTCTTTTCGGTGGTCCTGTAAATAAACTCTCCAGTAGATTGGAACCAAAAATCGAGATACACAACTAGATGTTACAAAATTCTTATATATGAAATTTCATAATAGTTTTTGAGATTTGAGAGTTAAATATGCACACACGTACACCAAAAGTCGCCAAGCTTGGCGACTTTTGGCATAGTTCTTGAGGGAGGCACGTGACCGTGGTCGGACCATTACCTAACTTATGTGGTAGGACGGTATTGTGCTTGAAATGGATGAATGCCCCTAAAATTGCCATTGACCGTAATGTATTGGAAATCTTTTGAGTGTTCCTGTAGCAGAACTACAAATGATAAAGACACTTTTTTTAATGGAGAAATTCATTTACTAACTCTTTACAGCATACATCACTTCTGAGTCGTTTGAAATAGCCCAATACCTCTAAAAAACGCTTTGATGAATTTCGGCCCATAGAGCGTGATGTATTTCGAATCTTTTGGGCGGTTCTGTAGATAAACTATCCAGTCGAATGGAATCGAAAGGGGAGGTGCACAACTAGATGTTACAGCAATCCTAAATATAAAGTTTCAACATTCTACGCCTAATAGTTTTTGAGATATGCGAGTTTAATGAGTTTCGGCCCATTGAGCGTAATGCATTTCGAATGTTTTGGGCAGTCCTGTAGATAAACTATCCAGTCGAATGGAACCAAAAGTAGAGGTGCACAACTAGATGTTACAACTATCCAATATATGAAGTTTCGACATTCTACGCCTAATAGCTTTTGAGTTAGGCGAGTTTAATGAATTTCGGCCCATAGAGCGTAATGTATTTCGAATCTTTTGGGCGGTCCTGTACATAAACTATCCATTCGATTGCCACCAAAAGGGGAGGTGCACAACTAGATCATAGAACAATCCTAAATATCAAATCTCAACATTCTACGACCAATAGTTTTTGAGATATGCGAGTTACATACATACGTACGTACGTACGTACAGACGGCATGGAAAAACTGGCCACAGCAGACTCGCCGCTGGTCAAAATGAGTTGCAGACGCGTTAATAGGATCGTGCATGCTAGCCTACGATAGGATGCATCGAAAAAATTTTTAAAATTAAATTTAGATGTAGTCAAAATCGGTTTTTTTGTCGAAATTTGGCCCCCAAAATTTATAGGGATCACATTACTTCCTTATACTACGTACAAGGAAGTAAAAAGTGTCTTTATAATTTATAGTTCTGCTACAGGAACACTCAAAATATTTCCAATGCATTACGGTCAATGGCAATTTTAGGGGCATTCATCCATTTCAAGCACAATACCGTCCTACCACATAAGTTAGGTAATGGTCCGACCACGGTCACGTGCCTCCCTCAAGAACTATGCCAAAAGTCGCCAAGCTTGGCGACTTTTGGTGTACGCGTGTGCATATTTAACTCACAAATCTCAAAAACTATTATGAAATTTCATATATAAGAATGTTGTAACATCTAGTTGTGCATCTCGATTTTTGGTTCCAATCTACTGGAGAGTTTATTTACAGGACCACCGAAAAGAATTTCAGTACTTTAATGTCTATGGACATCTTCAATATAATACAACTGTAGACAGTCATTGTTTGGTACATTCCCAAAATCTCGCCGTCTGTCCTCGACCTTGGCGAGTTTTGGCGAAATAGCGCCAAATTTGGCGATAGTCAGTCATTTGGTCCATGCCCAAAGTATCGCCATTTGTCATCGTTCTTGGCGAGTTTTGGCGAAATATCGCCAAATTTGGCGATAATCTGTCATTCTTTGGTTCATGCTTAAAATCTCGCCAAATGTTGTCGACATTGACGAGTTTCGCCGAAATATCGCGAAATTTGGCGCTAAAAATTATTTCGTATTTTTTATAACTATTGTAATATCTAACTGTTTTCAATATCTTTTTTGACAGCAATCGACTGAGAATTTATTTACAGGGTGAGCCAAATGACTTTAAATACATTGAGGTGTATGGATGCATTCAATTCATTGAAAGTCTGTGGTCGATGACTACTTTGGCTATCCCCAAAATCTCGCAGACTATCTCAAGTTTGTCGGCTTTTGGTGAAATATCGCCAAATAAAGTGTCAGTAGGAAATCTTTCAAATTGAACTCAGCTTGGCGATATCGAAATATTTGGCTAGAAATCGCTAAACCTTACTATTATTGATATTTTATCTCTTTCAAACAAATAAGTTTAGAGGAAGTGCGTCGAAAATATTTTTGATCTAATGGACGTGCAAGGAAGTCATGTGTTGGACACATCAGATTTTTTAATTTTTTTATTATCTAATAATGAGGAGAGTAGCAAATATTAGCTACTACAATTAACATAGACGCTAAGCTACGACGAGGAACTTTATTGTAATCTTCATTACGTAGCCTGATTCTAATAAATCATAACTTTGTAGCTCAATAAAATCAATCATTACATTAAATTTAACCCAGATTTGTTTTCTTTCGGTTTTTGCAAAAAGAACCAAAAAAAAAATAATAACTATATGTTAAATACACAAATATATATCCCCCAGGTTCACAATCCATTATAAAAGTTACACCAAACACTTATAAAACACGAGAACGTTTCTTTTTAATAACTTCAAATTTAAACAATAATCAGTTGTTATTTAGCAGATGACAAACTTTTCAATAGTGTTTGACTGTTAAAACATTTGATTCAAATATTAGGCAGGCTGTCATTGGATTGTCATAAAAAATAAACCAATGAGAATCGAAAAAATATGCACTGTGACTGTCATAGTTGACTTCGTAGATTACACGCTTAAACCAAACGAGCGAAATTCGATCAGTCGGAGCGATTTTTGGCCCAGTTTTCAAAAGTGCGCTTCTCCTTTAGGAGCGTTTTTCGATCACAAGAGCGGAGCGAAATATAGCAATAAGCGAGAGGGGGAATTCTCAGAAAAAAGACGAAGCGAGGAGGGGAATTCTCAGAAAAAAGACTACTTAAAGAGCACTTTTGCGGAAAAACCGGTAGGTTTCCATGGAAACGGATCGTTCCGCAATGTATCTTTTTTTCGCTCGTTGGGTTTAAGCTTGTAGAGTTTTGACCGCGATATACATTATTATATATATTTGAATATATATAATAACATTATATATACACATAGATTTACATATATTTGAAAATGCGCCTGTGTGGGCCTCCCAGGTGGTGTAGTGGCTTAAGAACCGTTCAATTGAGCCTCGGGTCAGTGTTCGAATCCCGGGTTGTGCATGGATGTTAACTTGACCGTTCCCTTCATAGGGGGGTAACGATGTCAGTCCACTGGTAGCCCCCATAATAAAATAACCGCAATACCTTCGGGCAGTTGTAGTGGACAATGCATAATCGACAAGTGCCCGCCCGTTTAAAAAACAACAAAAAAAGTTTTCCGATTACTGTTTGCGATATTTCATTATGCAAAACCAAGAATCAACTTTTTGACGTAAGTCACAGCTTATGAAATATTCTGGATGAATGTTAACCACATTTGCATTTAAACGTTTTGCAGATTAAAAAAAAAAAAACAGTTAATGAACTAAATACTTTTCCGAAACTTGCATGATAAAATCATACTTTTAAAATGGTTTTGCCGTGATTGAAATAACACTATTTTTTTTTTTACAAATTGTACAAAGGGTTCGCGGACGCGTCCTAATTTAACATATAGGAATCTCGTTTCCGTTTTTAGAAGATTTGTCGCCATGGAAGTTGTTCCCATCCAATCAAAATCAGAGATTTTGCCGAATTCTGTCGATATTGCGACAAGGAGAAGCGCAAACGCGCTCGCAAAGATTGAGAATTAAAATGGGAAAGGAATTCCTCCTGTCATGGTGCTTGCCTTATAGGATTCCAGATTCAAATTTGCTACGAATAGCCTCCACCCCCAACCCCCTTTCATTCTTTTGTTCAATTTCATTCTTCAGTTTCAACGATTTTTCTTCTGCATCCAGAGTTGCTTAGTTCTTTCAATGTTCCACAAAAACCCAGCGTCGCAAAATAGGAATCTTTGCAGTTGTGTTCTCTGCATTGAATTTTAAGAGTTCGCAAGTTAAATCTGAGCACAAAGAGTGTGTTTCCCCCGAACATTTCACTATTGCTTACGCTATTGCATTGAATTTTGGTGTATTGTAAAACAATTTGACATTTTGGCCCATTTTTAGGATGTTAGGGTTGATTCTCTTGTTTTACCATTACGTCGAATACTTCGATTTGACGATACCATTACGTAAATAATAATAAAACAGACCACGGTTTTTTGTTTTAAATTTAGAATACATACATTATTAATTCATCTAATAAATCCTTAAATATTCATTAATATAAATCTTCTGATATTGCGTTCGAAATATTATTCTTATAAGCTTTTAAAAATGCTATTCACTTTTATTTGTATATGTACAGGTCAAATTTTGTAATTGATTTTTGTCACTTTCTAACAATCAACTTAGCTGACATTTTGTATACTAATATATCTTATGTTTTTGATATGTTTTGTTTTGCCTTTCATCTGTGTACGAGGTGAGATCTTTATTTTGTGTAACATGGATTAATTTCCAATAAAGCCTCATGTCATAACAATACGGAAATAAACTATAAAATGTTTTAATTTATGATGATCACTAAAGATTGATCTAGCCCCTGCCGAATGATTAAGGCTTTTAAAAGTATTAAGCAAGAATACATTACTTAAGGGTAACTATTCTTACCTGTCATGAATAGTAGTTGTCAATATGAATTTCAGCGGTAATATCGGACACGATATATTCACAATTTTTCAGCATTGTATCGAAACAATTATGTAAGATATACATGCGTCATTATGTAAGATAAACGTCATTTTGATATGAATTTAAAATGTCGAGTTAAATAATTTAATAGAATGTAAGAATGAAATATCGTCAATCCCGAAATGATTTCGTAATTTTTGTACGGTTTGTTTTTGATTTGCTTTGTCGAATTAAACTAAAGAATATGGTTTCAAGAATATGCATTAAACGAAATTTCGAGAACATTTTTTTTTTTTTTTTTTAAGCACCCAATATGAAGACATAGCTGTCACTATAGTGAGAAATATTTCATTACGAATGTGTATAAAAGTAAATTTCTAAAAAAGTGTGAAAAATTCTTTTCAACAATGAAATGATTTTTTAAACTTTTCTTCTTTCATTTTTTTTTTCATAGGATTCGGACAAGAAGGGTCCCACATGTGTTGAACTGCTCGGTCCATTAGGATAATTCATGCACGGATGTCTGTAATACTTCAATTTTTTTAAAGAAGAATATTTAGATTTAGGTAAAGAATTATTCAATAATTGTTTTACTATCCATGTAAGACTCGAGTATCACAATACTTTTGAAATATTATTATCTAATTAGAATTATTTTTATTTTTAATATATTGCTTTTATCATTTCGTAGGTGATGGCGATGAAGGATTGCATGCATCTTGCAAACGTTTTCGAATAATAAAATTACTTTTGTATGAAATGTGGTAAATTATTTTCAACCAACTCAAAACAAGACAAGTCTTTACATTCAATAAGTTTATTGATATAATCATCTTTTTATTTATGCACTCATCTAACACATCGTCCAAATGAAATTAAAAATATGCTTGTGCACTAGCTCCGCCAACCGTTTTGGTGGATGCAATTTTGTTAAAGTACTGATAGTAGATAAGGAGTTAAAAGTTATTTTTATACACTCAAAACTAATAATTTACTTTTATAATATAATTACAAGGAATTTTTTTCGGTATTTAAGTCTTTGTAAATTTACTGAATCCAAATAATTTAAAATCAAAGAAAAGGATGCATTTGTTCACTAAAATAACCATTCGAGTAGAGAAAGGGGATATCTGATGCACTGAACACATTTCGGTTGTATTAAATGTATGTTGCATTTGTAATCGGTTATAATATGCAAAAAAATGAGATAAAAATTATTGAGGACAGATATTCATATTATCAAGGACATATGTTAGTTCTCTTGTGAAACAGATAAGCGAGCTAATAGAAATAATCAGAAAATTCTCGTATAAAAACTCAAATATTTGGAGATGAGTCACTTTTTCAGCGCTTTATTTTAGAATCAACATGAAAGTTACACTGCTGTGTTTGGCTCTTTTTGGAGTTCTTGGGGTAAGCGTCTTTCTTTATACTTGAATCTTCATTTTAATCAAGTTCATATCTGTCCCCTAAATATTAATCCAGATTACACGCGAAGAAGCACGACCCACGAAGCTGTGTACACAAATAGGCTGGAATCTACGCAGATATAAATATACAGTGTGCCCCCCTAAACACTGACTTAGGCTTTCATTCTTTAAATATTGATCATAAACATGTACGAAAAATTACAAAGTTACATAAAAAATTGAGAATTTTATGATATTGATTAAAATTTCAGCTATCTTCTCAAAGCTTTTTTCATTTTAAGAATTAAAATAAATCTAAAAAGAAGTGCAAAATTTAAAGTTTTGTACGAATTTCGCACAAAATAATGGTCACTTAGTAAAATGTGCCCATACATTAATTATATGATGTAAAAAATTTGAGAATTTTATCCAGAAAAGTGTCGGAGATATGAAAATAAATATGTGCTGACTGAACCCTTTTTTCATTGACTTCCAAAGGAAAAAGAATCACACCAAATGGATCACATTTCAGGGTCTTTACACAAATTGCGAAAGAAAACAATAATTGCATAAATGCATGACACTTCTGCTATTGTTGGTACTGTACAGCTCCCCACCAACTTTGTTTAAACATACCTCTGATCCGTATCACGGTGAAAGGCTGAAACTTTGTGCATCATCTAATTAATAGATGGAGGTACGTTTTAAAAATTGGTATAATTTTTCTGTACTGGGGCCGTATAGAAATTTAAAGTTTGTATTTATTTAGATTTAATCAACTGAAAGTTTGAATCGATACTAAAATTCTGTACCTTTCTACGTAACTTTGCAGGGGCGTAGCCAGAAATTTTTCATGGGGGGGATTACGACTACTGCAACTCACATATATGCATACATGTGTGTGATAAGGGAGTGAAGAATATACATTTTGTATGGCAAAAAAATCCTCATGGGGGGGCTTATGACCCCCTAACCCCCCCCCCTTGGCTACGCCCCTGTAACTTTGTAATTTATTTTATGTTATTAAGTTACAATACTGGATATTATAAGTTTCTTAAGATCAATATTTAAGGAATAAAAGCCTAGGTCAGTCTTTTAGGGGACACACTGCATATTGTTGTGTGAGAGATAGTTTAACCCCTTTAACGCGCAGTGTTCCCGCTCTGGGAACACCCAACTCTGACGTTTTGACTGCTGCCAGTCACGAAGAATAGATTTAATTTCTATAAAAATAGTTGTGGGTGACATGGTTCCACGAGAATGCCTTACTTTTTAGCACGTCATTTCCCGTAAAAAAATGGTCGCGATTCTTTTTAACAGCACTGACATCTGCTGAAAAATGGAAGAATGCGAGAACAGCTGGATAGATTTCCCAATGCTGAAAAAAGGGCAGCCGTTGCCATCGCTAGACTTAACTACCAGCAAGATGGCGGACGGTCGAAACGTTCATCGCGTCACAGATCTAGAGACCTTTCTGACGATCTGCTGGCAGTGCGACAGATCAGATGTTTCGATCGTCTCGCCATCTTGCTGGTAGTTAAGTCGAGCGATGGCAACGGCTGCCCTTTTTTCAGCATTAGGAAAGGGTTGCGCCTGAAAGGGTTAAAAGAAAATCAAACAGTTTTCCTATTAGACTCATTTCAAAATGACACAGACTGCCCTTATGTAATTGTTATAGACAAAATTGCACAAGTACATATATATAGTGAAATCTCTCTGAGCGGCCACCCCACCGTACCGAGAATATTTGATCGCTCAGAGGGCGTGGCCACTCTCAAGGGTTTTATTTACTTTTCTAAAATAATTGCTATCTAATGCGTAATATAAACAAATCTGACACATATTCCTTATTTAAAATGAACTTTAAAACTTATCTAAAGAGAAAATATGCTTTCTAACATTTTTTGAAAAAAGGATACAATTGTGTCTCTTTTAAGTTTTTACTTTTCTCTGAAACAACCATTTTTTCAAGTTTGTGTTTTGCTTTAAAAAGAAGGTCTCTGACCGCTTCGGAATTTTCGATAATTTCATCGATTTTCCCTAAAGTCGCTCCGTCGAAGTGTGTTTAGTTGAGGAGACAGAAGCTTTATCACTATATATACCATATAAAAATTTTAATAGGCTTTTCAAGCAGATTTGAGCAAACAAGCACAAAAATTTAAACAGTATAATGTTTGTTTTTAGGAAATACAAAAAAACTCATGTTTTAATCTCCATGAATTTATGGATAGTGATACATCTTTTTTTTTCTTCTTTTTTCTGCTGAAGAAGACAGAACCATTTGTAAAGTGACAGATCCAATGGGGGGGGGGATCAAGTAATCGTAAACGACGCCCCCCCTCCCCCTCTGTGCGTAACCATCAAACCTACTACTGAACCTGTTCACTCTCATCCAGGGGCGTAGCCAGAAATTTTTCATGGGGGGGGGTTACGACTACTGTAACTCATATATATGTATACATATGTGTGACAATGTAATGAAGTATATACATTTTGTATGGCAAAAAATTTCTCATGGGGGGGTTAGGACCCCCCTAACCCCCCCCCTTGGCTACGCCTCTGCTCTCATCATTATAAAAGAGGCAGCGAAGAAAACTCTCCTTTTTAACACGCTTTTATTAGTTTCACCTGTATGTTTGTTTGTTTGTAACCGACTCCTTTGAACTCGATTTTGACCCACTCTAGACGTTCAGATTTAATTAAACTTTTGTAGACTTATCAAGGACCGATGACAATTCAATAATTGGATAAGTTTATCCCATTATCCTTATTAGGATCATCACGATTAGTAATTTTCTTAGAGATCCTTTGGGTGAGAGCGAGAGAGATGGAGCAAGCGCGCGGTCTACGCATGCGTACCATTTCGGCACTCGGCTCAGCACAATGGAGTAGAACCTCTCTCGCTATTGGTAACTGTATTCAATGGTATGTATGGGTAGTTACGTTTTTGAAATCCGGATGGCAAATCTAAAAGTTCTTACATGGATGTTTATGTTTGTTGTAGTCGTTATGAAACTTGTTTGTTGATTAGAGACCTATTTTTCCTTTTTAGTGAGGAAGGTAGCATTTAACTGCAGGTTAATTGATACTTTGGTGCACACAGTGAAAACAAATTATCTCACAGTTTGTACTTTCCAACTTAGTGTTCCTTAGTGTCTTATGAGAGATATCGAAAATTAAAAATAAATTTTAAATAAATACAGTTTAAAAAAACTAAAAAACACGCTTTTATACCAAATCGAACTAAAAAGTGAAAATAAAAATATAGTTTAAAAAAACTAAAAAACACGCTTGAGTGATAAATTGAACTAACTAAAAAGTGAAAAATAATTCTTAATATACAAATAAATTAATGAACGAAAAATAGCATTATTGTGAAAAAAGCTTTGTGCTATATTTTTGTATCATTTTTGCACTAATCGCATGGATCGAATATTCTCAAGAACTGATATATGGAACATCCCAGGCGTGTAGCCAGGAAAATTTTTCGGGGGGGGATATGAACTTATATGTGTATAAATAGACGGAATTTCATCACTAATCCAAAAATTTCGGGGGGGGATATATCCCGATATCCCCCCCCCTGACTACGCCCCTGGAACACCCCACGCTTTTTTTCACAATACAATACTATTTTTCGTTCATTAATTCATTTCTATATTAAGAATTATTTTTCACTTTTTAGTTAGTTCAATTTATCACTCAAGCGTGTTTTTTTAGTTTTTTTTTAAACTAAATTTTTATTTTGACTAATGTTTCCCAGAACAGTTTTCTGAACGCTCCCCTGGGGCCAGCATTGCGCTCCCGCAATCGCTGACAATGGACATTTTGCATGGTTTCTGAGTTCGAGGCTAAAATTCGTCTGCTGGCGGTATTTACATCCGCTAGCTCCTATTGAAATGCAGTGAGTATCTATTTTATAATTACTGTTTCTCATTATTAGCCACTCGGAATGAGTTATTGTCTTTTTAATGTTTAAATAGATGGTTTAGAAGACGATGATATCGCACTTCGCTTCAAAGCTTCGTTAATAAATTGAATATTAGCATTCTAAAATTATTACGTTGTTGCAAATACTGTATAAATAATACATCATTGAGTTTATTTTGAGTTTTCTGAGTTTAAAATAGTACAAATATTCATTAAAAATCTCCCACACCTTTTTAAAATACGATCTTTTTAATTATCTGTAGTATTTAATTATTATTAGCATTTTAAATGAAATCTCACGATGAAGATAAAATTAATTTATAGAAAGCTATTATTTGTTAATTACTAGTATTCTAGCTTCTTTTGCAACAGCTATATTTCTAGAAAAAAGTGTTAAATAATCCCTTGGGTCCAAACAAGCTGAAACCGAAACTAATCATCACCATAAGATAGCAGACGTGGCGTATCAAATACCTCCAGCTGACGTCACGTGCAAAATGTCCATTCTGAAAAGCAATAGTGTTCTAAGAACGAGAGTGTTATCCGTTGCTATTTTCAAATGGTGATTGTAAACAGACTGAACATGGCTTCGATGTTAAAAATGAACCGATTAAAATAATAAAAAGAGCGTTCCATCTCTTCGTCAGTTCTTTCTTCATCATACTTATCGTCCTTTCCATGAAACTTTTCTGGATACTCAACTACATTTATAACACTCCAGATCAGTGGCGGCTCGTGGGTGATTTAAAAGGAGGTTCTACAAAACAAATTTCGAAAATGAAATAGGCAGATACGACGCACCTGACAAACTAAAATAGATTTGCGTTACCAGCAGTTAAAGGGAAACAATGCAAAGCAACTGCAAGAAAACAAGTCAACTTGGGTCTTACATTTCGTCGCCAAGATACGTTTTAGCAAAGGTGCTGTCTTGATTCATTTTATTTCAATTTTTTTTTTCAAGGTACTATTGAAAAATGCCATTGCTTTAGCTCCGAAACACGTATCTTAATTATTGACACTAGTTTGTAAAAAAAAATAATGTAGTGAAAAATTGTAGAAATAAAAAAAAACATTAAGAAAATGAAATAAAGATTAAGAAAATGAAATAAAAAATTAATTAATTAACCGAACGTAACAAACGAAGGCAAAATCCGGAAGCGATACCGCAAAAAAGTGGCCATGGGTGCACAATGAATTTCTGCGAAAGGACAGATTTCACGAGTGCCGTGCTTCCTCCCAGCTGTCTGGGCTTCAGATCGCCGAGAGCGGTTCAGAGGGAAAATTTTCCGTTCGCAAGTGCGACTGATTAAAGACTGTATTGTAGTAACGTGCACTACAGTGCGTTAGCTATAATAAGTGCATTTAATAATAGTGGGAGGAGGGGGGGAGAGAGTAAAACCCACGTTTTAAAAATCTAGAAGTGTGCTTAATATTTGCTTTAAATTTAATTTGTTAACCCATTTGTACCTGGATATTTTTGCGACTTTCTTCGATTTTTACTGATAACAGAAATAATAGATAAATTTCTGACGTCAACTTCTTGAACAAGGGATGATGTCTTTTAAAATTATTATGCATAAAAGTCGAAATATCAACATATTACTTGGTCATGTTAAAATATTTTGTAGAGTTGAGGCTCAATACTCATGAATAAAGGCTAGGAAAAATAAATAACGTTTTCGACTAATAGCGAAAATGCCGTCCCAAAAAAGGGACGCTAGGCATAAATGGGTTAATGTATCTATTCTTCAGTTTTTCCTTTGGGGGTTCACATGCTCATGTACTCAAATGGAGGAGCCGCCACTGCTCCAGATGATCGTCTTATTGCCGCATCTTTTATATGTGTTATTATGCAACTTTTTAATTCATTTCAAAACAATGTAATGTTATTCTTACATGATATTTTTTTGTAGGTATCATTGGCATGGACTAGCTGTACGAAACAATCAGACTGCGAGGAGGATGAATGCTGTTTAGACACACTTTTCTTTAACAGAGCATACTGTACCAAGAGATATGCCGCAGGTAATGTTCATTGTGATTTAAAAGCATTTCTGCACATTTTAAAAGCTGATAAACACGGAAAGAAAAGTGCTGAAGACAGTACCATTGAACCCCGATTACATGGGGTAGTCGAAATCGAGCATTCATCGTATTACTGAAATCGCCGATAACACGTACAATCATTAATCACAATATTTTGTTAAACTGTTTCTATTATGCATTTTTTGACAAGTTAACATATACTTGTTCCTTCCTTCATAATCAGCAGCTACAGCTCGAACTACAGCTCGCAGTACTAGAAATCACTTTATCCCTTGTCAGACACTTTTCCATCGTGGCAAAGCCCCGCCAGACAATCTCAAAGTCATGGAAAACTGGTGTGTTCTTAAACTCCCGCGACGAAGTACGTCAAGCTGTCACAAAGTGCCAAGGACATTTTATACTGCTACTTCTGAACTTTCTTGCAGCTCGCTCGTAATAGAGTTACGTTTTTCAAGACTTTGAGATTGTCTGGCGGGGGTTTGCCACGATGGAAAAGTGTCTGGCAAGGGATAAAGTGATTTCTAGTACTGCGAAGAAGAACATATAAAAAAATGAAGCTTTATGAAATGACGAAATTTTCGGCAATTTTATACACCTTTGCCACCTGTTACCTGCCAAAGCCACGATCATCCAAACTTTATAGTGGCCGATTGTTCCTACCTCTGTTGGGGGGTATGCGCAGAGAAAGTTTCAGCATTTATACTATGAAGAAGGTCTGGCAGTCGCTGGCTCTTGCTCTAAAAGGTGAAGGAAATGTTTTTAAACCATAGGCTGAAATGTAGCGGCGTCCGTAGCAATATTTCAAAAGTCAAGTCACGAAGGTTAGCCAATTTTGGCAATTTATCGCCAAGTTTAGCAACAAAAAAAAGTAAGTTCTGAAAATTGAACCCTACTAGACGTTATCTTCTATACTGGGCAAGAAATTGGGTGCCAAATCTGTTTGTTCAGTAGGAATGTTAATTAGTATCTACATAAGTCTCTCTTAAATAAGGGTGAACTATAATTAAAACATACTTGACGAATATTGTAAAACAATTTTAGTAGGCGATTTTTCCGTTTTTTTTTTTTAAACCTAAATAATATTTTGAATTAAAAAAAATCAACTTCAAGTGAAAATTGATAATATAATTTTAAAAATTTAGTATTTATTATTCGCATTATTTTTTCCCCACTATACTGTCGCCTTTAAAATAAAATTGCACTGCTGTTCCAAAACATGGTTATACAAGTTTTGTATCATATGATGAAAATTACTTAACTAAAAATATTTACAAAATAAAAAAAATGAGAATTTTTTTTTTTTGTTCCAGGACAAAGGTGTTCCGCTGCATCCGTTTACAAGCCTGACAACGATATGTTCTATTTCACCTGTCCTTGTGTCACCATGTACGAGTGTCTTGGCCCAGGAACCACTGAAAATGGAGTGAGTATTTAAATGACAATTTATCAGGCTCATAAACATAGGTACATGCATAAGCTAAATTCTATTAAAATCTCGTTTTATTAAAATACGATACATTAACCCTTTAACGCGCAGTGTTCCCGCTCTGGGAACACCAAACTCTGAGGTTTCGACTGTTGCCAGTCACGAAGAATAGATTTGATTTCTCTAAAAATAGTTGCGGGTGACATAGCTCCACGAGAATCCTTTACTTTTTAGCACGTCATTTCCCGTAACAAAAAATGGTCACGATTATTTTCAACAGCACTGACATGTGTTGAAAAGTGGAAGAATGCGAGGACGTGCTGGATAGATTGCCCAATGCTGAAAAAAGGGCAGCCGTTGCCATTGCTCGACTCAACTACCAGCAATATGGCGGACTATCGAAACGTTCATCGCGTGCCACAGATCTAGAGAGCCTTTTTTGACGCAGCTGGCTGTGCCGCACAGCCAGCTGCGTCAAAAAGGGGTCTCTAGATCTGTGGCACGCGACGAACGTTTCGATCGTCCGCCATCTTGCTGGTAGTTAAGTCGAGCAATGGCAACGGCTGCATTTTTTTCAGCATTGGGAAAGGGTTGCGCCTCAAAGGGTTAAAATGTCTGCATGCAGACCCGGCTGTGCCCAGAAAAAAAAAATTCTGGGAGGGTCCAAAAATTTCGGAGGGGGGGACCAAACTGTGAAGAAGGCCAAATTTTTGACAAAAATAGTTCATCGTTTCTATTTTGTTAACAAAATTTTAAATATCTGGGAGGGGGGGCCTGTAGCCTCCTTGGGTACGGCCTTCTCTGCATGTTCTATCGCTAGGACGACCAGTACGTTCAAATTAAACGCTAATCTAGTGATGCTCTAATTTGTAGGGGACAGCCAATTTTTGGATGCAGAAGATCACTTTAAAAGCAGCTCGGCAGATCAAAGCTACCGCAAGCCTTTTTAGAATAAAGTATCACCATCAAAACATGTAACATTTTTAAATCATTATTGATCTTAATAAACGATGATTCTTGTTTTAAATATAAAGATTATCTTCACAAAATATCTTTGTCTCGTACGCGAATCTTCAGTGCTGAAGATGTCCACAACAAGACTACTGAGAGTCGAGAAACAAGGCGTCTCTCTTTGCAAATAAACTTCATGAAGAAGTTTTTTTTTTTTTTTTTTTGTCGTTTCATTATCACCAACAATCTCCTCCGAATAAATGCTAATCAAACGCCCCATCAGAATAAGCTCCAATCACGGTATTCGTGAACGAGTAGTAGTCTGTTATATCGGCACTTAATTTTGGTATAACGTGATATTTTTTTCCAATATAGAAAATTTAAATTTTTATAAAAATTCATTCAGGTGATATTAGGAGATATTTTGACATTTATAGTAAAACTTGGGTGTGTTAATATGTCTAAAGTATTATTCTCTCATTGGAGTAACTTTTATTTTTTAATGCATTGTTTTTATTTTTTCGCAGGTGACGGTCATGAAGGATCCCAAATGTATCATGCCCACGTTTTAGAACAATAAAATGTTTTTCTTTTTAAATGAAATGCGGTGAATTATTTGTTTTAATATGCACACAGAAACAATGGAACCCGCTTAATCATTTGAAGCACAGCCATTTTGATTTCGATAGAGAAGAACAGCTGGATATATAGCGCCCAACACTGAAATAGTTCAGCCGCTCCCATTGCTCGATTTAACTATCAGAACCATGACGGTCGCACAGCCAGCTGCGTCAAAATACTACTCTGCGGCCATCGATACAGAAGAAAGCTGGATAGATGCTGAAAAAATGCAGCCGTTGACATCGATCGATTTCTCTACCAGCAGCAAGGCGATCGAACGAATCGCCAATCACGTGCCACGCAACCAGTTGTGTGGCAAGCTACCGGCATATCTTTCGACAGCCCAGTTGCTGGTAGTTAAATCGAGCGATGGCAACTGTCGCACTTTTTCAGCGTCAACCCACTTGGGCAGTCTTCCAGTTGTTCTTCTTGATCGATGCACATTTATCACATTCTCTAGTTTTCTGCAGATGCCAGTACTGACGAAAATATTTCTGACTCCAGTTTTACAAATAATTGATAATTTTTACTGGAAATTATGTGTTATTATAATTTTTTTTAAGGGCTGATACTTGCTGATCAGGCACTCGCCATTACGGCCCGAAGTGTTGGTTATTAACCCTTTAACGCGCAGTGTTCCCGCTCTGGGAACACCAAACTCTCCCTGGACGTTTTGACTGTTGCTAGTTACGAATAATAGATTTGATTTCTCTAAAAATAGTTGCGGGTGACATAGCTCCACGAGAATCCTTTACTTTTAGCACGTCATTTCCCGTAAAAAAATGGTCACGATTATTATTAACAGCACTGACATCTGCTGAAAAATGGAAGAATGCGAGAACAGCTGGATAGATGGCCCAATGCTGAAAAAAGGGCAGCCGTTGCCATCGCTCAACTTAACTGCCAGCAAGATGGCGGACGATCGAAACGTTCATCGCGTGCCACAGATCTAGAGACCCTTTTTTGACGCAGCTGGCTGTGCCCGGCAGAGCCAGCTGCGTCAAAAAAGGGTCTCTAGATCTGTGGCACGCGATGAACGTTTCGATCGTCCGCCATCTTGATCGTAGTTAGGTCGAGCGATGGGAACGGCTGCCCTTTTTTCAGCATTGGGAAAGAGTTGCGCCTCAAAGGGTTAATGTTGCCTAGTAGGTGGCCAACATTACCCTTATGAAGGGACGGACAAGACCAAGACAGGAATCGAACGCATAAGCAAGGTCTGATAGATATGTTCGTTAGCCACTACTTCACGTGGGCAGTTATTTAAAAGACGCAAAAGCGAAGACTGGCCTTCTTGGAACGAAATTGTTTTCCAGAATGGTCCTTTGAATGTTTTCGCTGGAGCCCAGAGTTGCGCATGCGTAATTGAAGACTAAATATCTAATCTTTTCAAAGAACCATTCTGTGTTGCGTCTTTTTGATGGTTAGAGCAAAAAGTTAGTAGAAATAGTTAGTAGAAAGTTCAAGGAGGATGCTATCGTCCTTATACTTTGTTCTTTGCATGTGGTCTTACAGCACCGTTTTTTCCCTGCAAGAACCACTTTATGATTATTTGAAGGCTTTATAATTTTTCAGTGGCAAAACTGGGTATTGCGAGGTGATATTTTTGGTTTCCTTCCCCATTACAGCTCCAAACACAATTTTTCAGTTATTATTCGCTGAGACCACGAGTATTACAGTTTTAAATAAATACAGCTCACATTACATTTCGATTGGTTGAGCAGAGAATCTTCGGGGAATTTGTAAGTGGGAAATGTTTCTTTATGACCACCCACTGTAACTAACTAATTCTGTGACACAAAGAGCTTTTACAACACAGAATTCTTTTAAAATGCAAAACTACAAAGGAATTTGAGCTGCAGATTATGTTTTAATTTCAATTGATGGTAATTAATTGGAATACAAATTTTATTTTTGAAGATCATTTCTTTATTGAAAAAATTATGTGAACATTTATTTATAGCTGGCAAATACTGTGTAGAGACCAGTTTAGTCATAGCAATACTTGAGAAATTGTAAAACAGAAGTAGCACAGGATTTCAGGTTAAAAGTTATTTTTGCATCGTTGAAAAGAGTGTAGTTCTTTATTATTTTTCATTCTTTATTTCTTTTCTTTTCTTTTCTTTTTTTTTGACATGATCACATGCAGCTCTTTTTTTTGTATTCATGTTTTACTATAAAATTACCGGATAAAAAAAAAAGTATACAAATTAAAATGCATTTATTTAGCAAATCAGTATCAGAAAAGGAACAATTCACAGATCATTGGGCAGATGTCAATTTTATCGAATGCACATGCTTATTCTCACGAGATAAAACTTTTGGTGTTTTTCGAACTAACAAATAAATAAAAGGAAAGCTGTAAATAAAAGTATCAATGTTCGTCACTTAAATTTATTTTTCATATAATTTCGACTGAAGACAAATTTCAACATGAAAGTAATCCCTGTGTGCTTCATTATCTTTGCAGCTGTTGGGGTAAGTACATACGCCAGGTTATTTAAGAGGTAATTTGTGACAATTAAAAAAATGTTTTCTTATAATAACCACTATCAGGGGCGTAGCCAGAAATTTTTCATGGGGGGGGGTTACGACTACTACAACTCATATATATGTATACGTGTGTGTGATAATGTACTGAAGAATATACATTTTGTATGGCAAAAATTTCCTCATGGGGGGTTATGACCCCCCTAACCCCCCCCCTTGGCTACGCCACTGACCACTATGCATATCCACATACATACACAGTGGTTCTTTTTAAAAAAAGATATGAGTATATTCAGTTTAATCAACATTTAATAGATCAACTTTTAAAAATTAGGTACGGATGTACACTGTTGTAAAAAATTAGGGTGACAAACACACAATCTGGTATGACTGAATAAATATCTGGTTTACTCTAAAAAAATTTGGGAAACCTATATATTACCAAAGGAGAAAGATTATAGCAATATAAGAATATAAAAAAGATGTAAGTTTTTAGTTAATATACAGGCTGCATCAAAAAGGTCAAGTCATGATCCATTATACCATAAAGGTCCATTTTATGTGGAGTGTAGCCACCGCGCACTGCTATACAGACCTCGTATCGAGCCGTCATGCTGTAAGGGGTAGGGGTAGCCCTCACCTGCTACTAGTAAGGGTGACGAGAAACGCTTGCGGAAATAAATACTATTTTTACAAAAGTAAGGATTTGAACAGACGAAAGGTCTTGTAAGGGACGTGTATCGTGCAGTGGCTTTCCTAGAGTCTTCCAAACATATTTTTAGGATTGAGATCTAGAGACTTCGCAGGCCAGTTCATGCAGCGGATGTTTTCTGATTTAAGAAGATTATCAACCATTTCATATCTGTGTGCGCCCTCACATTATCGTCCATAAAAAGGAAGTTTGAGACTGCAGCACTCCGTAAAAAAACCTCACATAGCATTCAAAGACCTCATTTCGATAGCGATGTGCAGTGACACAACACAAATAAAAGTCGTGCTGACCAGTGTACGACTAGTGTTACCAACTGTGCGGGAGAAAAAGTGGCTTAAATCAAAGTGTCCAGAAAAATGGCTAAAAATGTTTTCAAGCTGAAAAAAAAATATTCATTGGCGTTTACTTCTAAGGGCTTGTGCTGCTGAAATAGGCTTGTCCTCAAGGTTTTTTTTTTTTTTTTTTTTTTTTTTTGAGTCATCTGGACTTCCATTTTTGATTTACAAAATACTTCGATGAGCCGTGGTAGCCCAGTGGTTAAGACGTTGTTCTCGTAACCGGAAGGTCGCGAGTTCGACACCGGCGTACCACTAAAGACCACCGTGTACATGCGGTGTACGTGCACGTAAAATCCGTAGTTCCGAAACTCCTCGCGGCGGTCGCTAGCAGTTTCCGAGGGGTGGCAATATTCAGAAGTCCCTCCACCTTCCGATGATGTTCTAAATTGTGGCGGGAAACTCCGGCAAGGACGTATATATATAGCTCTAAGTGACACATTCAGCGACGCGAGCTGTCCTCTCCTGGCAAATAAATAAAATAAGTCGGTATTGGCAAATGGCCAAGCTCCAGCCACAAAGTGGCTAAGTTATCAGATCAAGTGGCAAAGTTGGCGAGATTTTACCACAAAATGGCCAAATTGGCAACCCTGTAGTACGACTCCCCAAATAGGATTCCACCCTGGACAAGGATTCCTCTGCTTCCAAATTGGTCAGTTTCCCTTGAGTTGAATGAATGATTCAGTGCTCCTCGTTCTTTGCACATGACGACTCGCCTGGAATGATTCTGTGCTGAATCTTGATACGTACAGTAAAAAGAGCAAGTGCCCATTCTTTTGTCTGCCCAAGAATGCCGTATTCGTCTTCACGACAAACAGGATATGTCTTGCGCCTTGCACTTAAGGGATAGACATGCCACTGCACGCCAACTGACAATTTCTTTTACAGACGCAGCAGCTAGATCACTAGAAAGCTTCGTGGCTTTAGTTTGCTTATATCATCGTGCAGTTAATGCCAATTAGCAAGACTTTGCAGATGTCGCTCTTGGGCTGCTTTAAGTGGACTTCCTGGCCGTGTGGACTTCAAGGATTTTAGTTTAGGAGGCCCTGGCATGGGCGCCGGCAGAATATTTCCCAGGGGGGGGGACAAAGACTAATTTAACGTATGGTTACCATGTTGGAAAGAGCAAAAAAGCAAGGGAAAACACTGCATACAAAAATCCAGGGGGGGGGCATTGCCTCCCCTTGCCCTATGCTGCCTGCGCCCATGGGCCCTGGGCTATAAATACTGCCGAAATCGGTTACAGTAATTTCGATTATAGTCACAACTCTCTTATAACGTCAAAATATTCTGCACCAGTTGGCTTGCTCATAGAACGCAAGCCCACTATCAATGTAGCTCGTTATAGAGTCATAAATATTTATCGGATCTTTTCAGGGATGTTATAACCAAGTTTAACATACACTAACTGTAAGTACTTATTTATAAATTAATGTCTTTTTTGGTAAAAAAAAATATATATTAGACATAATTTGAAGTCGATTTTTAAAAATAAAATATTTTAATTGACAATTTTTAATTTTTAAAGCTTTCACTTTCTCTAGGAGCTAAAGCCCTCCATTAGGGAGGGCTTTAACCCCTAGAGCCCCCTCCGTGGGTGCGCCTATGCTTCCTGGTGATGTTATTTATAACTTGTTTTTATTCTATTCCACTGTGTGGTTACCACTTTGGAAAACACTTGTGACAATCATGGCACCTCCCCTAGTGACTAACCCAGCTCCAAGCTAACCAACGGCTCTCGATCTCCTGAATTATCTAAACCAGCGGTTCTCAAACTTTTTAACTTCGCCCCCCCCAACAAAGGCTAAATTACTGTGCCCCCCCTCACATTTTTCAACATACATTCAGTTTTTTAATATTTAACAATGAACATTTAGTCATTGGCAAATGGCCAAGGGCAAATGGCCTAGAAATATTCTGTCGGAATAGAAATGGCCAAGTCGAATTTTCTACAAAATAATGTTATCAGTGAAGTTTGAATGAACATTTTAAGTGAAAATGAATATATTTCTGAGTAAAAATGAGAACAAAAAGATGATTAAAAAAAAAAAAAAAAACATGCAACACTACTTGCTCTTTGGTTTTTCTCGCCCCTCCCCCCTCCAAATGCTCTGCGCCCCCCTTGGGGGTCGCGTCCCACAGGTTGAGAAACGCTGATCTAAACGGTTATGTGAATCAGTCAAACTTCTGAGTTTTCACGAAATATTCTGAACGATGCAAAATCGCAGATGCTTAAGCACACATTCAACGTTAAACTATAAGACCAACGCTTAACAGCATTTTTCCAAATTGGAGGCTATTATTGTGCTTTCTGTTACTCAAAATATATACATAGCTGCCAACCTTCCAGATTTCTTTAGGAGATTTCCCACCACAATTTTTAAACAGCTTTTTTTTTTTTTCATTAAATTTTTGGCGTTATTTTAAGCATGAATTGCTAGGTAAAAATTAGTGATGGAAAATCTATCGAGCAAATCGGGAAGGTTTGCAGCTATGTATAAAGAATCCAAATTTTATCAATTTTACCAAAGGAAGATCTGAATTATTGTAAAAAATGTGATTGTAAACTTAATTTTGGACACCATCAGTGCATACTAGAGATGAGGCGGGCTCAGCCCGAGCCCGAACCGGGCTCGGGCTGAGAGGCTCCTCTTACCTATAACATCTTATGTGTGTTTTTTACAAAGTTTTTTATTTACGTTATTGTTTAACTCCAGTATTTTGAGTGTTTTTTCCGTTATATTGATTATAGTTAGTCATGAGATCCGACATTATTTAATAAACATGGATATATAAAGAATTCGAAAGTGCATTATTAGTTTGCAACTATATTTGTCTTTAATTTGCACAAACGGCAAAATTCATTGTATTCTATCTATGAAGTAATTGGATATTTTTAATCTTTAACTGAAATGTCGGGCTCGGGCTCCGACTTAAATAATATTGCTCGGGCTCGGGCGGGCCCGGATAGTAAGAATCAGTTTGGGAATCGTTAAAGTAATTTCGATTTCGTTCGCTTAAAATCAGGGTATTATTACTGTATCATTTGCTTTCCATTCAGACAAGAATTTCTGTGCTATTTTTCTTGGAGTTCTGTTATTTGTTTCTCTAGTCTTGAGGCTCAATGGCGCTATGCCCAAGCCTCATCTCCGGTGTAAACGTCACAAAACGTCATCATATAAACTATATTTGATTGAATAAGGGATCAAAGGGAAGATATTTCTGTGAGTAAGACAACTATTTCTGTGTAAACCACGTAGTCTCATCTCTTCACGGCAGCAATCCGAAATTGGAAACTTTTACCATTTGCACTGCTTAGCAAACCCATGCAATCGTAGCCGCGTATCTTTACCGTTATCGAAATGATATAGAGGGTGAATCTAAACTCTTGGGCAAAACTTTAAGGGGTGATAGAGCACATAATAAGAAATCAGAATCACATAGCAATGTGGGGTCGGCAATGTCGTCTTCGTGTAGCTGTTAATAATCACTTCGGAAAAAAGTGCCGAAAAAACAGTGCGCTTCCCCACCATTGTTTCGTTCAGAAACTAATGTATTTTTCTCTGAAAACAGAAGACTAAAATGGATAGTTTAAAAAGTTTATTTTATTTCTTGGATGAAATTTTCGGAGACGAGCCTATTGTTTATGAAACTTGGTTTCTCAAATAACGATAGCTTCCTGTATCTGTCTATATATATACAGGGTGTGTCACAATGCCCTCCCGGTTTTGGAAGGCTTATAAAAAAATAACATATTACAAATACAACAACAAAGTTTACTTCACTGGAGAAAGAAGCATTACAAGTTTTGTTCCTCAAATAACGATAGCTTCCTATATCTATCTATCTATCTATCTATATATACAGGGTGTGTCACAATGCCCTCCCGGGTTTGGAAGGCTTATAAAAAAATAACATATTACCAATACAACAACAAAGTTGACTTTACTAAAGAAAGAAACATTACAAGTTTTGTTTCACAAATAACGAGCTTCCACGTCGTTGGATGGGTCGATGTTATGATGCCGACAATCGCCTTCTTCCGTGGCCACCTCGCTCTCCGGAGCTAACTCCATGCGATTCTTTTTTTTATGGGGCTGTATAAAAAATCGTGTGTTCATGTGCCCGTATGCCTCGCGATTTAACCCTTTAACGCGCAGTGGTTTCGCTCTGAGACCACCAAACTGTGGACGTTTTGATTGTTGCCAGTCACGAAGAATAGATTTGATTTCTATAAAAATAGTGGCGGGTGACATAGCTCCACGAGAATCCTTTACTTTTTAGCACGTCATTTCCCGCAAAAAAATGGTCACGATTATTTTTAACAGCACTGACATCTGCTGAAAAATGGAAGAACGCGAGAACAGTTGGATCGATTGCTCAATGCTGAAAAAAGGGCAGCCGTTGCCATCGCTCGACTTAACTACCAGCAAGATGGCGGACGATCGAAACGTTCATCGCGTACCACAGATCTAGAGACCCTTTTTTGACGCAGCTGGCTGTGCGGCACAGCCAGCATGAATGTTTCGATCGTCCGCCATCTTGCTGGTAGTTAAGTCGAGCGATGGCAACGGCTGCCCTTTTTTCAGCATTGGGAAAGGGTTGCGCCTCAAAGGGTTAAAAGATTTACGTCAAATGATAACAACGACATTCGCTACTGTTGATCGCTACATGTTAAAACGAATGTCGCGCAGGAAGTATTTGATTTTAGACTTGATATCTGCCGCATCACAAAAGGTTAACATAGCGAACATTTATGAAACAAAACTTTTAACATTTTTTATCCAATAAAATCAACTTTGCTGCTGTATGGGTAATATATATATATTTTTGTTATAAGCCTTCCAAACCCGGGAGGGAATTGTGACGCTCCCTGCACACGCTAATACGTCAAATATACATATTTTTATCAATACTACTCCAAATGCATTTACTCAATTTAACCAATATAAAAATGTGTAAAAAAAAAAAATAGAAAAATTTTGGATATTTCAAAATTTAAGGTTGAAGATGACAGGTTTTTTAAAAATATTTATAGGCATAAGCATGTATATTCATGGTTCTTGGCTTATTCATGGTTCCATTACCCAAACAAAATGTTAATAGACGTTCAGATAACATTGTTGTGCTGCTTGGATTTCGGTAACTCACATTCGGTTAATTTTGATTCTACTCATTGAAATTTTGAATCACGACGGGTACTTGAGTTTGTAAAAATATTTACACTGTATTGGGAAGATGAAAAAAAATTTCATCATAATGATTGTATGTGATAATATTGTATGTTCTCAGCATGAAAACACAATAACGTTTTTGTTATTTACTGCTATTTACTGTTGAATAGGTATCCTTGGCTTGGACTACTTGTAGAAAACAATCTGATTGTGAAGAAGATGAATGCTGCTTAGATATATTATTTTATCAGCAACCTTACTGTAGTAAACGATACAAACCAGGTAACCCACATATAAATATACTTTGACAAGCTCGGAAAACTAACTGGATTGTTTCATGTTAGTCTAATATACTGCTATTTATCATTATACCCTTACAAGGACACTGGTACAATCGAGGAATCTCAAAAATACGAATGTTATATCGGATCTTCAGGTCTGCCTTTTGCAAATAATTAATGTATTTCCTACCGAATGTATTTCCTACCTTGTACTATTTGGAAAAATAAAGTATCCCTCAAACATGTATATATTTAAACTTCAAAAAATTCTATAGTTTTTCAAGGAATTCTTTTTTTGAATTTCTGTTAGGCAGTTTTTCAAATCGTACTATGGCTCAACGTATTTCTGATAATGGATGAAGCATTTAATAAAATTCCTTATAACTTATGTAAAAGCAAGTATTAAAAAATACTTCACTTTAACTTAACACCCCCAGTATTCTAACCCGAGATATTTATGTGTGTCGTTCATGTGCTCATAAGAATTGAAGAGTTCTTTTATTTTGTCATTGATCATACTACCAAAACTTGACCAAATTAATTTAGAACCACGTCAAATGTATCTTCTTTCCAATTAAAAATATCATCATCAAATCGGTCCACATGGTGTAAAAAATTATTACTTAAATTATTGCTTAAATAATGGTTGAAAAAAAACCATTAATTAATATTTCCACTGAATTGTAAAGAAGGGTTCATAAAAGTTTTCATTTCCTTAACCTGATATTTTCGTTCCAGGTCTGATTATTTTTTAAATTTTCATTTATTTACTTACTAGCCGCCTCCGGTGGCCAGTTGGTTAGCCATCTTAATCAATCTTGTGTTTCTCACCGGCTTCCATGTCACTGAAATATCTCGGATTCTGAATGGAATTTAAAATTAAGATGGTTACAAACAGGGGCGGCTCTAGGGTAAGTGGCGCACCCTGCTAACGTAAAAAGGACGCCCCCTTTTTATGCTCTACTTAATTTTTGAGTTCGACATGACGCCCCTTCGAAGTCGCCTCCCCGATGTGATGATTACCTTGCTTACCGTGTTGAGGCGCCCCTGTTTACAAAAATAAGATGGTTTAATGGTAAAAACCTACAAAAAGGTACAAATTATTTTCGTCCGATATTAATTCTGAAGAACTTCTAGATAAAACCGAAAAGAAAAAAATAAAGTAAGGAAATCTGAAGCACTTTCAGATTTTAAGTACGCATTAAATTGTTACAAATTAAAAGCGTATCACAATCCATGCGTCTTCCCTATTTTCTTTCCTTATTCCATTAAGTTGGAAAGTGTATCATTATTCATGAGTGTTATTAAACAAAATTAAAACTGATATTTCTAACATCCTTTTTCTGGATGTAATGCATTAGAAATGCAAGGGGAAAAAGACGCGCAGAAAAATGCATAATTCAAATTGAATGACAGTTTCAAAAACTTATTTTTTGTTTGTTTGTGTGACATGTATTTCGAACTTGTGTGCTTGGCCCGAAACCCGCTTATAAATCCACATTAAAAGGAAAAACTTATTCAGGTTTATTCTTTATTCAAGCTTAGCAGATGATAAAATATTTTTTTTATTAAAAACTGCGTAATGCAAGTTTGCGCCATCTGTCGACTGCTTTGTAAGATAAAAATTCAATTGTATTCATTTTTTTATAAAATATTTTTTTTTTGTATATTAAAGGAACAGTGTTTTTTTTTCGCACGATAAAAAGTAGCTTGTTTGTTAATCGAGGAATTTTAGTGCCTTTAGTCTATATTTCATCCAAATCCGTCAAGCCGTTTCAGCGTGAAAGAGTAACAAACATACATACAAATATTGACATTAATAATATTAATAGGATTTTCAAGCCAGACTCCATCGAGTAAGTGAAAAATCAACCATCACTGGTCAAATCATCAGATGAATCTTGAGCATTTGAGCATTAATAACGTAATTGCTAAAATTACAAAGCAAAAAAAAGTTAAAACTGATACAGCCCAAATTGTAAAAATTAATTTCACTGTACCTGAAAATTGTGTTTTGCGATGGTGTTCTAAAAGTATGACAGGCCAAGGCAATGTTGTTGTTTGTTATGACTATACACCGGAACTCAATGTCAGTCTGAACTGTCACCATGAAATCTACCATTAACAACAATACTACTTGACATTTACTTTAGCTACCCAGAAAGTAATCGAGAAACACATATTTTGCGGAGTTAAATCTTAGCGAACTGTAATTTTATAAAGGCTTCAATAAATTGTCTTACTGCTTGGAGATGATTTCCTTTACATTTCGTGGATCCCATCGCACGATTTAATTTTCGATTTAAAAAAAAAAATTATCAAAAACATTTTTAGATGATTGACATCACTAAATAAATTATCTATGTTGTTGTTTTGTTGAGGGAATATGGGCTTCAAACAAAGACTATTTGGTAAAGGAAGGAATCCCTAGTGCGGTGGAGGGCTTTTCAAGGGGTTCTAATGCGTACATCTGAAGAAAACCGTTCAAAACTGCGCAGCGTTAGCGACAGACTCGCGGTTGGCCATATGCCTGGACCGTCTACCAATAATCTGTGCCTTATCCACTGAGCGACTGGTCGAGCCAGGAAAAATTATCATTGAAAATATTCACCGCATTCCCCAGTTATCAGTGCCTGTATGTGTATATAGCTAATTTGAAATTTCAAACCTGAGCAAATACATTTCTTTATTGCAGGAGCGGGTTGCTCCTCATTGGCACAGTATAAACCCGAAGATGATATTTACTACTGGCATTGCCCTTGCGTCAAAACTCACGAATGCTTCGGACCAAATATTACTACCGATAAAGGAGTAAGTATCTCATGGCTGACAATAAAAAAACAAATAGTATTTTGTTTTTGCATTGTGTTTTATACCAATAAAAATAAAAATAAATCAATCTTCTGAGCTTCTGACAAGTAACAATTTGCTTACGGAGCACGATACGATAACATTTTTTGTTAACGAAAGAAACATAACTATTTTTGAAGCTTAAAAAATGAAAGTGATATTCAGAGCTTATCTTATTTTAATTGATTTTATCTTTTTTTTCAAACTGAAAACCGTAGAGAACGCAGAACTTTATCATGAGGAAAGAGAATGCATTTTTAAACACTAGCCTGCAAAGCTAAGAAATTATTAGTCTTCTTTTTAATTAATGTAATTTATAAACTAGCTACAATGATTAAAGTATGAAAAAGGTATAAAAAATACTTCAAGTTACTCACTGCTTTAAATCTTTTACCTAAGTAAATTTCCCTTTGGTAAATCTTTTACCAAAGGGATAATGCAGTGCGGTCTCTAACCTTGTAATGGCTAGAGACGGCACTGCGTTGATCCCTTTCTGCAAATAAACTCACATAGTTCTGTGACATCGTAGCATGACTTCATGTGATGGTTATGTGCAAGTCGTATATAGTTTAAGGCCGAAAAAAGGCCGCCAGTGATGACAGTTTTATATAACGCCACATCAGAGTGCGAATTGAGCATTTTCTCTAGGGAGGGACATTTGAAGGAAAACATTATCCAGGAGGGACATTTGAAAACCAAAAAGGAGGAAAGGTGTATATGCTCCACTCACATAATTTTTAAGTATTTAGGTATTATATGTCAAATGCAGTCGCCAATGTGCCTGGAAGTGACTTAAATTCAAAGAAAAGTTGGCCCG
Source organism: Cheiracanthium punctorium (assembly GCA_038373885.1). Taxonomy (NCBI): domain Eukaryota; kingdom Metazoa; phylum Arthropoda; class Arachnida; order Araneae; family Cheiracanthiidae; genus Cheiracanthium; species Cheiracanthium punctorium. The sequence continues at coordinate 546,274 of JAWZYV010003229.1, read as the reverse complement.
AGATTTTCTATACACATATATTCCTGAATATGTCGATTCTAGGCCCACCCTCAAATTCGGCTCGCGGCAGAGCAGTGCTTGTTCCTTCATTTCTCAGTCCTCCTTTGAAACTTGACCCCAGTTACAGAATGAGAAGTGGCATCAGGTATATGTATATCGATTTCAAAGGGATGTTTGTAACTTGCTCCTTTGTCTGGTAAGCAAAAGAAGAATACTTAAACTATAAGGTGCTGTTGAGCTTGTAGGAAGAGAGATTTAATTTAACATTTCTCCAGCAGGGGATAAATAGTATCCCTGGCAAGGATCCATTAATATTTCTCTATCCACGGATATTACATTCTTCAGCCGGGGACGATACCCGGCATCCTCCCCATCAATTCGCACCCCGCGTCACATGATGGACATCATGGCCGTCATAGTGATCTGCATGGACATCTCCGCACTGCATTGTAAACGCCACATGTTTAACACGTAGGGACGTCACAGAAGGTGTGCATTTATATAACACTTGTGTGTGATGAACGTGGCGAAGTGGGACGCCGACCCAACGTCACTGTCAATATGTTTTAATCTTGTGGCTTTTGTCCAAACTTTCTGTGATAATCGGGAATTTGCTGAATCTTTGCATGTTTGTATAAAAACTGTGTTTTAAAAAAAGAAGCGCAAGCATTTTCCCATTAGTATAGACTGCCCAACGCTGAAAAGTACAGCCATTGATATCGATCCATTTAGCTACCAACAACATGGCGAAAGAAGTTTTATGACAGAGTAGGCTACGCGACCACACAGCCAGCTGTGTCAGAAAACTTCTTTAGCTCTTGGGTCGCCGGATAGGCGATTCGATCGACCTCCATATTGTTGGTAGTTAAATGGATCAATGGCAAAGGCTGCATTCTTTCAGCGTTGAGACCATTTAACCATATTGTTTGAGACTAGCAGTGAAAGCGCTGTAATAAGGTGGTTTTCCACGGCGAAACCACCGCATGCAAAGGGTTAACCTAAATTGTTGGCCTAAGCGGAACACCCTGGAAACCACAGAGCTACCAGATCCTCCATAAGGGACGGTGAAGGGCGAAAGATGCTGCTTCCATTAGAGTGTGTGCCAGTGGGAGGAAGGCCGTCTTATTCGGGGGATCCCTAATTTATAACCAACTAGCTGCGTGCCCGTTCTTCGCACGGTAGGAAACGAAAAATTTCCTCACATGTGTAATTCGAATTAATTCCGGTGATGGCGGAATCTAGAAAAAGCAAAATTATTTCACTCTTTACTTAAAATTTGCGTCATATATGTAATAACCTGAGATCATTGCAATATAATGACACACACACACACACACACACACACAAAAAAAAAAAAAAAAAAAAAACTTTGTCAGCGTCATTCGGTATCAAAAAAGTGCAAATGGACCGTTTGCAGTGAACTTCTCACTTTCAAAATGTCTTATTTCCTCAGACATGCTGTCTTTTAGGTTCACGTTTTAGCGTTAAATACCTCAGACACTACATGAAATGGACATTTTTTTTTTAATATTAAAAATACATCACCCTCTCTTGCAACCCTTTACAAAAAGAAAAGAGATAAGAGATAAGACTGCGCTATTTATAAAGGCTTTAAAATTGTTTTTCTCAGTTTAATTTTTCTTCTCGCAAATAAATCCAGTATTTATAAAAGGAAATCTAGCGAAGCAAAGAAATCGTCTGCTCGCGGGACCCGTTTTTATTTATTTTTTTCAACTGGCAATTTTAATCATTGTTACTGTATCCATGACAACCAAACCGCAAGATATCAAACCGAAACTCATAAGCAGGTGCTACTAAAATAAAAATCCTTCTTTACTTAAAAATTCGTAAAAATTCTCCTAATTTATATTTTTCCTCCGTTCTTCTTTTAAAAGTGGGCGAATTGTGTGCTCCGTCTTTTGCCCAAATATAAAAAAGTTATGACAGATAGAATTCAAGATGCAGCAGTTTTAAAAATATTTTACGAAAGTCAGCGTCAAATTTAATTTTATTTGAAAAATTCCCAAAAATCTGCAAATTATGTTACACAGTCCGAACAAACAGTTTTTAAAAGACAATTTTCTCCTCTATTCGATGATGTAAATATCGTTTTCTTGCGAGTGCAATGACCGGCGTTATTATGTATTACGCAAGAAAAATCGCTAAAAATCAGACAAAACATAAAATAAAACATTTTCTAATTTGAATTTCGAAAAAATCGCTTCGAGCAATTTCCATACAAAATTTGGTAGGTCTACGATCACCCGTTTCGGAGCTACGCGAGACACAGACAGACAGACAGACAGACAAACGGACAGTTTACACTCTGTTTTATTTATATAGATTCCAGAGGAGATACCACCAGGTAGCATTAAGCCTTGAGGACACTGGAGCCACGACGGATTTTACGTGCACCAGCTCCCATTAGCATTTACGGTCTCCCAGCAGTCGAGCCAAGATGGAGTTGACCCTCTCAAGCACAGGAAAAGCCGGATGCTGCTTCACTTGCCGTGTTCTTATGGGAACGGAGTTTAGCGCCCAGACCACTGCGGGACGGAACACCATTGACAGTTGTTTATTATTAATAAAGTGTTAACCCTTTAAGGCGCAGTGATCCCGCTCTGGGAACACCCACTTCTGACGTTTTGACTGCTGCCAGATACGAAGAATAGATTGGATTTCTATAAAAATAGTTGCGAGTGACAGAGCTCCGCGAGAATTATTTACTTTTTAGCACATCATTTCTCATAAAAAATGGTCACGATTATTTTTAACAGCACTGACATCTGCTGAAAAATGGAAGAACGCGAGAACAGCTGGATCGATTGCCCAATGCTGGAAAAAGGGCAGCCGTTGCCATCGCTCGACTTAACTACCAGCAAGATGGCGGACGATCGAAACATTCATCGCGTGCCACAGATCTAGAGACCCTTTTTTGACGCAGCTGGCTGTGCCCGGCAGAGTTAGCTGCGTCAAAAAAGGGTCTCTAGATCTGTGACACGCGATGAATGTTTCGATCGTCCGCCATCTTGCTGGTAGTTAAGTCGAGCGATGGCAACGGCTGCCCTTTTTCCAGCATTGGGAAAGGGTTGCGACTCAAAGGGTTAAAGGTAAACAGTTTCGGTGAAAATGCAGCACATGATAAATTTTATAATGGGAAACATTCGTTATTTTAGTAGTTATGACTTAAAGTTTGACTTTCTTTTTTAACATTATATTTTCCCTTTTTCCAGGTCTTTTAAATCCTATACTATTCGATGAAACTAAAGAAAGTGTTGACTTTATAATTAATTAATTTAATCCTATACTTTTATGCGATAACTTGAAATATAAAGCGGAAGGGTAGATTCATAACTGAAATTTTAAAACTTACATTTCAGCAAATTGCATGACACCAATGAATATTTTATCGTTATGTACGTGTATGATATTCTAAATATTACATTCCTAGAGACCATTAAATCTGAATAAGTTTATGAAAATGTATTTTTCCTTCTTTTTTTTTTTTAGGAGATTTTGATGGAAAATCCAAAATGCGTCTTAAAGAAGGTTTTGTAATATAATGAAGAACTTTGCATAATTTGTAGAGCTAAAAGAAGATTCGTTGTAACAAATTAAAATTATTTTATGACATGAAATACGTTTGGAATTCTTGTTTAGGATGTTTAATTTACTGTAATACATCATTTTCAGAAAAAAATATATGGTAATTCCGGGAGTGTCGCCGCACCCAGAACAGATGCCGCATCCCTTGTGTTTCTGGGCGTTGTAAATAGATAGGAATCAAACGCGCAGCAAAGGTGTGAGATTTTATTAACTGGTGTACAGCAGGAATCCCGTTAATGCTTTAGCTGTGACTATAAAAAATTTATTTTGAGATAAGCGCATGATTTCACTTCAAACTTTTAAACATGTTACGAAGTGTTTTTTTTTTCTTACAACAATTAGTGAAACCGTAGTCGTTTATTGTAATTGTAATAATTTTGCATTTTAACAGACTAATATTGATTGAAGCCAGACTAATATTGATTGAAACCTTGTAATACATCTCTTTGTACTCATTTAATATCTTTTTGTTATTACATAAGTAATTGTAGTACAGCTATGAGTATTTATTTTAATATTTTTTATTTATTACTTCATTAAGTTCTTATGACAGGGGCGGCATAACTCCCGCACAAGACCGGCGTCTCACCCGCAATGCAATGTTTCAGAAAAAAATTGTTAAAAAAAATTAATTATTTTTTAGATAAATATTTTTTATTCTACATTAAATAGCACTGCATGACTTATTTTATTGTATGTGTATCCTGGGATTTTTTTACACAAATTTAAAAAAAATGTGAAGTATAAGTCCCGGAATTACCCTATACTATACCCAGCAAAAAAAAGTCTGCGCTTTTTTTTTTAAAAAAGTATAGATTGTGCATAATTTGTGTATAAAAAATGGATATTTTTGAATATTTTGAAAGTATACACTTTATGTGCAAATTATATGCAGTTTTTGTATGCATACTAAAAAGTGCATATTCTATCCTGTCAAAAACTGTGCACAAAAAGTGCATACTTTTCAAATTATTCAAAATATTCACTTTATATGCAATTTTTTTTTTTTTTTTTTTTTTTTTTTTTTGCACAAAAAGTGCAAAAATTTTCTAGCTGGGATGTAAGCAGTTTGAAATAATTTTCGCTAAATCTCAAATTTCTCGAAAATTTTCTCTCAAATTCTTAATCTAAATTTTAAGAAACTCTAGGGGCCATAGCTGAAGTTGCATATGACCACTTATCGTGTCACTAAATTTTGCTTTATTCACTTAAGTCGTACCTGATGCACGAACAAAAATTTACACAGTTGGAAACAATTCAGGAGCGATAGTGGTGAGTTGGATGTGCAAAAAAAAAATAATAAAAAATAGACGAATAAAATTAGTATAAGCTAATTTATTTAGTATCTAACCTACCCACCTCGGTCAGCTATACTATACAGGCCTCAATCCGACGAGGCATGCTATCAACGAGTTCATTGATGGTTGACTAAGGTAAGCCACATCAACTGCTCCTGACAGATCATCCGTGGTTTGCGCCAGTGGTCCTCGGATCATGTCTCGGATTTCTGTCTACTATTGTAACTGAAGAAAGAGCTTTATGTTTGCTCAACCACTTGGTGGCTCCTGTTTTTAGCAACATGTGTAGTGTTCCATCTGCCATATGTTTTCTTTGCATTTCCCTCGCCCATCCGGAAATTTTTTCGTAAGATATGCCTAGAAAACCAGCAGATTCTTTTACCAATCCAAATAATTTTTTTTCTGCTTGCAGCAACTTCACTGTTGTGTCAGCTATTACTAAGTTCAACACGTGTCCCATACAGTGAATGTAAGTAAGACCTTCATTTTTCTTTTCGAACTGAGCTTGTAGACCATTATAACAACCTTTCATTTTGTTATTTCCGGCAGATGAAGGAGCTATAATATTTAATGTTGAAATACCACACTTGGCTAACTCTGTTTTTATGGGCTCGTATGACGCCAATTCAAATGAATCATCGACAGGCCCGTAGCCAGGGGGGTGTACTTGTGGGCAGTCACCCCCTGAAAAGAATTCGCCCCTCCCCCCTTGAAAAATGTTATCCTTCTTACAAATTTTCAGAAAACAGACGTGATTTGGAGAAAAAAAAATTGAAGTAAAATATCAGTTTGAAAAAAAAGAATAAACATTTCTTAAAGTTCTTAAATCCTGCTTTACTGCCAATTATGTATGTATATGCAGCAGAATGTGCATTTTTAACAGATTACAAACGGCATTTGCGCATGTTTTAAAACGATTTTGAAGAAAACAATTGGAAATACATAACTATCCAGGGAAATACATAGCACTCTATACTCAAATCGTCTGGCTACGGGCCAGATCATCGACTATTTCTTCTTGTAGAAGTCTTCCATGTATCTTTCCTTGAAAGACAGAGCACGTAAATCGAAGGTAACGTGTAAGATTAATGGGAAATAAATAATGATAAAGTAGTATATCTATTTTGGGAAACCTCCCCACTAGTCGGGCGCAAAAATATTTATGGCAAGCCAGCCCATGGCTTAGATAGGGGGAAAATCGTGTAACTATCGCTTTTTTAAGTGCTTTTTTTAATGGATAGTATTAAAATAGAGTAAAATGCGTGCGTTTTTTTAAATGAAGTTACATTATTGAAAGAACTGTCATACTTAGATTTAGACGTAATAGATACTTAGATTTAGACGGTGGTTGGTCGGTGTGGCCAAGCCCCTCTGGCCCTTAATGACGAGCCGCCACTGTTCCAGACCTTTGAAATTTATGGCTCAATGAATACTTCTACAAAAACTGCTGATTAAGATTATTGATCTCGATTGCTTTTAAAATATTTTGAGTATTTAAAAGTTTTCATCTCTTTCAAAAGTGAATAAATATCATAATTTTCCTTTAAATTTTTCCTAGCGTTGAAATTTTCATTCTTAATAGCATATCTTTGCGAGAATAAATTTTTATTTTATGCTTTTTAGGGATCAACAATAAAAACAGAAATTCTTCTGCTATTATTATTTTTTTTACTTAAATTCTTATTTTTTATTTAACTAATCTTTCGTTTTTTACAGTTTTGTTTTGGATAAGTTTGTCTTGTGTAATCTCGAGACTTTGAATCTTGTTCAACAGATTTGTTATAAAAAAAACTGTTTGATTATGTTGACTAATCACTCTCTTTATCAGCAATCAAAGTGAAACGAACTTAAAATCGAAAATGCAATAAGAACATCAGCAGATCTTTTGAAGGCCACCTGCTTTTTCTCATTCATATCATAGTATATATAGACGTAATGGAAATAAAAATACTGAAAATCAGTTTAAAACTGAAGTATAACTGTCCTAAATTTATTTTTAACAGTTATTACATTGTTTACTGCAGTATGAAAGTTTTTTTCTTGTGTTTAATTCTTTTGGCAGTTTCTGAGGTAAGTGTCATTGAAATCGTAAATAAAAATTACGTTTAAAATCACTTAATTAAAGATTTTTAAAAAAATTCAATCTAAACTACCGTAAGAGTTAATTTTTCGCAAAATTTATATTTTTGAAATTACTTATAAATTCGTTGGAAATTTAAAAGCTTTGACATTTCCAAAATTTTAACTCGAAAAGAAAATTATTTCTCACAACTGCATAAAAAAAAAGAAACTAAATTAAAAAGCTCAAAAATATACTTCATAATCTCTGTCACTAAATTTTTTTACTAAAGCTTTTTTTCTACTAAATTCTTCTTATAACTAGCTCGCTGATACAAATAATTACTTAAGATATAAATCTTCATTAAAGTCAAACCTCGTGATTTTACCGACATCATAAGCACTACATTCGTTCGCTTCGGTACTATTCTGCTCCTGCTGTGGAGAAGCAGAAGCGAATTGGCTTGAGGCAGAAGCAAATTGGTTTGAGCCAGGAGCCATCGCTTTTATCTCATGTCGCCTCACTTAGCTTTCGGATATAGCTTTTGAATATTGCATCGAATAGAATTTTGAATATTTCATCGATTGCTGCAAACGCAATCATCGTCCAATCGGAAGTTTCTCGCCCTGAACATGCTAACAAGAGACATCTGTTGGCAGCACAGCTGGCATTCTGGGCCTGCTGTGGAGAAGCAGAAGCAAATTGGTTTGAGCCAGGAGCCATCGCTTTTATCTCATGTCGCCTTACTTAGCTTTCGGATACAGCTTTTGAATCTTTCATCGATTGCAGCAAACGCAATCATCGTCCAATCGGAAGTTTCTCGCCCTGAACATGCTAACAAGAGACATCTGTTGGCAGCACAGCAGGCATTCTGTGCCTGCTGTGGAGAAGCAAAAGCAAATTGGTTGTAGGCAGAAGCAAATTGGTTTGAGCCAGGAGCCATCGCTTTTATCTCATGTCGCCTTACTTAGCTTTCGGATACAGCTTTTGAATCTTTCATCGATTGCAGCAAACGCAATCATCGTCCAATCGGAAGTTTCTCGCCCTGAACATGCTAACAAGAGACATCTGTTGGCAGCACAGCAGGCATTCTGTGCCTGCTGTGGAGAAGCAGAAGCAAATTGGTTTGAGCCAGGAGCCATCGCTTTTATCTCATGTCGCCTTACTTAGCTTTCGGATACAGCTTTTGAATCTTTCATCGAAACAGCAAACGCAATCATCGTCCAATCGGAAGTTTCTCGCTCTGCACATGCCAACACGAGTTTCTTCAACTGATCACAGAGACGTCTGTTGACATCGTCCAAATGTCAGACGTTTTCCGAACTGAAGCCTCGCAGATGATATATACCTTTATAAATAGTTTATGGTTGTGGAGTAGCTTCAAACATGGAAGTTTTGTCTCATCCAATCGGACCACCTTTTATCGTTGTCGAACTAGTTCTTCTATCCACTATTAACTGCGACATAATGTAACAAAGTCAAATTTTGAGCTTTAAAGTTGTTCCTGCGAAAATGTGCAGTCGTCAGAGGGATTTGTAACAGCTTCAAAAAGTAAACAAACTCTGTTAAGTACTCTTAAAATATTTTGAATGTTCCTTGGTTTGGTTTTAGCAACGCTACGCTAGGGCGATCTGCCAAGGATGGGGGGGGGTGCCTTGGTAGAAGAACTTTCTAAGAGGTTCTAACGCGTATACACGTCACATCTGGAGAAAAACAGAATGTTCCTTGATACTCTGTTCTATGCACTCATATTAACAGCCAACTTGTGGGTCTTTGGTCAGCTTCCGGAAAACATTCAACACAGAATTCCTGCTCAAAATGGACAGAGCATTCGAGACCAGTATTCTTTATCAGTAATTTTTGTATAAGTATTCATTAACCCATAAAAGTGAAAGATGTGATTTTTAGAAGCTTTTTATTCTGGCTTCTAAAAATGATGTTGTTGCATGTTGGGAAAAAAAAAAACCCTCTGAACATGCAGTACTAGACAAGATTTAAGAAAATAAGTCTAGTACTGCATGTTGAGAGGTTTTTTTTTCCCCATCTGTCATAGCTCTTACACGTTAACCGTTTATAAAGTGCAGTGTACAACGTATGGAGAGATAACTCGAAATTATTTCGAGACTCAAGAATCTTTTCAATTCTTCACGGAAATTTTTAAATGTTGGACCATTTTTTTAAAAGAGCCGATTTAAATGTGCAATTTGTCGATATTTGTTAAAAGCAGCATAACTTGTGCTCATTCAGGATAGCCTCCGAACTTATTCATACATCTATTTTCGTACTTATTTAATTTTTTGTAGCTCTCCTTTGCGAGGAAAAAATGTGAGAAGCAGTCTGACTGCGATGAAGACGAGTGCTGTTTGGACAACTTTTTTTTCCAGTCACCCCACTGCGAGAAGAGACACAGAGCAGGTAAATGTTTCATGAACTCACCCCCTACCCCCTCGTCAATCTCTTCTCCCTTTTATGGCTAAGATCAAAGTGTAGTATCAGGTTGTAACGAAAGTTTTCCGCCATATTTGCTTGAGTCAGCTCACGCGGTACCCAGCTATTGACCTTATATGCCAAGTTTATGCGATGCTTAGTGCGACTAATGGACATGGCACTAAAGTCTGACTCTTTTAGCTAGCTCTCGAGGGGATGAATATTTTATCTTCTTCCACAAATTCTGGTAAGCGGGCCTCATCAGCATCAGTAGGATGACCAGAGCGCTCTGCTTCTTTAATATCCTAGTCCTCGTTTTTGAACTTTCGGTACCAAATCTTCACAGTGTCATATGATACAACAGTAGTACCTTAAGCTGTACACATAATTCGGTGTCATTCTGTAGCTGAGACTTTTTGCGACAGAACTGAGAGTAAATGATGGATCAATCTGGTAGCGTGATAGTTCCATTTCAGACACCTTATACTTAATCATAACGATATTGTTTTACAGATTTCACAACACAGTGCCCAGTCTTTTCTTTCAAATAACAAAAATCGTTTTACAAAATATTGGCAAAGACACCAACGCGAACTGCTTGTGCAAGCAGTACTTGGAGTGGCGAAAAACTTTCGTTACAACCTAATACTATTCCCACTTTCATTGGTAAACTCCTGGCCGCCTGGGCCATTGTGGGCTCCATAAATTCATTTCAGCCTAATTACTCAAGAAATAGGATAAAAGAAAATAGAGTTGGATGTTTGCGATATTATTTTTAATTAAATATTTTAGCACACACACACAGAAAGCTGTTTGAAAATACTAAAATAAAAAACTTTTCATAAACGCATATAATGCAGAAAGCATACCTGAGCGTTCCGGATGGTACAATAAAAAGTTCAAATAGTAAAATCTTCTTATAAATAAAAATGAAATTCTGTTTGTTTGTTTGTTTGTTTGTTTATTTGTTTGTTTGTTTGTGGATTTGAGTTGTATACAAATCCACAAAAATGGACCTATCAGCCTGAAATTTTGCACAGATATGTAAAATAATATAGAATAAATCATAGTCCACTTTAAAACTTTGAAAGTCCACCCGTTCCCGGAATTTAAGAGATTTTTTATGTTCTCAACGCAAAAAACTTTCCGTAATTGTAACCCCTGTAGTGAAAAAAGTGTGAAATAAGGATCGTGGCGATTTTGCCGAATAAGATGTTTTAAATTCTCAAAGTAAAAATAAAAGAATAATAATGATTTTTTTTTGTTAGTTTATATTCGTAAGGTTATATTTTTTTAATTATAATATCGTGTGCATGGGAAATCGGAGCAGGAATGAAATGTTTTATACGCAAAACAATAAGAATTGAAGATTTCCGAGGCTAATATGTTAAAATTTTTTAGTTTGGCGAAAAACTAAAATGGCTCAAATGCCGAGAAAGTGAGTTCTAGCGGTTTGCACAGTTTCCGGCTTGGCGAATTTACTGAGAGCTTAAGGAAACGGATTTTTGAAAACAAGTACAAAGGTTTTATTAGAATACAGCGTTAAATTTTAATGATCCCTGCGAAAATAATGCAGTTATTAAGGGATTTCAAGCGATCTATCTTCAGCATTCTCGCGATTTTGAGGAGGATTCTAACGCTTGGCGCTATTTATCGTAATTTAATCGTCTGCTATTTGGGTTATGAATACACCTGCGTATAAGTTTTTAAAATTTTCATTCAGTTGGAATTGTGCATTTTTCAGAGCAGCTTTTCTGCATCTAATGTTTTACATCCAGAAAAAAGGATGTTAGAAATATCAATTTTAATTTTGTTTAATCACACTCATGAATAATGATACACTTTCCAACATAATGAAAGAAGGAACGAAAATAGGGAAGACCCATGGATTATAACTCTTTTTATATATAGCACTTTAGTGCGTATTTAAAAATCTGAAAGTGTGTCAGATTTTCTATGATTCAAGCGCTTGGCGCAATTTAATGACAGGGTATTTTTAAAAACAAGCGTAGGTTATCTTATAAATAAAAATGAAATTCTGTTTGTCAATTTGTTGATTTGGGTAGTATACAATTCCACAAAAATGGACCTGTCAGCCTGAAATTTTACACAGATATGTAAAATGATATAGAATAAATGATAGTCCACTTTAAAACTTTGAAACTCCACTTAAAAACGTTTTCCTCCTGAAGGGTTCCCTTAATTTCCGTTCCCGGAATTTAAGAGATTTTTATGTTCTCCACGCAGAAAGCTTTACGTAATATTAACCCCTGTAGTGAAAAAAGTGTGTGAAATAAACATCTTGGTTGCCATGTGTGGCGATTTTGCCGAATAAAATGTTTTAAATTCTTAAAGTAAAAATAAAAGAATAATAATGATTTTTTTAGTTTATTTTTTTAGGTTATTTTTTTAATTATAATATCGTGTGCGCATAAGAAATGAGAGCAGGAATGAAATGTTTTATACGCAAAACAATGAGGATCGAAGATATCCGAGACTAATATGTATTTTTTTTTTTAGTTTGGCGAAAAATAAAATGGCTGATAGGCCGATTTTTAGAGTGTGAGTTCTAGCGGTTTGCACAGTTTTAGGCTTTTTCGCTCAATTTACTGAGAGCTTAAGGGAATAGCATTTTTGAAAACAAGTGTATAGGTTTTCTTAGAATACAGCTTTAAATTTTAACTATCCGTGCAGAAATAATGCAGTTATTAGGGCATTTCAAGCGATGTAGCTTCAGAATTCTCGCCAATTGAGTACATTGATTTAACTTGGGGGAAATCCGCCAAATTTCAGAAAATTGAAATCTTCGCATTTAGTACATCGAGGTAACGATGAATAAAACATGTTATAGTTGATAATTTAAAAAATGCGGCTGTATTAAGGGATTCCACTTTTTAAATAAATGCCTGGCGGTCGAACCATTTCCCATTTTGATTGCTGCTAAGTCAATGCTTCGAATGATTCCCTGAAAAAGCTCTTGCAAAATGGCGTATGCTGGCACTTTGGCGAGGCTTAGATTTGAAACTGGATTTTACTTGAGACTGGTATATACGTATAATAAGACTGGTTATAGATAAAAATGAATGTTGGTATGTGTGTAGGAGGTTGAAAAACTCCAGCACCGTTTCACCGATCACCATGAAATTTGGTTCACCTAAGTCTTTTATCATGGAGAAGGTTTTTATGCTATCCGTTTTCCTCTAACTTTTCACTAGGTGGCGCAGCAGAACGTCGAATTCTATTCCGTTTAGCCGTTTGCTATGCGAATATCGTCCAACAAATTTCGATGAAATTTGGTACACGCGAATATTAGAACACGGAGAATATTTTTCACTATCCATTTGCTGTAACTTACCGCTAAATAGCGCTGCAACGCATCAACTTCTATACCGTTCGACTGATCGGCATAAAATTTTTTATACTTACACATTTAAGCACGAAGAATATATTCTAACTGCGTTACTTTTGATGTTACTCACCACTAGATGGCACTGCAATGCATTATTATTTTAACTCGCCACTAGATGACGCTGCAGCAGGCCAAATTTTTGACCATTCAAACGGTGGCTATGAAAATCAGTATACATAGCTATTTGAACAATGAGAATATTTTGGCGTTATCCATTTTGCTATAACTCGCCACATGACGGCGCTGTAGCAAATCATTACTTTAATTAACCACTAGATGGCCCTGCAGTGTATCACTTCTTGACTGTGCGAATAATCGTTATGAAAATAGGTATACATAGATATTTGAACACGGGGAAGAGTTTGGCACGATCCATTTTCCTATAACTTGACACTAGATGTCGCGTCAACACATGAACTTCAAGACTATTCAGCCGATCGTCATGAAAATTCGTATACATCGATATCTGAATGCGAAAAATATTTTTGCCGTATCCGTTTTGCTAAAACTCGCCACTAGATTGTGCTACGCCGCATCGCCTTCTGCACCGTAAAAACGATTGCCTTGAAATTCAGTATGCATGATTATTGAACACAATATAACGCGATATCCATTTTGCTATATCTCTTTATTACAATAAAAAGTAATCACAACAAATATTAATATCAAAAAGTCCATTCATTCCCGTGCGAAGAACGGGTACTTCAGCTAGTATCTTATAAATAGTCCTAAATACAAAATTTCCAACAAGGTAAAAAAGTTTAAATAGAAAATTATCCTGTCCTGAACACAAAATTTCAGTATTTTAGGTTAACCGTTTTTGTGTTATGTGAGATATGTAAGTAGGGGAAGGTGGCCCAAAATGATTCTAGCGGGCAAAACGATCCACATATGTTTTCTTCCAGACAGGCAGCGCGGTCATTTAGGGTAATACATGAACTAGTTGTTCCAAGTCAAGAAGCAATAGCGATATTTAAGGGATGAGTGTATTACGTATCTGAGCAAAATTCTTCAACAAACTGCGTTTTACCATATCTCTGATCAACTAAGCACTAACTTTCCTATTTATTTATAAATACAGTCTTTTATGTACAGAAATATGGCTTGGTTTACTGAATAGAGTATGTTTTCAGATGTGAATTACACTTGTTTATTTTTTTATGTTTCTCGGCGTGTTCCAGTAATATGACCTAAAGTGGGAGGCCATAAATCGGGTCAAATGATCCATCGACTGAAGAACCTCCAGTAATGGGTCCTAGTCATCATGGCAGCCCTTCAGTCGTATTCAAATGCGTGGTTCCCCATTACATTATTTAATTTATTTTTGTGTTTATAGTAGGCCATAATTTTTGAATTATAAATTTGAAATGTTCCTTTGTATTATTTGTGACACTTTTTTATTTTAAAATTTTCATAAAATAAATTATCCATACTATATAATTGTAAAACTTAATTTAGTTCATTATGTATAGTCATAATTGCTTTTACATCTTTTATTTTGCCGATAAAATCAATTAACAATTATTTTCAAAATTCTATTTTTTTTTCGTTACTCAATTTGTTTTTAAAATATTGTTAAATGTTTATAATATAGTGTAAAATAGTTCAAAATATAGTGTACAATACTGTGGCAAAGGGCCAAATTTCATGTATCAGGAATGTTTTTTATGCAAGTTTTCCCGCTAAGGGGATCACTTTGGGCCACCTTCCCCTACATAAATTCAAGCACACATAAATACGTAGAAACGTCAAGCCGAAACAAGTGAAAACGGATTTACGATTGGTTAGAATGAAGCGCACTTGCATATGAGTCTACACTTACATCAAATTAAATGTAGGGATGGCCAAAAATGATTTTCCTGCTTGAATGCTAAAAACTTTACGGTTACTGTATTTTGTTTACTCCGTACAAGGAAATTATAATAAATATTACAGCATAAAATAATTATTTGATAAAATATTTGATGAAAAAATTAAACCTTTTAAAGTTTATTACTATCTTCTGTTTAGAACTATGTTGAAGCAAAATAAGGAGGAAGTGCACACAGTGCAACTTTTAAACGATCTTCTAATTGTAAATTCTTGACATCCGTAACCTGGATTTAAGTGATAGGCTCTACAGCAACGTTTTAAAATCACGTGTAAGCATACAGTGAAACAACAGTGAACAAAGTGACAGTGTGAACTAAATTTTGCTAAATTTTGCTACAGTGAACAGTAAGCCTACAGTGAACTAAATTTTGCTATTCTGTTTCAGAGCAAAAATGTTATCCAGCTGAAATTTATAAGCCGGAAACAGATCTTTATTATGTAACGTGCCCATGTGTCCCTCTCTATGAATGCCTTGGAGTAACAGACATTAATGAAGGGGTAAGTATTTCTAAATAATTAAAATCATGGTTCCAAAATATTCAACGTAATAAAATTACCATGTTTAAATTGCTAGAAATGGGTAAATCCTTACAGATATTTCGAATCTTTTAACAGCTATTTCGCATTAGGAAAGCAGAATAAACCAGTTTGTCATCAGCCATATGAACTTAATATATCCTTACGAACGAATCACATGAATATTAAGGAAATAACAGAGACAGGTTTTATAGAAGGGTAAAATGATGTTATTTTAAAAGAATTTCATGTTTTTAACACTGTTTATAAAAATAAAAGAAAGTATCCCAATATATAAAAACGGTTCTTTTTAGAAAAACTATTACAAAAGAAACAGAGAGGAATTTTACGGGCATTATCAGTAAAATATGTCATTTACTCTTCCCGATTTTATCTAGTCATCTCGGGTAGGCAATACTTACCATCATGGGCGCACCCACAGGGGGCTAAGGGGGGGCTACCCCCCCCCTAAAGCTGTAGATTTAGATTTGAAAAGCTTTGAAAATTGTCACAAATGAATTAAAATATATTTTGTAATTGTCTTGAAATTATTTCTAAAATATTTTAAAAAAGGACACTGGTTTTATAATAAATACTTACAGTTAGTGTATGAAATACAGTAAGTTTTAGGTTACACTTTCTCTGAAAGATCAGATAATTATTTATGAGTCAATAACAAATTACGTTGATTGTAGGCTTCCGTTCTATGGGCAATCGGTACAGAATATTTTGACATAATGTCAAAAATATCTCTCTTATAACTATTTATAATAATCTATATATAATATAATATCTCTTATAACTATAATTGTAGTCACTAACCGCGTTCAGAATATTGTTTTTCTATAAAGTAGTTTTTATAATGTATTTGCAGCTCCAGTACCCCCCCCCCCCCCACCTAAACAAAAATCCTGCGTGCACCACTGCTTTTACCATAGTAATTTATTCCTCGGGCAGCAGGAAAATGTGCTGTATAATAGCAATATGTCTCTTGAAAAAACAAAAAAACTATTACATGCTTATTTAATTGTTTCGAAGACTTTTGACAGCTTTTCCGCCATCATATGGCAACATTATACAGTAATTTGTGATAGATTCAATGATCAGGAGAGGCAGTCGAAGTTCTAATAAAATTTTTGTTTACGATGTTTCTTCGTTGAACTCGTATTAAGAGGCTGCATATTTTCTAAATTAGGTGTTGCTGTCTTGCTCAAATAGACAGCAAGAGCGAAAGAGGGAAAAAGAGAAGCAATATTCCATTACCAAGATTGGGATGTAGAGTTCTATGCAGAGCCCTGTACAACAGTTTATCATAATTAAATGGCATTTTTTGCTAAGTTCTTATATTTTATCTAAATAAGTCGGACGGAAGTAAAAATTATACAGACACGCAAAGCTAGTTATTTCATTCATAATCTAGAAAAATAGTTGAAGCCGTTTTTGCTAAACACCTAAGGCCAACTTCGCTAGTTAAGTTTTATTTAGAGTAATCATTTAAGTAGAGTGTTTTATAAATTTTTACTACTTGAAATATTTTGAGTTGAACTGAAATTATATCTTTAAAATATATGAATATTTATCAGAATAAGCTATAAAAAGAGGTTGATATTTATCCGGTAATACCTAAAAAGTTAATCCGGACAAGAGTTAACACTTCTTAGAAAAATTCTTTTTGCTTAGAGAATTTCTCTTTGTCTCTCCCTCCCCTTAGTCTACATGTAGATATCTCTTTGACTGTATATTCGTAGAGACTATATAAGCCCAATATTGTTTACTTGTAACACAGAACAATAATTAAAGTAAAAATAGGATCAGATTCGAAACAAGTTTAATGGGTCTACCTGTTGCTCATATAAAATGTCACAGACCACAATAATTTATAAGAATAAATTAAAAGTTTGTACAAATACAAATTTTATACTACTAATAAAATGTCATGTGTAAACTTTTTTTTTCTAATTTTTATTTCCTCTTTGCAGGAGACCATCATCAAAGATGCCAAATGTATTATACCAAAGTAAATTTATATTGCTAATAAAAATTTTTAATAAACTTTTAAAAGACTCTCCGTTTTATTAATTTGTAAAGCAGAAATTTCTTTCAATATTTTCAGAACAGTCCAAATTTTAAACAAATGATGCGACACCTTTTCATGCAATTCGATAAAGTTAGAAGAGGGGGGGGTGCATATATGCATATATGCTGCAGTTTCTTGAGATATATTTACTATGAAGATTCTTTTTTAAAACGAGTTCTTTTTTTTTTCTAACGGCTTCAATTAATACCAACTGAAAATTGCTTCCAATTTTTGGCGATTTCTCTCGAAATGTAGAAGATATATGGTCAAGCTAGATTCGGAAACTTACTTTTTGGAGTCAAACTTGACAAAGGTGACCAACCTTGGAGACTTCGACGTACAACTGTCTCTGCCTCTTCCTGTCAACCCTTTAGTTTAAGCAATAGGGCAGTTTCAGATTTCGTCACAATTCAATCCTGGTGGACAGACGTTATATGAATATGAGGTTTCTATTGGTTCATTCAAGTTTCTGGTGAACAGACGTCACTTCTAAAACGAGTTTTTATTGTTAGAGTCCATTGCCGGTCACGTGGTTGAAACTCATGCATGGTTTAAAAACATGGGCTTCTTTTCAATTTTTAATTGATAATATCAATACTAGTAAAATAATGTGATTTGGTAATTTCTCACCGAATATAGAAGATATTGCAAGCTGTATTCAGTTTGGGAAACTTTTATTTTGACGAAATTGCCGACAGTGACCAACAATGGCAACTTACAACTTCTATCTTTTTACTGGCAACCCTTTAGGTGATGGTTTAAGAATATGGTTATTTTCAATTTTCTGAATGAAAATATCATCAGGACTTGGCCATATTGATATAGGACCACACATAAAGTATCACTTTTGGATAGAAAAAGTATCGAAATCCGCCCACAAGGTAAAAAATTATCGCTAAACATACATTTATACATATATACATACATATGAAAAAGATTCCAACAAATTGATAGCTTTCCCCTTTTTGAAGTCGGTTAATTATAATACATTTCATTAAAAACATAAACCTATTAAAAAATTTGCAGATAACAATGATACGATTTATTTTTAATAAAGAAATTTCGTAATTAACTATAACAAAAACAGTTTGTCGTCCATGTACATTTCGAAAAGTAAATGAAAATCAGATGCATTAGATTTTATTGCATTAGATTTTATTGGGATGCATTATTACTTTTTATCTCGATTCTGTTAAAAATTCATATACAAGCATTTTTTAATATAGGTTAACACATTTTTTATAAAATGATAAATTCTTAAAAATCATAACTATTGATTGTTTATAAACAAGTTGCTGGAAGAAAAGTTTTAAATTAAAAAAAAGGAAGATTATTTTGAAAAATCCTGTTGCTTATGAAATAATAGAGTAGAATTTATCTTGAAAACAATGAATAGGGAGAGGCGAATTCTAAAAAAAAACATTTTTGTACCAGAACTAGTGATTGAAGGTAGTCTCTCTATGAAATAATTGAAAGGAGGTATATAATCAAACAATACAAATGGAACAAAAACTCAGTGCTCAGTGCACCAAAATCTTCAACAATGTCACCGGACAGGTTTCAGTTCAACATTGTCCCTGGCCAATTTGGGGATATTTTACAATTTTATTTACTAGGGACACTGGAAGAATTGAAAACAGGTGTATAATCAGACAATATGAATTGCTCTAAAACTCATTAATGCCTAGTAATCTTTGACAGTGTCCCCGGACAGGTTTCAGTTCAACATAGTCCCTGATCAGTTTAGGGATATTTTACAATTTTATTTACTAGGGACACTGGAAGAATTGAAAACAGGTGTATAATCAGATAATATGAATTGCGCTAAAACTCATTAATGCCTAGTAATCTTTGACAGTGTCCGTGGACAGGTTTAGTTCAACAATCAATCCCTCTGAGCAGTCAAACACTGGAATGGTTTGTAATTTAGAGCAGCGGTTCCCAACCTTTTAACATTTTGTCCACTCCTCCCCCAACAAAGGCCAACTTACGAGGCCCCACCCCAAGTCTCATTCCTCAGAATACATGCAGTTTTTTTATTCTTCTAGAATGAACATTTAGTCGCCTTTTCTACACAATAATGCTAGCGGCAAAGCTTGAATAAACGTTTTTAGCGAAAATAGATATGTTTTGGAGTAAAAATAAGAATAATTAAGATGATGTAGTTACGTTGTCCGAATAATAGAGTAGAATTTCTCTTGAAAACAATGAATAGGGAGAGGCGAATTCTAAAAAAAAAACATTTTTGTACCAGAACTACTGATTGAAGGTAGTCTCTCTATGAAATAATTGAAAGGAGGTATATAATCAAACAATACAAATGGAACAAAAACTCAGTGCTCAGTGCACCAAAATCTTCAACAATGTCACCGGACAGGTTTCAGTTCAACATTGTCCCTGGCCAATTTGGGGATATTTTACAATTTTATTTACTAGGGACACTGGAAGAATTGAAAACAGGTGTATAATCAGACAATATGAATTGCTCTAAAACTCATTAATGCCTAGTAATCTTTGACAGTGTCCCCGGACAGGTTTCAGTTCAACATAGTCCCTGATCAGTTTAGGAATATTTTACAATTTTATTTACTAGGGACACTGGAAGAATTGAAAACAGGCGTATAATCAGACAATATGAATTGCGCTAAAACTCATTAATGCCTAGTAATCTTTGACAATGTCCCCGGACAGGTTTCAGTTCAACTTAGTCCCTGATCAGTTTAGGGATATTTTACAATTTTATTTACTAGGGACACTGGAAGAATTGAAAACAGGTGTATAATCAGATAATATGAATTGCGCTAAAACTCATTAATGCCTAGTAATCTTTGACAGTGTCCGTGGACAGGTTTAGTTCAACAATCAATCCCTCTGAGCAGTCAAACACTGGAATGGTTTGTAATTTAGAGCAGCGGTTCCCAACCTTTTAACATTTTGTCCACTCCTCCCCCAACAAAGGCCAACTTACGAGGCCCCACCCCAAGTCTCATTCCTCAGAATAAATGCAGTTTTTTATTCTTCTACATTGAACATTTAGTCGCCTTTTCTACAGAATAATGCTACCGGCAAAGCTTGAATAAACGTTTTTAGCGAAAATAGATATGTTTTGGAGTAAAAATAAGAATAAATAAGATGATGTAGTGACGTTGTCCGAATAATAGAGTAGAATTTCTCTTGAAAACAATGAATAGGGAGAGGCGAATTCTAAAAAAAAAACATTTTTGTACCAGAACTACTGATTGAAGGTAGTCTCTCTATGAAATAATTGAAAGGAGGTATATAATCAAACAATACAAATGGAACAAAAACTCAGTGCTCAGTGCACCAAAATCTTCAACAATGTCACCGGACAGGTTTCAGTTCAACATTGTCCCTGGCCAATTTGGGGATATTTTACAATTTTATTTACTAGGGACACTGGAAGAATTGAAAACAGGTGTATAATCAGACAATATGAATTGCGCTAAAACTCATTAATGCCTAGTAATCTTTGACAGTGTCCCCGGACAGGTTTCAGTTCAACATAGCCCCTGGTCAGTTCAGGGATATTTTACTATTTTATTTACTAGGGACACTGGAAGAATTGAAAACAGGTGTATAATCAGACAATATGAATTGCGCTAAAACTCATTAATGCCTAGTAATCTTTGACAGTGTCCCCGGACAGGTTTCAGTTCAACATAGTCCCTGGTCAGTTCAGGGATATTTTACAATTTTATTTACTAGGGACACTGGAAGAATTGAAAACAGGTGTATAATCAGACAATATGAATTGCGCTAAAACTCATTAATGCCTAGTAATCTTTGACAGTGTCCCCGGACAGGTTTCAGTTCAACATAGTCCCTGATCAGTTAAGGGATATTTTACAATTTTATTTACTAGGGACACTGGAAGAATTGAAAACAGGTGTATAATCAGATAATATGAATTGCGCTAAAACTCATTAATGCCTAGTAATCTTTGACGGTGTCCGTGGACAGGTTTAGTTCAACAATCAATGCCTCTGAGCAGTCAAACACTGGAATGGTTTGTAATTTAGAGCAGCGGTTCCCAACCTTTTAACATTTTGTCCACTCCTCCCCCAACAAAGGCCAACTTACGAGGCCCCACCCCAAGTCTCATTTCTCAGAATACATGCAGTTTTTTATTCTTCTACATTGAACATTTAGTCGCCTTTTCTACACAATAATGCTACCAGCAAAGCTTGAATAAACGTTTTTAGCGAAAATAGATATGTTTTGGAGTAAAAATAAGAATAAATAAGATGATGTAGTGACGTTGTCCGAATAATAGAGTAGAATTTCTCTTGAAAACAATGAATAGGGAGAGGCGAATTCTAAAAAAAAAACATTTTTGTACCAGAACTACTGATTGAAGGTAGTCTCTCTATGAAATAATTGAAAGGAGGTATATAATCAAACAATACAAATGGAACAAAAACTCAGTGCTCAGTGCACCAAAATCTTCAACAATGTCACCGGACAGGTTTCAGTTCAACATTGTCCCTGGCCAATTTGGGGATATTTTACAATTTTATTTACTAGGGACACTGGAAGAATTGAAAACAGGTGTATAATCAGACAATATGAATTGCGCTAAAACTCATTAATGCCTAGTAATCTTTGACAGTGTCCCCGGACAGGTTTCAGTTCAACATAGTCCCTGGTCAGTTCAGGGATATTTTACAATTTTATTTACTAGGGACACTGGAAGAATTGAAAACAGGTGTATAATCAGACAATATGAATTGCGCTAAAACTCATTAATGCCTAGTAATCTTTGACAGTGTCCCCGGACAGGTTTCAGTTCAACATAGTCCCTGATCAGTTAAGGGATATTTTACAATTTTACTTACTAGGGACACTGGAAGAATTGAAAACAGGTGTATAATCAGACAATATGAATTGCGCTAAAACTCATTAATGCCTAGTAATCTTTGACAGTGTCCCCGGACAGGTTTCAGTTCAACATAGTCCCTGGTCAGTTCAGGGATATTTTACAATTTTATTTACTAGGGACACTGGAAGAATTGAAAACAGGTGTATAATCAGACAATATGAATTGCGCTAAAACTCATTAATGCCTAGTAATCTTTGACAGTGTCCCCGGACAGGTTTCAGTTCAACATAGTCCCTGATCAGTTAAGGGATATTTTACAATTTTACTTACTAGGGACACTGGAAGAATTGAAAACAGGTGTATAATCAGACAATATGAATTGCGCTAAAACTCATTAATGCCTAGTAATCTTTGACAGTGTCCCCGGACAGGTTTCAGTTCAACATAGTCCCTGATCAGTTTAGGGATATTTTACAATTTTATTTACTAGGGACACTGGAAGAATTGAAAACAGGTGTATAATCAGATAATATGAATTGCGCTAATACTCATTAATGCCTAGTAATCTTTGACAGTGTCCGTGGACAGGTTTAGTTCAACAATCAATGCCTCTGAGCAGTCAAACACTGGAATGGTTTGTAATTTAGAGCAGCGGTTCCCAACCTTTTAACATTTTGTCCACTCCTCCCCCTACAAAGGCCAACTTACGAGGCCCCACCCCAAGTCTCATTCCTCAGAATAAATGCAGTTTTTTATTCTTCTACATTGAACATTTAGTCGCCTTTTCTACACAATAATGCTACCGGCAAAGCTTGAATAAACGTTTTTAGCGAAAATAGATATGTTTTGGAGTAAAAATAAGAATAAATAAGATGATGTAGTGACGTTGTCCGAATAATAGAGTAGAATTTCTCTTGAAAACAATGAATAGGGAGAGGCGAATTCTAAAAAAAAAACATTTTTGTACCAGAACTACTGATTGAAGGTAGTCTCTCTATGAAATAATTGAAAGGAGGTATATAATCAAACAATACAAATGGAACAAAAACTCAGTGCTCAGTGCACCAAAATCTTCAACAATGTCACCGGACAGGTTTCAGTTCAACATTGTCCCTGGCCAATTTGGGGATATTTTACAATTTTATTTACTAGGGACACTGGAAGAATTGAAAACAGGTGTATAATCAGACAATATGAATTGCGCTAAAACTCATTAATGCCTAGTAATCTTTGACAGTGTCCCCGGACAGGTTTCAGTTCAACATAGCCCCTGGTCAGTTCAGGGATATTTTACTATTTTATTTACTAGGGACACTGGAAGAATTGAAAACAGGTGTATAATCAGACAATATGAATTGCGCTAAAACTCATTAATGCCTAGTAATCTTTGACAGTGTCCCCGGACAGGTTTCAGTTCAACATAGTCCCTGATCAGTTTAGGGATATTTTACAATTTTATTTACTAGGGACACTGGAAGAATTGAAAACAGGTGTATAATCAGACAATATGAATTGCGCTAAAACTCATTAATGCCTAGTAATCTTTGACAGTGTCCCCGGACAGGTTTCAGTTCAACATAGTCCCTGGTCAGTTCAGGGATATTTTACAATTTTATTTACTAGGGACACTGGAAGAATTGAAAACAGGTGTATAATCAGACAATATGAATTGCGCTAAAACTCATTAATGCCTAGTAATCTTTGACAGTGTCCCCGGACAGGTTTCAGTTCAACATAGTCCCTGATCAGTTAAGGGATATTTTACAATTTTATTTACTAGGGACACTGGAAGAATTGAAAACAGGTGTATAATCAGACAAAATGAATTGCGCTAAGACTCATTAATGCCTAGTAATCTTTGACAGTGTCCCCGGACAGGTTTCAGTTGAACATAGTCCCTGATCAGTTTAGGGATATTTTACAATTTTATTTACTAGGGACACTGGAAGAATTGAAAACAGGTGTATAATCAGATAATATGAATTGCGCTAAAACTCATTAATGCCTAGTAATCTTTGACGGTGTCCGTGGACAGGTTTAGTTCAACAATCAATGCCTCTGAGCAGTCAAACACTGGAATGGTTTGTAATTTAGAGCAGCGGTTCCCAACCTTTTAACATTTTGTCCACTCCTCCCCCAACAAAGGCCAACTTACGAGGCCCCACCCCAAGTCTCATTCCTCAGAATACATGCAGTTTTTTATTCTTCTACATTGAACATTTAGTCGCCTTTTCTACACAATAATGCTACCGGCAAAGCTTGAATAAACGTTTTTAGCGAAAATAGATATGTTTTGGAGTAAAAATAAGAATAAATAAGATGATGTAGTGACGTTGTCCGAATAATAGAGTAGAATTTCTCTTGAAAACAATGAATAGGGAGAGGCGAATTCTAAAAAAAAACATTTTTGTACCAGAACTACTGATTGAAGGTAGTCTCTCTATGAAATAATTGAAAGGAGGTATATAATCAAACAATACAAATGGAACAAAAACTCAGTGCTCAGTGCACCAAAATCTTCAACAATGTCACCGGACAGGTTTCAGTTCAACATTGTCCCTGGCCAATTTGGGGATATTTTACAATTTTATTTACTAGGGACACTGGAAGAATTGAAAACAATTGTATAATCAGACAATATGAATTGCGCTAAAACTCATTAATGCCTAGTAATCTTTGACAGTGTCCCCGGACAGGTTTCAGTTCAACATAGCCCCTGGTCAGTTCAGGGATATTTTACTATTTTATTTACTAGGGACACTGGAAGAATTGAAAACAGGTGTATAATCAGACAATATGAATTGCGCTAAAACTCATTAATGCCTAGTAATCTTTGACAGTGTCCCCGGACAGGTTTCAGTTCAACATAGTCCCTGATCAGTTCAGGGATATTTTACAATTTTATTTACTAGGGACACTGGAAGAATTGAAAACAGGTGTATAATCAGACAATATGAATTGCGCTAAAACTCATTAATGCCTAGTAATCTTTGACAGTGTCCCCGGACAGGTTTCAGTTCAACATAGTCCCTGGTCAGTTCAGGGATATTTTACAATTTTATTTACTAGGGACACTGGAAGAATTGAAAACAGGTGTATAATCAGACAATATGAATTGCGCTAAAACTCATTAATGCCTAGTAATCTTTGACAGTGTCCCCGGACAGGTTTCAGTTCAACATAGTCCCTGATCAGTTAAGGGATATTTTACAATTTTACTTACTAGGGACACTGGAAGAATTGAAAACAGGTGTATAATCAGACAATATGAATTGCGCTAAAACTCATTAATGCCTAGTAATCTTTGACAGTGTCCCCGGACAGGTTTCAGTTCAACATAGTCCCTGATCAGTTTAGGGATATTTTACAATTTTATTTACTAGGGACACTGGAAGAATTGAAAACAGGTGTATAATCAGATAATATGAATTGCGCTAATACTCATTAATGCCTAGTAATCTTTGACAGTGTCCGTGGACAGGTTTAGTTCAACAATCAATGCCTCTGAGCAGTCAAACACTGGAATGGTTTGTAATTTAGAGCAGCGGTTCCCAACCTTTTAACATTTTGTCCACTCCTCCCCCAACAAAGGCCAACTTACGAGGCCCCACCCCAAGTCTCATTCCTCAGAATAAATGCAGTTTTTTATTCTTCTACATTGAACATTTAGTCGCCTTTTCTACAGAATAATGCTACCGGCAAAGCTTGAATAAACGTTTTTAGCGAAAATAGATATGTTTTGGAGTAAAAATAAGAATAAATAAGATGATGTAGTGACGTTGTCCGAATAATAGAGTAGAATTTCTCTTGAAAACAATGAATAGGGAGAGGCGAATTCTAAAAAAAAAACATTTTTGTACCAGAACTACTGATTGAAGGTAGTCTCTCTATGAAATAATTGAAAGGAGGTATATAATCAAACAATACAAATGGAACAAAAACTCAGTGCTCAGTGCACCAAAATCTTCAACAATGTCACCGGACAGGTTTCAGTTCAACATTGTCCCTGGCCAATTTGGGGATATTTTACAATTTTATTTACTAGGGACACTGGAAGAATTGAAAACAGGTGTATAATCAGACAATATGAATTGCGCTAAAACTCATTAATGCCTAGTAATCTTTGACAGTGTCCCGGACAGGTTTCAGTTCAACATAGCCCCTGGTCAGTTCAGGGATATTTTACTATTTTATTTACTAGGGACACTGGAAGAATTGAAAACAGGTGTATAATCAGACAATATGAATTGCGCTAAAACTCATTAATGCCTAGTAATCTTTGACAGTGTCCCCGGACAGGTTTCAGTTCAACATAGTCCCTGATCAGTTTAGGGATATTTTACAATTTTATTTACTAGGGACACTGGAAGAATTGAAAACAGGTGTATAATCAGATAATATGAATTGCGCTAAAACTCATTAATGCCTAGTAATCTTTGACAGTGTCCGTGGACAGGTTTAGTTCAACAATCAATGCCTCTGAGCAGTCAAACACTGGAATGGTTTGTAATTTAGAGCAGCGGTTCCCAACCTTTTAACATTTTGTCCACTCCTCCCCCAACAAAGGCCAACTTACGAGGCCCCACCCCAAGTCTCATTCCTCAGAATACATGCAGTTTTTTATTCTTCTACAATGAACATTTAGTCGCCTTTTCTACACAATAATGCTACCGGCAAAGCTTGAATAAACGTTTTTAGCGAAAATAGATATGTTTTGGAGTAAAAATAAGATGATGTAGTGACGTTGTCCGAATAATTACGTACAATTAGTACTTAATATATTTGTGTGATGCTCCTTTTTGTACTTTAGATACTTTAGATGTAGTACTTTAGATGTACTTTAGATATTTGTATGATGCTCCTTTATCTTCTTACCTCTTAATTCTTGAATCTCTCCGATAACCTTTGATCTGGGCGATATCGCAAAGTCTTTGACAAGAAGCTATAGATCATTGATAATGTGCAGTTCTGGCGTTATAGATCTAATAAAATCCTTGAGTGTTTCAAGATCTCTTAAGAATTAGACACTATAGTGAGGTGAGGAATCTCACAACTTTCGAACACTTACTTCAAGCATCCCACGTGATCGCAATCCACTTGAAGTTCCAGACGAGAGTCGAGATGAGCAGCTCAAGAGAGACCAGATCGGTTTCAGACAGCGACCAGTGCAGAGGTAACTTTCCACTGGTGTTGGGCCGGTAACGGCTAGATTTTGACCGAATTTGCCATCTGACAGTATGTTTTCCCAACTCTTTTATGTGTTTGTTTGTGCCGTCAAATAAAGTGTTTTATGTAAACAAAAGGGCTCCATCTCTTTATTTATGATACCACAATATTTTAAAACATGCATTATCACTTGCTCTTTGTCTGTTTTTCTCGCGTCTTGCGACTAAAAATTCTTGCGATTAATGAAAAATTTTATCCTGAGATATTTCGACATGCTAAATTCAAATAACAAGTAAAAAGATAGAGTCGCTATTGAACTTTCAAAATTTGGGTGCAATTTCAATGTGAAGTTAACTTTCTTAGCGCAAAAATGACTATACATGGTGTCCTAAAAACACTAAAAATATTGATGATAGACACATCAGGGACGTAGAGAGAAAAACATTTTGGAGTGCTCTCAAAAGGTGAAAAAAGAAGAATTTCTCAAAAAAATAATTGATTTATTGGCATCCAGTCAACAATATCCAAATTTTCTGAGGGTGCTTAGGCTCCGATGGCACCTATCCCAACTGGCTACGCCCCTGATGCATACAATAAATTACAGTGTTTAAAATAAGGTACATAATTTTATGGCATCGATTAAAGTGTTTTCAGAAGATTAAAACTACATGAATATGAAATTTAAGATTTATACGGCCCGGTGCAAAATAATTTCCACTCAGTAGAGTAGCCAGAAATTTTTCATGGGGGGGTGGGGGGGGTTACGACATCTGCGACTCACATATATGTATACAGGTGTGTGATAATGAAGTAAAGAGTATATATTTTGTATGGCAAAAAATTCATCATGGGGGGTTATGACCCCCCAACTCCCCCCCCTTGGCTACGCCACTGTTTCCACCTATTAAAGTGTGTCCCAGATTTACATAAGGCGATGTAAAACATTTGAGTATTTTATCCTAAAAAAAGGTGGAGATAGGAAAATCAATGTATATTAACTTATACCATTTTCAATAACTCTCGAAGACAAAAAAATTATGTCAGATAAGTGCGTTTGGAGTTGAATAAAAATTACGAAAGAAAACAGTAATTGCATGGATGCATAATACTTTTGTTGTTATTGGTATAGTATACCCACTCGCCATTTTTGTTTAAACATATTTTGTTTAGTTTCTATGTTTAATATCTTTAGTATATTTAATATCTTACTATTATATAAATGTCAATGTTTGTTACTCTTTCACGCTGAAACGGCTTGACGGATTTGGATGAAATTTGGAATAAAAACAGTTAAAGTCCTGGATTAACAAACAGGCTACTTTTTATCGCGCGAAAAAAATACTGTTCCTATAATATACAAAAAAACAATCTTTTATTTAAAAAAAAAATTGAGTTTTTGTTTTACAAAGCTGTCGACAGATGGCGTAATTATCATTCAGTTCGAATAATGCATTTTTCTACGCGTCTTTTCCACCTTCTATTTCTAATATATTACATCCAGAAAAAGGATGTTAGAAAAATTAATTTTAATTTTGTTTAACCACACTCATGAATAATGATACGCTTTCAAACTTAACGGTGTAGTTCGAAAAAAAAAAATGTGGTTTTGATACATAAATACAAATAACCTAATTATGTAATGCACTTCAAAATTTTTAGAATGTCTCTTTACAAGCTGTATAATAACACTGTAATAAACGATAAACCTGTATCAGTAGCGAAACTTTTAGAAAAAATTCTTAAAAATCGAAAATTTAGCAGGATATGCCACTTTTGGAAACTTTTTTGCCGTGCAATTCCAACTTGAAGATTATTTTCCGAAAATATACATAAGGCACCTTTGTTTCATTTATTGCGGTGTGTATAATACAGCTTAGAAAAAATCATCCTGAATTTTTTCGAACCCGTGGTGCAATTAGCTTATTCGTATTTGTGTACTTAGACCGTGAGAGAGATTTTATTTTTTCAAACTACACACTTAATGGAATAAGGAAAGAAAATAGGGAAGACGCATGGATTATGATACGCTTTTAATACATAGTAGCACCTTACTGCGTATTTAAAATCTGAAAGCGTCTGATTTTCTTACCCTTTTTTTTCCCTTTCCGTTTATTGATAACGGCCAATATATCTAGAAGCTCTTGAGAATTAATAAAAGACGAAAATAATTTGTACCTTAATGTAGGTTTCTATCATTAAACCATCTTATTTTTGTAACCAGGGGCAGCCCGACACGGTATGCAAGATAATCATCGCATCGGGGAGCCGGCTTCGAAGGGGTGCCATGTCAAACTCAAAAATTAAGTAGAGCATAAAAGGGGGCTTCTTTTTTTACGTTAGAAGGGGCGCGACTTACTCTAGGGCCGCCCCTGCTTGTAACCATCTTAATTTAATTTTAAATTCCATTCATAATCTGAGATATGTCATTGCCAAGGAAGCCGGTGAGAAACACAAGATTTATTAAGATGGCTTAACCAAGTGGTCTCCGGAGGCGGCTAGTCTGAAATAAAAATAAACTATGAAATACGTTATTAGAGGAGTAATGAAATACTCCCTAAAACATATCTACTCCTTAAAACTCCTCTTGATTACACTTTCAAAAATCTTGCAATGTAAAAAATTCAGAAAATTTCATGGAGACTATATTTATGCACAAAGTAAATTTATATTTTGGTTTAATATTGGATAAACGAAACGAGTTGCTTTCTGTCTACAAAAGACTTGATTTTGCAGAAGAAAGTTTTTGATAGAAAAGCCGTTTGTCATGCTTTACCCTATTTTTAAGAGATATTAAACAAATTGCAGAGAGGTAAGCCAAACATCACGGAGATTCATACTGCTTATTTAATATCATAAAATGTTTCATTTGTGTAACCTATATTTCATTAAAAAAAAAATACATTTTGATACATATTTAGCGCAATTATTTTAAACAATTTTTAGTTTTCTACAAATTTTATTTTTAAAAATTAGCAATTTATTGAAAAACAATTTGAGACCAGTTTTATTTCTTGTGTATTATCGGAATTTCTACTTAAGATTTGTTTAAAAATAAATCTTACAGACCTACCTGTATTTGACATTTTTCAGAAATGTGAAGATTTTAAAGCCTGAAATCCCGACAGT
Source organism: Cheiracanthium punctorium (assembly GCA_038373885.1). NCBI lineage: Eukaryota > Metazoa > Arthropoda > Arachnida > Araneae > Cheiracanthiidae > Cheiracanthium > Cheiracanthium punctorium. The sequence continues at coordinate 515,878 of JAWZYV010003229.1, read as the reverse complement.
CCAGCTATTGGTAAAAAATAGTAACAACTGTACGTACATAACCGATAATATTGAACAAAAATGTAGCCTATAAAAGTTTCTATTTTCAAAATAATTTTTATTTATTAGTATAGAACAAATATTTTAGTTCATTTTCTAAAGTAAAACACCTTCGGAATTATTTTTGCTGAAAAAAGTTTTTTTTTATAATTTGCTTGATTTTCAATTTTTCTTTTACAAAATAATTTAGATATATATAATTTAAGAATTGAATTCCCTATTCAAGTTTATATATGGCACACAAAAAAAGTAAATCTGATTCCTATATTTCCAATTGAAAGAAAATATTATCCAAACGCATTTAAATAATTTAAATTTCCTGCAAACAACACTGTTGTTTTAACCGGAATGTTAATATTGTCTATTTTTCTCGTCTAAATATCACTTAGATATTAATTTTATGTCTTCAAATACATCTTTACATTTTCTCACTGATAACATTATTGAATCAAGGTGCTATCGTTGCGTTATCAGTCAAAACGCCTCCTAAATTCTAACTGTAAGAAAAAAAACTTTCTTTCATTCTGTTTCTAATATAAAAGCTGTTCAGTGCATTGTAGAAAGGTGAGTAAACAAATTTCTGCTCATATTTTTCTGAAACAAATTTATTTGTAGAGACGAGTGAAATTTATGTATATTACAGGTTTTTAGTTTTTCAACGGGTTACGATGGAATAAACAGTAAGTACTGTATAATATTTATATGCATTAAAATCATGAAATTTAAGAAAATAATTTTCCTTCAAAATTTACATTGCATTTTATATAAAAATGAATTTTAAAAATATCAAGCTACTTCAGTTAAAATAGGATTCAAAATAGTCTATGCTATAAATATTCCAACTGTTTACAGTTAAAATTTGGTAAATAATTTTGCCTTTTTGTAATCCATACGATGTGGATAAATTATACTGGTCAAAACGATTTTTGGGTCTGACTTCGATACGTTAAATTACAGTTTCTCCTTCGCCAAAAATAAGGAAAATAATTTTTTTTAATGAAAGTTTGCTTTTGTGGAAATTAAAGCATAAATTAATAAAGCATAATAAATTAAAGCATAAAATAAATCATAAATTTCATATTCTATTTTTAACATTTCTTCAGATTTTGTTATAACAGAATTCATTGTAGCCATTTAAGTCACTAAATTCTACGATCAAATGAAACTGAACTCATTTCTACAGTTCTTAGTCTCGGAAAGTGAAAATACATAAATTTAAAACAAATAGAAAATAAATTTACCGGCGTTATAAAAGTACTCATTTTAAATGCAGTTCTAGCTATTTTATTTCAATTTTTGTCTCTCGTCATTTCCACAAAACGGATTACTTTCTGTGTCTTTGGCAGATCAGCTGGAGCTGCGTATGCGCGCTAGCGTTAGCCCCGTGCGTTAACCCTTTGAGGCGCAACCCTTTCCCAATGCTGAAAAAAGGGCAGGCGTTGCCATCGCTTGACTTAACTACCAGCAAGATGGCGGACGATCGAAACGTTCATCGCGTGCCACAGATCTAGTGACCCTTTTTTGACGACAGCTGTCTGTGCCGCACAGCCAGCTGTCATCAAAAAAGGGTCTCTAGATCTGTGGCACGCGATGAACGTTTCGATCGTCCGCCATCTTGCTGGTAGTTAAGTCAAGCGATGGCAACGCCTGCCCTTTTTTCAGCATTGGGCAATCTATCCAGCTGTTCTCGCGTTCTTCCATCTTTCAGCAGATGTCAGTGCTGTTAAAAATAATCGTGACCATTCTTTTACGGGAAAGGACGTGCTCAAAAGCAACTATTTTTATAGAAATCAAATCTATTCTTCGTGACTGGCAACAGTCAAAACGTCAGAGTTGGGTGTTCCCAGAGCGGGATCACTGCGCCTTAAAGGGTTAATCCTCATGCGTTAGAGTCCTCTGGTATTGGACTTTCTGAGATGATTTTAAGAGCTCAGACATATAGATCTTTCTTATTCTCAATTATTGATCCATAGTTTATAGGCTAATTGCCAAACGTTCATTCGGCAAATAGCATTTAACGACTCCCTCACACGAGTCACATTTCCCTTCTTTTGAAGAAGATAACCGTTCTTCTCTTGTTAAAACATGTCATAACGAAAATATTCACTTGTGAAGACACGTGTCAATGGTACTAGTATGATTTCTAAAAATAAATATTATTTTGTAGCACATTTGAAATTGTGGCTTTGTCCCAATTGATACATATTTTCGGTATATTCTTTTTTCCCCCCCCGCGATCATAATTATGTAGAGCCATCATTTACCCCTGCACAAAATTAGTAATGGACGCTAGACGAATAATAGGCCTCTTGTGTCTAGCAAAATAGCCGAAAAGCTTTGCCTCGTCTCGCAAAATTCCTATAACGTTTGTCTTGCCAAAAAAAAAAAAAAAAAGCTGTAAATCTCTCTAGCTTCACAAAAAGTCCGCAAAAACGCAAAAGTCTCGCATCCATACCTACACAAAATATAAGTTTCAGCTAACCTTTTTTTTGCACTTGTAGCCTGAGTCCAAGCAATTTACCTAAGAAAGAAATTTAGTGAAAATATGCATTACAAAAAAAAAAAAAAAATGCTGTAAATCTCTCTAGCTTCACACAAAGTCCGCAAAAACGCAAAAGTCTCGCATCCATACCTACACAAAATATAAGTTTCAGCTAACCTTTTTTTGCACTTGTAGCCTGAGTCCAAGCAATTTACCTAAGAAAGAAATTTAGTGAAAATATGCATTACAAAAAAAAAAAAAAAAAAAATGCTGTAAATCTCTCTAGCTTCACAAAAAGTCCGCAAAAACGCAAAAGTCTCGCATCCATACCTACACAAAATATAAGTTTCAGCTAACCTTTTTTTGCACTTGTAGCCTGAGTCCAAGCAATTTACCTAAGAAAGAAATTTAGTGAAAATATGCATTACAAAAAAAAAAAAAAAAATGCTGTAAATCTCTCTAGCTTCACAAAAAGTCCGCAAAAACGCAAAAGTCTCGCTTCCATACCTACACAAAATATAAGTTTCAGCTAACCTTTTTTTTGCACTTGTAGCCTAAGTCCAACTAATTTATCGAAGAAAGAAATTTAGTGAAAATATGCATTATACGAGAAACGCTTCCATTATGGGACACTTTTCATCGCAAATGTCATAAATAAACGTACTGACACTGTTACGCCGGGAATCTGTTCATCAAATGAGATAACGTAATGAAATGATTTCGTTGAATTGTGACTTACAGGCGCAATTTATAAGAATTCACTTTGGGCCTCAAAGAAATAAAAAAGTCGTGCACCTATTTGCTAGCATAGAACAAGCTATTGTTACATCATTTCCAAACGTCAAAATGAACTTCAGTTGCATCATACAGAATTTGATCTATCTAAATTATCTTGGGCCCCCAGAATGGCCGAGCAGATAAGACACTGAACATAATAGATGGCTTAAGTGTGAAGGTCCTGTGTTTGAGCCTGTCTCGCGGCTGTCGATCTAATGCTCTGAACTTTTAATCGTTTTGAGATGTAGAGTAAATACGAGATGTAGAGTAAATACGCATCAGAACCTCTTAAAAAGTCCTCCGCCAAGGCAGATGGCCTTAGGGTAGGCGGCTTGCTATAGCACAAACAAACAAACAAACTTAAATTATCTTGTGTAAACCTGTATAAGATACAAAATCAATTCGAAACAACTGCATTTGCCCCACCGGTGGTCGAGCGCATAGTGCTCTGAACTGAGAGACGGAAGGTGCCTGGTTGAAAACCAGGTCAACCGTTCGGAGTCTTCGTGGTTTCCTCTGAAACTTAGCGTAAATACGGGTTAGGACCCTTTAACGCGCAGTGTTCCCGCTCTGGGAACACCAAACTCTGACGTTTTCACTGTTGATACTTACGAAGAATAGATTTGATTTCTATAAAAATAGTTGCAGGTGACATAGCTCCACGAGAATCCTTTAGTTTTTAGCACGTCATTTCCCGTAAAAAAATGGTCACGATTATTTTTAACAGCACTGACATCTGCTGAAAAATGGAAGAATGCGAGAACAGCTCGATAGATTGCCCAATGCTGAAAAAAGGACAGCCGTTGCCATCGCTCGACTTAACTACTAGCAAGATGGTGGACGATCGAAACGTTCATCGCGTGCCACATATCTAGAGACCCCTTTTTGATGCAGCTGGCTATGCCGCACAGCCAGCTGCGTCAAAGAAGGGTCTCTAGATCTGTGGCACGCGATGAACGCTTCGATCGTCCGCCATCTTGCTGGTAGCTAAGTCGAGCGATGACAACGGCTGCCCTTGTTTCAGCATTGGGAAAGGGTTGCGCCTCAAAGGGTTAAAAAAAGACCTTCACGGAGGGCAACCCCACCCTTTTGCCCACGCGTAGCTAATTGGCCATAATCCCACAACACAACACAACATAACTCCAAACAACTACGACATTGATGAGGCATGAAAAATTTAGTTGGAAATCTTAGTCGTGCATACTATTTAAACTGGTGAGACGCAAAAGGGAACAACTCCAACTTCTGTTTTCAGAAAACAACAAAAAAATTGTTTAGCGGTTTTTTTTTTTAAACCAACTTTATTGCAAATAAATACGTAACGCATTTTGTCCGTTGTTGTCTCCGTTCTATTGATTTAAGTGTCCTGGAGTTATACCTTTTGATTTTCGATTGACTTTTTCAATGCGTTATATCTACCATCAAAAATGGAGGAATTCTTCCATTTTGTTTTCAATTGTGAGTTTCGCGTTCAATTCGAAAAAGGCTATCTCTGTTTGAAATCGACAAAAAATGCAGTTATTTCCTTCTTCTGACAGGTTCAAATTTAATTTTAACTTTTGAAACACATCAGTGTTAATTACCTATCGTAAATGTCTTTATACTTGAGAGAATCTTGAATTAATTAATGCAATTAATATAAATAATTATGAATTAATAATCAATTAATATGAATTAATATGAATGTCCTGGAGTTATGCCTTTCGATTTTCGATTGACTTATACCTACCATCAAAAATGGTGAAATATTTCCGTCTTATATTCAATTATGAGTTATTGAGAGGATCAGTTGAATTAATATGATTGCAACAAGTTTGAAGCGTTGCAATTGTTTGAAGTACATATTTCTAAACTTCAATATGTGCTGAATTTACATAGGCGAGTGCAACATGTGAAAGTATATTTTATTTTCGTTTCTTTCTCATTTATATTTTATGCTGTTGTAGGAGTACAAGTAAGAAACTTATTTACGTGGAGAATTTTCTTAGTCCTTTACCTTTCTTACGGTTGCCAAGGTAAGTTCTAAATTTGTTCTACTTAACCTAGGAATGATTAATTTAAACTTGTTTAAATTAAGACACTATTTGTCATCGTGCTGCAATTTATGACTGTCATACTTTGATTTATCGAAAAATTCTATATTTTGTAGTGCCACTGGTTAAGATGTAGAAGAAGAATTAATCAAAATAAGAAGAATAAGTTATCGTTAAGCTACGATTTTATAACTTAAAAAAAGAAAAATCTCGAAGAAATGAAAAGCATTTCTTTTATAAACCTACATTTAAAACTAAGCTCCTTTACTCCCGACTAAATAACAGATTTTATCTACTTGTGAAATAACACTAGTGTATGGGAAATTTCATTCTGTCCTGGTGCATTTTCAAGGCCACCGTAAATATGCGTGCGATATCATATCACTAAAAACTTTTTTTTTTTTTTTTTTTGAAATATACAATTATTAAGCTTTTAGTTAGTTTTAGAGGAAATGCTAATGAGCGTTATTCGTTTGTTGTGTATATGTTTGTGTTTAAGCTTGCGTCAAAAATAAAGTTTCGAAACTTACTGTTAAGCATGGCAAACTCGTCTTTCCAAAAATAGAAAGTTAACTGAAATTAAAGTCAGTAAAATCATCCAACGTACTTCCGTTGATGCTTATCAACGAATACTAGAGATGGGCGGTTCGACTCATTTTACTGATTCGAATCTCGACTCACTCACTACTTTGATGATTCGAATCACTGATTCGAATCTTGAATCAATAAAACAACTAAAGAAATTTTCCCTCTCTGCGCCGAAAGCCGTACTATTTAAACACCCTTCACCCATTCATCGGGTTTCTTCTCCGCTGAGTTCTCGGGCAGTTAGCATCTCTCTCTCCTTGCTCCAGTAAAACTAGTGTTTAAACTGCCCGAAATGAAAATACAGGGGAGCTTCGTATGACCCCCTGGGCCTGTAAGATTAAAAGGTTAAGTTTGGTGTCAAAGTATTCGAAATTTTATGTATCGATGGGCGTCCCAGAGGGGGGTCGAGAATCAATAAAAACGCGCTCCGATGGATAGTTTCCGAGATATACGTTAATTAATTATGGTAATTAGACTAATTAACCATGATTGAGGCTTAAAAGGACTGCAAACATGTAGAAATTGGCTCTGGGATGGTTTCCAGACTTTGGAGTTGCCGCCGGAGGAGGCTAGTGTTTAAAATGCCCAAATTGAAAATATAGGGGAGCTTCGTATGACCCCCTGGGCCTGTAAGATTAAAAGGTTAAGTTTGGTGTCAAAGCATTCGAAATTTTAAGTATCGGTGGGGTGTTGAGTCTAGGGGGGGGGGGTCGAGAATCAATAAAAACGCGCTCCGGTGGATAGGTTCCGAGATATACGTTAATTAATTATGGTAATTAGACTAATAAACCATGGAGCTGTTTTTTCTGCGATGAGAGAAGAAGCTTTCCGAGAGAAAGCAGTAGCAAAAGCATCACAAGCTGGTATTGATCTCAGGATTTTCTTATCGCCGGCCTCAGAGGCGTAGCCAAGGGGGGGGGGTTAGGGGGGTCATAACCCCCCATGAGGAATTTTTTGCCATACAAAATGTATATTCTTCACTACATTATCGTACACACGTATACATATATATGAGTTGCAGTAGTCATAACCCCCCCCATAAAAAAATTCTGGCTACGCCCCTGGCCGGCCTGTATTTTTGCCCTTTATCGAATTCGTGATTTCACTGAAATGAAAATGGGAATATCGGATATTTGATGTTGAAATAAAACCGATATGTCGATTTTTGGCCCAGTCCTACTGAGGGGCTGCTGCCCCCCCCCCAAAAAAAATGGGACCCTTTACTTAGCTTACAATTGAACTTTATCTTTAAATTTGATACCCAGCCCACCCCGAAATAAAATCCTGGCTACGCCACTGTCAATAACACTAACTACGCCACTGCTTTAGGCCCTATTTTGTATTTCTCTGAATTACGAAAGAAAATAAAATCATTCCCCTTAAACGAAAAACAAGGTAAAAAAAAAAAACGAAATCTGCTGCAATAAAGCGAAATGTTATTTTGCTTACTACAAAGTCCTTTTGTGAGAGCGCTTAATACCGCCCCTGTATCCTTCATTAAAAGTGACAAGCACAATCCTAACTTTATTTCATTCTATTTCCCTTCACATGAAAATCCGCCACCATGTAAACTTAACGTTCCGTTTTTTTTTTTTTTTTTTTTTTTTTTTTTTTGAGGGTGGGGGCAGGGGGACATATATTAAAGTTAAAAGTAGAAAAGGGATGTTTCATTAAATTTTAAACAAATATTAAATCAGTCAGACAAGTTGGAAGGAGGGATTTTCTTAATTTTTTTTTCGGGGGGGAGATTGACCCCTCTTGCCCTTAGGAAGTAACGCCTATGCCACCCGCCAAAAGCAAACGATGTTCGACCCACTCCACACCCACAGACAGATAAAACTTTAAAATCCGACCACCAACCAAGAAATGAAACACCAAAGATTCGAAAAAAAAACTTCAATTAAATGAAACATCCTTTCAACTCTTTTCGACTCCTTTCGACTCTGAGTCGATAGAAGATTCGAAAAAACCCCTCCAATTAAATGAAACATCCTTTCAACTCTTTTCGGCTCCTTTCGACTCTGAGTCGATAGAAGATTCGAAAAACTAACGAATCTCAACGATAGTATACAATCACCGAAACAGAGCGAAACACTGAATCAGTAAAGATTCGTTGCTGCACCAACTCAGTGACCAACTCACCCACACCCACTCATTTACTGTTTCAAATCATCTATCGACTCAGAGTCGTAAAGAGTCGAAAGGAGCCGAAAGGAGTCGTAAAGAGTCGAAAAGAGTTGAAAGAGTAAGGGAAAATCCCTGGGAACAGCAAAGGGAAAATAAGTTTTTCTTCCCTTCGCACTTGGAATGTATTTCCCTTGAGGGCTTGAGATTCGAATCAGTAGAGAGTGAGTGTAAAGACTGAGCCACTCAGTACCAAGATTCGAATCACTGATTCGACTCATCGAATCATTGGCCATCTCTAACGAATACTATAATCAGATTTAAGATTGCCATTTTTTTGTTATCAGTGTGATTATTATGAATCAAAACAGAATTTATAAAACTGCAGTTTTTCATATTTCTACCCATTTTGTCTATTTAGAATCGAAAGTCTTGTAGGACAAGCGACAATTAAAATTAATCTAAGTAAATATCCATTAACGCTTGCCTTAAACATGCTTAAACATAAAGCATTTAAAAACCAGGAGACTATCAAAATGAATGTCAAGAGATTTAAATAAAAATTGTAAAATGACTACATTTAAATTCAGAAGATAATTTAGTTGCACAACATCGATTGCAATGATATAAGTAAGAAATTTGGGGGAAAACAATAGTGTTTTTTCCATCAGAAGCATAACTTATGCAATCATAAAATAAATGTTTTTCTTGCATTCAGTCCGTTTAAAACGTCTTTTCAAAGTACTTATCTTAAAGTAATGTTAAATTTTTTTCTTGCACAAAATTCGACCCCCCCCTTTTTTTTAACTTTCATTTTTTCTTAAATTATAAAAATCTTGAAGTTTCCTTGTTTTCTGAGCATTTTAGCAAAGTTTAGATTTCATGATGGATTTAACATTTAAGGGCAATTAAAATCTGCACTTTGAAACAGCATCTTACCATTGAATATTTTTAAGTTTTTACACATCGTACGCGCGCCAACACAACTTGCAATAAGATTGATACTTAAATGTATACTAATAAGACGATTCTTTATTTTCTGTGATTTTTGTCTTTACTTTTGGTAATTAGGTGAATAACGAACCGTTTATTTTAATACAAGAACTGAGAACTACAGAACCATCTCGCCATGTCTATGCATTTAAAAACAAGTCGGGATATGATGGTGGCTAGAGGAGAGGAGTAAGTATCTTGTATTTTGATTTTTTATGTTTAATTTCATATAAGACATCAAAAGAGAAACAAAATTAATATATTCTTCTTTATATGCAAATGGATCAAAGCTTTAAGGGGAACTGTGAATAAGATCTAACTATGCAAAAATTTACACACTGTTAAAAAAATCTACTTAAAAATGAGTACTTTAATGTATTCGTACTTTTTAAGGTCATTTGCGTCATAATGGAGTACGTAACGTGCTTAAATATAAACTATAATTCAAAAAATATAGTTTAAAAAACCAAAAAAAAAACACGCTTTAGTGATAAATTGAACTAACTAAAAAGCGAAAAATAATTCTTAATATAGAAATAAATTAATGAACGAAAAATAGTATTATTGTGAGAAAAGCGTGGGGCGCTTTGTGCTATATTTTTTGTATCATTTTTGTACTAATTGTACCGATCGAATATTCTCAAGAACTGATATATGGAGCACCCCACGCTTTTTTCACAATAATACTATTTTTCGTTCATTAATTAATTTCTATATTAAGAATTATTTTTCGCTTATTAGTTAGTTCAATTTATCACTAAAGCGTGTTTTTTTGGTTTTTTAAACTATATTTTTATTTTTCACTTTTTAGTTCGATTTGCTATAAAAGCGTGTTTTTTAGTTTTTTAAAAACTGTATGTATTTAAAATTTATTTTTAATTTTTGATATTTGTCTAAGACACTAAGGAACACTAAGTTCTAAAGTACAAACTGTGAGATAATTTATTTTCACTGTGCACCAGTGGCGTAGCCAGATTTTTAATTTGGGATGGGCTGGGTATCAAATTTAAAGCCAAAGTTCAATTGTAAGCTAAGTAAAGCGTCCCATTTCGGGGGGGGGGGGGAGCAGCCCCCTGAGCCCTCCCTCTTGCTACGCCCCTGCTGTGCACCAAAGTATTAATCAACCTGCAGTTAAATGCTACCTTCCTTACTAAAAAGGAAAAATAGGTCTCTAATCAACAAATAAAAGCGTGTTAAAAAGAATGGCCTTAACATGTTCTTGTACTCAACTCTTTCCATAATGTGATGGATCACGATATTTTGTAAAAATAAAAATATTGCCGTGCCCAGGATTCGAACCGGGGCTATTGCGGCCACAACGCAATGTACTAACCACTATACGATCACGGTCACAGTAAAAAAGGTTTTCTTAAGATTGTAATCTTTGGAAGTGTTCTACTTTCAATCAGGATAAGAAATGAGGAAATTATTTAATCCTGGCGATCCTGATCAGGATAATGAGATAAACTTATAAAATTATTGTATTGTCACCGGTTCTTCATAAATGTACAAAGTTTAAATTAAATCTGACCGTTTAAAGTGTGCCAAATATGAGTTCAAAAGAGTCGATTACAAACTTACAAACATACATACAGGTTAAGGTAATAAATAAAAGCGTGTTAAAATCAGGATAATGGGATAAACTTATCAAATTATTGTATTGTCATCGATCCTTGATATATCTACAAAGTTTAAATTAAATCTGACCGTTTAAAGTGGGTCAAAATCGAGTCAAAGGAATCGGTTACAAACATACAAGCATACAAACATACAAACATACATACAGGTGAAGCTAATAAAAGCGTGTTAAAAATGAGTACATTTGGTTTTTAATTTTAAGTGTAAAGTACTCAGAAATGAGTGCATTTTGCCCATTTCTAAATACAATCTGGCCTCTATTTAACGAAGTCGCTAAATGCCGGAAAAAAGTTCGCAATATGGAAAGTTCGTTAAACAGAGATTTACCTTTTAAATGCTTTAAACAGCATTCAACTGATTTTAAATATACAAACACTAAATATTATTGAATAAAGTAGTTATTCACACTTTTTAAAAATAAATAATAACAGTTTGCGGTTTTTTTTTTACTTATCGAAAAGAAATCTGCAAGGAGAAACAAAGAAGGTAAAAGAAAAGTCCGAAATTACACCGCATTTTTTGTTTAAATAAATGATTTTACGATTAAAATTAATGCATTTTAATGTAATTATCGTATTCATTATAATAAGTAAATTAAGAATACATTTCATCATGTGGTACTATCGGACCTAATTAAGTTTAAGAATTCGTGATTCTTAATTGCTGAAAATATCTGTTAATTTTGTCTGTTTTTTACTACTCTCAGTAAGTTCAGACACCTTGGTGAAACCAGTTCAAGGTCAATGATAAAAGTAAAATGTAGTAAAAGAACAAAATAAGTTTGCAATGTTCAGAAATATTTACAGAAACAGCGAAAAAACACAGTTAAACCTCAAGAAAAACTTCGTTAAATAGAGAATGAATTTCGCTATTTGGAGGATTTTTACGAAGAAATTCGCAAAATAGATGTTCGTTAAATATAGGCCAGACTGTACGTCGTTTTTACAGTGCATGCTGAAATGTGGGTAACTTATATCACAACACACTGTGAATTGTATAAAGTGTAGTTTAAAGCGTGCAATAGTTGCGCATTTATTGCAATCAGACCGATCAACATTCTGTTTTCGATATACTGAGTAAAAACATTATCTTGAGAAAGTAATTCGGTCGGCCATTTTGGCTCAGGTAAGCCGGCTAAAGTCCATCCCTACTGAAAGATGAAGCAGCTTTTCTTATCACAAAGAAAGCAAACATAGCTCAGCCATATTTCACAGTGTCTATTTTGCAGTGCTTTTTCGACAGCCAGGGAACATATTCATAATGCCTCCGTTTTCCGAATCCAGAAATTTCAGGTACTTGTGCTTATTCTCCTACCTTGAAAGTCGTTTATAATATTTGTTGGCCTTTTTCTATATTGGAAATAATAGACGATATTTTTTGTTTCTTCTGCAAAGACGATCGCAACGTGTCACTTTAAGGATTGTTGAGAAGATGAGTTGTATTATTTCTGCGGTAAATGTAAGCAGGGCCTCATTTCATATTGTTTAAGAAGAAATTGTTTTACATTTCTTTTTGTCATTAGACGTACAATATGAACTGCAAACAGTAGAAAAATTTACACGGCGGCTTTAGTGCACAAAGGCATTTTCCTATTTAAATTTTATTTATTCAGATACTTTAAGTGTAATAAAACAATAACATTTGTAGCTAAATCCACAGTGGTGGAAAAAAACGTGATTTTTCGTGGGGCTAATTTTTAGAAAAGCTTGTTTGACATAAATAATATGTATAAATTCTTTTCTAAATAAAAATTCTTTTAAAAATTCTTCTAAAATAAAAATTCTAAATTCTTTTCTAAATCTGCATAAATTCTTTTGGGAGGGGCTTATTTATATAAAAAAAGCTAATTTGAACAAAATAAAGTGTCCAATGAAGGGAAATGTTGACTGCAAACAATGCCGTTTTATTTATTTATTTTATGGGGGAGGGGGGTCTGGAGTCTCCGAGCTCCACCCTGGATCCGCTACGGGCTTAAACGACAGTTGAGATGGTTACTGTTTCTATTGCTTCCGCCTACATAAACAAAACTTTATCCTCGTACCAGAACCTGTGTCAATAATAAGAACTTCCTAATGAATCATCATTATGTAAAAGTTCATTAATTTTATATTTTAAAGCATCATAGGCATAGGCCTTCAGCCGAGATAATTTGAGATAAGTGTTAACGAAAAAAAATGCTTTAAAAAGTATATTCTCAAATCTAAATTAAATGAAACTGCATTCAAAAATGGGAAAATAATATTTACAAGAAGGAAATTGCATATCAAGGTGGAGTACTATTCAAGTACTAACTTCATTTTTATTGCAAGCTGGTTACAATTTTTATACACATGCAAATAACTCATTTGACACAAATAACTAATTTAAAGTAAATGTCATCATAATGCTGGTAAATAGCATAACTGAAATAGAATACAGCTTTATTTCATCTTTTTAAATGCCAAAATGTCTGCTAGCAACTTAAAATGAATTTGTGAATCTTAATGAAAAACATAACAATTGAAACCTCTTTGTAAATACATTTGAATTTATTACTTAGCTGTATTGCACAGGAGACAGAAGCTAAGGTGGATCGAAAAGTCAGGAAATTTTTTTAAAATTATTTTTGCCGTAGGGTAGAAATTTTGTATCTTGAGCATTTTAGTTTATATATTTTTTAAAATTGAAATCCATCTACTAGTGCTCTAAGTGCTCAAAATATAGTTAAAAACTGACAATTTTATGAAAATTTGGACATTTTTTTTTCTTTAGCTGCTTTTGGTGCAGGGTGATAAATTTGTGGTTTTGAAGAACTCAAAAAAATATTTTAATTTGAAGCCATCCTTCCCCAAGAGATCGAAAATTAGTTCAATATGGACAATTTCATAAACATTTTCATTAAAATTTGTTAACAATGAATTTTTTAAATAAATTTGGCTAGGTAAGGTATTGAATTATAAACGTAAATAATAATTATAATTTTATAAGGGTACATATAATTTTATAAGTGTGAATTTAAAATCAATCATGAAGCTTATGAAAACTGAACTTTAATGAATTTTTTAATGTTTTCTAAGCTCACATATTGCTACAGGTTATAATCATTTTCTGCATAAAAACTTTTCATATGGCTTCTGGGTGTCATTTTATTCAATATCAAGCCGAGTTATGCGTTTCTCATCTGCTTGGGTATAGCATGGATTTTTGACTATACTACTATTTTTCCAAGTTTTATCAAGACTTCATTTTCTTCACATGGTACATTCATCAAAAAGGGTTATTCAAAATGTTCAAATCGTTTATATAAAGTAATCCCTTGTTCTGAAGTGTGCTTTTTAGCACTTTGGCAAAATTCTTACTTCTGATGATTCTCTGTTTTCACTTCTAGCATGAATTAGTTTTCATACAAATAAGGAGTTGATATGTTCCGTGTTATCTGTGAGAATTGACAATAACAAATTTTTAGGGTATAAAATGAACCCCTAAGAAGGAAGAGTTATTTGTTTGGTCAATATCTTTTATTTCTTATTTTCAGTTTCAAATACATAGGAATGTGACATAAGTCTCCAAGTATCTGTCCTTTCTGTTATGAAAAATCTTTATTTTTATATAAAACCATATAGAAGAGACTTAGCTAGGGAGATGCCATGGAGGTCCGGACACCCCCCAAAATTTTGGATGTCAATAAATCAAGCATTTCTGTCAGAAATTCTACCTATTGCAACTTTGGGCACCCCACAAAAATTTTTTCTCGTTGCTTCCCTGCCACATAGGTTTATATACCTTTATAATATTTGCTGCAAGAATGATTTGTTTGCTGCAAGATGTCTTGGGGCACTGAAAGATGAAAAGGGAAGTTGAAAAGAAATTGCATTTGTGATAATATGCTTTAAAAAAGAGTTATATACCCCACGCTGAGTTTTTTTTTAAACCAGATTTCGATTTTTTATCCACCCTATACACCAAGAGATACTGTGCAGTGGAAATTCAATGTATTGTTGTCCTAATAACTATAAAATAACTTTGTATAGAAAACGGATAAAAGGAAAATAAACTCAGCATGCATTTCGAGAGACTCAAAGTAACTTTTATTCTTCAGGAACAAAACTTTGCTGTATAAGAGTTTTATGAGTACTCTGCTTCTGAAGGTAGAACCACGTCTTCAGAAATGAAGGCCGAGTTTATTTTAATTTTATATATTTCAAATTATCATTTAATGTTCGAATAAATGATAAGCATAGTCATTAATAAATCCAGTTTGAGCAGAGGGAAAGATAAATTCATAGACTTCTAAATTGGAGTTGCTTAGGTAAAATTATGGGGGCATCAAATAATTATATAGATAATAAAAATTTACAATATTCGTCAGTGTATCTTTTGTTGATCTCAGGTAGTTGATACGAAACAATTAAGAAAAAATTGCAAATGTCAGCATGCGTTCAGAAAAATAATCTTATAATATTCTTTTCTGATTTTATTAAAATCAAACGAAAACTGCCAATAAGCTTTGGCCCGATATTGGGGGATTTTTTTCAAACATTTATCCAGCGTATCAACATAACCAAATGTTAATTTTTTTTATGAATAATTGATGATCCAATAATATGATGTGACACATGATACCTGCTGTACATTAATTAATTAACATTGGAAAAAATACACGGATTGTATTAAAATATTCAGAAAGTTTCTATAATCTGTATTTTATTACGCAATGAAGGATAAAGATTTTTCAAATTTTAGCTATGGATATTTCAAGATTTTGATAGCTTCAAAATTATGCTTATGTATGAAAAAGTTTAATTTACATAAAGTTTGAATAACTATGTCAATGTCTCATGCAGTTTTTTTTTAAATTATGCTTTGAAACTGGAGTCTACTTGAAAATGAATTTAAAAAAATTAATTCAAATAAATTAAAACAAAAATAATAAGAGAGAGTTATTTGTGTGTGATTATGAAATTTTATTTTAAAGAGAAAAAAAAAACAATTCAATACTTCAATATTTCTTTTTTCCTACAAAAATAGTATGCAAAATGCGGTGTGATGCAATTCCCAAACTGGCTCAAAAATAAGCCATAAAAGAAGGAAGACTGAAATTTCAGTGTTTCTTAATTTTTCAATACAAATAATACTCTTAGGATTTTTGTTCAGGATGTTTGTTAATTTGTACAGAAAATGAAAAAGGGTGTAAAATGCGATACAGAATAACCATTTTTACGAACATAGACATCCAATTTTAGTACAAAGAAGTATGAAAAAGTTTGCACGTTCTTTACGAGAAAAAAGTCTTAATGTTCATTTATTGTTATTGAATTCTCCTTTTTTATCATATGCAGAAATAAATTCATCTCCAATATTGCGTAAATACAGACAAATGTAGTTATAGTGAACGTTTCGGAACAGACAGAAACATAGAAGAAATTCAGTGTTTTATTTTCGCATTGCACATTTTTTATGTAATTAAAATGTAATAAATTATACAATTAATAAAATATCTGCTCAGGGTGCTAATTTGTAATGCAACATTATGCAACAACATTATACAGATAACAAAAAAAATTTCCAAAAAACAATTTAATAAAAGTGTAGACTGAAATAGCCCTTTCAAAGAGGGCAATCGAATACGTTTACTTTTAATAGATAGTATGTAGTAGTAATTACTTTTAATAGATAGTATGTAGTTCTGGGATGAGTGTTTTTCTCAAGAAAGAGCTTCCTGGTATTTTTATTAAAATATATTAAGTGTTTCAAACTGAACTTTGTTATAATTGGTTTACTATAGCCAAAAATCACTCTGTGCATTTCTAATGTAAAAAGCCATTGTCTTTAAAAAAGTCAAGCTGGCACTCTAATGCCACCAGCTACACAGTTTAGGTCAATACGACAAAATTTCAGGAGCCAAATTTGGCCACCATTATAAAAATACTGTTATCGAACACAGCTTTCACCCAATACTGCTGGCAGTACCAATCCAAGTGCTAGCTCTATCATCTGGAATTCTTTAAAATTAGGAGACCACTCCTAGGGGACAACGTTAGCTTACTTACTAAGTGACCCCATAATAAAATGACCAACATCACCAGCCCTCGTATCGGTCAAGCCTATAGTCGGCAGCTGACCTGGCCATTGGAAAGAAAAAAATTTTTTTTGTCAATAATTAAGAATGCTTGCAAACATTTGTAATAATGTGGAAAAATTGTAATCGTGCATTTGTAAAAATTTAAAAACAAAATCTATGTAATAAATTGGCCTTTAAAAACTTTAAATGCCCACCAGATTAAAAAAATTTAAGAACTAACAATTTTATATGGAAATATTAGTAAGCAGGTTGAGGAAGATGACTGGAGTTCACTATTTCCAAATTCGTTTCATAAAATTTGATTGTATTTCTAAAAGCTCTATTCCAATATTATTAAGCGAGTTTTGTTGATCTTACCTACTATATTTTCCAATATAAATTCTACGTTATTTTACAGTATATTGTTTTAGTTATCCTTTGTATTCATTTACAAGTGCACTAAATTTTTATAATCTGTTAAATTTTACGTACAATACTTTATTGGAAAGCTCCCAACAGTGTTTATGCGACTTGCTTCCTATAGCTATTTAAACAGTGTTTAAATAGCTATAGGAAGCAAGTCGCATTAAGAAGTAAACAATGTATGAATTGTTTTAGGTTGAATGTAAAATGCCTCGCTACTTATTTAATAATTCTGAGCTCCTTATTCTTAAAAGTGAAAGGTTTTATTTCCATTGCTCTTCCAGTTTGTTAATAGATTGTTTCTTTTTTTTATCTATTGAATACCCTATGACTGACATTCAGACATTTCATTCTGAGATTAAGAAAACTTTCCATCCGTTTTTTAAGTTTCATAATGATCGATAAGATAACGTTCACCTACGCCACAAAATGACGATTTCTCGAAGGAGATTAAAGTGCTTAAAAAAAAGTAACATTAAAATCTGAGATTTTATTTGAAAATGTTCAGTGACTATCTTGTTGAATATATTATAAGTATAAATATGCGTGTTAAGTATGTAAACTAATGCTATCGTTTTAATAGAAGATTACAAAAAATTAAGCAGTTTTCTCATTAAAAGCACATTTTTAAAGGTTAATGACGAATGATTATAATTGTGTTGATTCTATTTAGAATAATGTAACAAAAGTTTCCATCCATTATTTTTAGGTTCATATTGATCGATAAGGTAATGTTAACCTGCGCCACAAAATGACGATTTTTCGAAATAGATTAAAATGCTTAAAAAAAGATCAAAATCTGAGATTTATTTGAAAATGTGTGACAAGATGCAAGACATAAACAAAAGAATATGAGGATAAAATATCATTCCACTCAAGGTTTTTCACGAATTGTAATGCACCGTCTTAGATGGTCTCAATCTCGATACCATTGCCAGAAAACGGGAAGCTTGGACATGCCATGATACCACCGCCAAAGATGTTCGACACCAATCAAGCATGCGCAGTGGTTAGCGTAATGTCGCTTCAGCCGTAGAGACTAATCACGGATATTGTTTTGAATAGTCTCCAACCAGCTCGTTGTGGAATTTTTACACAGCAGGTCTTGTTTGTAGAGGGTGATTAATTTAATAGAGTACCCGTTGGGTTTTTTTATTACCCTTAAATCTGACGGATATGGCAGCTATTGTAACACTGGAGTATAATTGTTTAAACCTTTTTCAAGTGTAGAAGACAATTTCCAGCACTGTTGGTAAAACAGAAATGGGGATGCGCAAGGTTACTTAATCCTGCGATAATTTTATTTTTTGAAAAACATAATTTATTTCAAAATTTTTACTTCACCATTCCTCACAGCAAATGTTGAAAATGTTCGCCATCACTACCTAATAGCATAGAACGTCACAATGAGGTCGCCGTGGGACGTCCCTGTGAGTCACACTGGTGACGGTAGCTGACGTCAACTGGAAGTCGCAGTGTGACTTGCCAGTGACAATAGCTTGTGACTTCTTTGTGACGTCAACGTGACGGATAAATTGGTACGTCTTGCCAGATCTTACGACTTTTCGCAATTTTTGCTACTTTTGAAAGCACGATGCGACTAAATTTTATGACTTTGCGATATTGCTACTATCTTGCTACTTTTTTTTATGATTTTGTGAATTTTAAGTAATTTTGCGAATTTCTCAAAAAAAAAAAAAAAAACCTTTTTTCAGTTCTAAATCAGTGGAACATTTAAGCCACAGTGCTGTGAATGTGACGGCTCTGTAACGTCACATTGAAGTCACAATGTCGTGCACAATTTACAGTGTGACTTCATGGTGGCGTCACGTTGTGACGTTGCCACAGAAGAACATTATCCAGTCAAGGCGACTTATTCGAGATGTCCCACGACGGTCTTGCACGTCGCAGTGACTTCACATTTAGGTCACGGTGCTATTAACACATCGGACAAAGTTTCCAGAGAAGTCCTACAAGATCTATGAATTATACCAAATCATAACTGAAGAAATCTGGTCAATAACACCAACAATGTCGGAAAGTGTGTCAAAAAACTTTGTCGTCACGTGTTCATGTTTGCATTCAAAATTGTGGCGAACATTTTCAACATTTGCTGTAAGGAATGATAAAGTAAAAAAAAAAAAAAAAAAAAAAAAAAAAAAGATAAATTATGTTTTTCCTCGTTTCTGTTTTACTTCGCAAATAAAGATGTAACTGCCCAACAGTGTTGGAAAATTGTCTTCCACACTTAAAAAAAGGTTCAAGCAATTATAATTCAACATTAGACTAGTTGTTACATACCTCAGATTTAAGGATAATAAGAAAAATAAACGGGTATTTTTTAAAATTGATCCCACTGTAATTATAGGCTAAAATGTGTTTAAAAGTTCTGCTCACCCAAAGACATAAGGTCGGTTTTGGCGCGCTGCCGAAAAATGAATGCTGCGATTTTTTTCATTGGGGTGATGGGTTCCGATGTGCAAGAAATTCTCTATCTAGAATGTGCGGACAGGGCTGCCAATTTAGCTACTTTTTGGCTAGATTTTGGCCAACTGGCAATACGGAAGTATTTTGTAAATCGGAAATGAAAGTCCAAATGACTCTAAAAACTACTGCCGTATAGAATTTTAATAGTACTGCTTGCTCACCCAAAGACATACGGTCGGCTTTGGCGTGCTGCCGAAAAATGAATGCTGTGATTTTTTTCATTGGGGAGATGGGTTCAGATGTGCAAGAAATTCTCTATCTAGAATGTGCAGACAGGGCTACAAATTGAGCTATTTTTTGGCTAGATTTTGGCCAACTGGCAATACGGAAGTATTTTGTAAATCGGAAATGAAAGTCCAAATGACTCTAAAAACTACTGCCGTATAGAATTTTAATAGTACAGCTCACCCAAAGACATAAGGTCTTTGGGTGACCTAGATTTTGGTCTTTGGGTTGGCTAGATTTTGGCCAACTGGCAATACGGAAGTATTTTGTAAATCGGAAATGAAAGTCCAAATAACTCTAAAAACTACTGCCGTATAGAATTTTAAGAGCCCTTGCACATCTGAACACATCTTCCCTGTGAAATGTGAAACATATCGCAGCATCCATTTTTTTTGGCAGCGCGCCAAAGCCGATCTTTTATCGTTGGGCGAGCAGTAGAGATGAGACGGGCTCAGCCCGAGCCCGAACCGGGCTCGGGCTCTGTAATTCACAATTGTGTTCGGGCTCGGGCGGGCTCGGGCTCATGAAAAATTTCTCCTTTATTGAACATACTGCTTGAAATAGATTTTGAAAAGTGATTCATGAGGAAAATAAAAGTACTTATAAAAGAAAAATAAATAAATAAACAAATAAAAATAGCGGCACGGGCGCCTAGAAGGTGCGTGAAGCTCTTTGGGTATTTTAGAACGGCGGTTTATATTCCTTAATTAGTCATGAGATCCGACATTTTTTGATAAAGGACGGATACAAAAAATTAGAAAGTGCAATCGGAGTTTGCAACTATATTTGTCTTTAATTTGCACGAACGGCAAAATTTATTGTATTCTATCAATGAAGTAATTGAATTTTTTAGAAATCTTAACTGAAATTTCGGGCTCGGGCCCCAACTTAAATAATATTGCTCGGGCTCGGGCGGGCTCGGATGAAAAGTCCTCGGGCTCGGGCGGGCTCGGGCTTCAAAAAATGAGCCCGAACTCATCTCTAGCGAGCAGTACGTTTGGCAGTTGTAAAAGAAATGAATTAAGACTGCTTTATAAAAATGCCCAGCTGACATTATTTGGGGCATATAATATAAAAAATTCAGCAAAGAATGGAATTAGATTGTTAGTAATGTAATAATGCTAGATTTGATGCACTAAAGCAAAAACATGAAAAAAAACAACAAGCAGAATTAAAAAATTGAAACATAAAAAAAAAGCGAGTTTGCTTCGGTTTTTAAAATGTTCTTCAGTGACGATATCAAAGCAGTGTTAATGTAAGTCGAAACGAGTCTCAGTGGCTCATTCCATCTCTAACGTATCACGGATGACGAAATTCACGAATTACTATCATTACGAATTACTATCACGAATTACTATCTCCTTGTAAGAGCCTAAAAGGGCTATTTTTTATTATTTAATCATTTTGTTGTGTGTTTCTGTCGAAAATTATTCTTAAAGAAAATCCTTTTTTTTTTCATAATTCAGGCATTTTGCTTAGCCTAAATAATTTCCGTACTGACAAAAAATTCTGAAACTAAATCACGCTCTCAATTTTGCAAAATGACTGAATAAGCGTATGCACTGTGTAAGCTACAGACTTCCCCTGTAGAGATATGCACAAAATATTTTTACACATTGACTTTTATTTAGGAAACGCATAAAATGTTAAAATTATTGAATCAGTGAGCAAGTCTTTTATATTCCTGTACTGGACAAAAACATTTTTTTACTTAAAAATTAATTTTCATAAAGCTAGTTCTAAGCACTTTTAATGAACATAAGTAACCAGATTAATGTTTTGCAACTGAAATATTTTAATATATTACAATATTAAGTTGCAAAATATTAATTTGTTTAGTGGAAAACCTTCATTTGGCAAGCTGAGGCATATGGCAGACTCAGAAGCTGGAAGTAGATCTAGTTCTGTGGACATAGAAGACTGGTAAATAATGATCAGTAGTACTTTAGTTCACATTTAAAAAGAAAACAAAACCAGATAATCGATATTTAAAAATTGTAGAAGTTGCTTCATTGTAATATGGTTTTCTTTTGCACGGTGTTTCACATAGAACTGCTAACTTTGAAAATAAATATCTCAAAACCAGTGATTGATAGAATCATGACACTTAGTGGTATGTTTAATGATAACAACCCTCAAATTTTGATACAGAAGCCATAAAATTTTAGTTACAAATTGCACCGAAAGACGGTGCTGTAAGCAGCAATCCTGATAACAGAAAGAGAGCTCTTACACTGAGAACAGTCACATAAAAAACGATTCAGTACGTGCACCTTTCATACGATACACGGGTTACAAACGAAGAAATAAAATTTTCAGAAGCTCTCTGTAGTACGTTACCGGAAATCGACACAAAGCCTGAAGCTTGACAAATAGCCGTCAACTAGTGTTGAAGGAGGTTTTCCTTAAACATTGTCCTTCAATGTGCCCCTCAGAAAGTAGTCGCGGGCATGGAGTCGAGGACAATCCATGGCTTTGCCCATAACTGCTGAATATTATCATCGAAGTTGTCGTTGTTGCTGTTGTTGTAATTATAGCATTTATTTTCGGATGTGTGCTTTTCAAGAACAGCTTATAAATCCTGATCGAGTAAAGTGGACAATATAAAAAGAAGTTTTTATAAGCTTGGATAACAGAAATTTAAACAACCAAGTTCTGAGTGGGAATCGAGCCCACGACCGTACGTTTAGGCGATTGGCGTGGAGTAGGACAGGCCCTTAAGAGGCGTCTGTAATCGGCTTGCGGAGATTCAAGTCCCAATGCTTTACTATGGAGAAAAGTGCCTTAACGCCTAATCATTTTTCTCAGAAAGTATTAGGTATTTTTAAATGAAATTTTCCTGTGTGAATCTTGAGAACTATTCGCAAGGATTGCGCGAATCAGATTTGAGTTAATATAGCCGAAAGAGATTTTATTCAGTCTGAAAAGTAACATCAATTCTAGACTGCAATAAAATCGCTTTCCGCTAAATTAACTCAAATCTGATTCGCGCAATCCTTGCGAATAGTTATCAAGATTCACATAGGAAATTTTCATTTAAAAATACCTAAAACTTTCTGAGAAAAATGATTAGGCGTTAAGGCACTTTTCTCCATAGCGAAGCATTGGGACTTGAATCTCCGCAAGCCGACTACAGAGGACTCTTAACCTCCAAGCCACCGGTCTCCAGTATTCGTTCAGAAGTCCAAAACGTTTTACGTATGGTGTGGGCGAGCCCCACCTCGAATGTGCCCTGCTGTGCTTCGTCGATCATCAAACGCTCGCTGAGTGGCAACAAATTGTTTCAAAAGCTCAATATACCGGCCTGCAGCCACAGCTTCTCACAAGAAATACGCCCCAACGATGAAAATTACAGCCCCAAATGAAAATTTTAGACAATGAAGTAATCGTCGGTGCGACAAATGAGAGTCTTTGGTGCTTCAGCAGCGCAAATTGTGCCTGTTACGGCGAAATCTTGGACGAATAATAAGGCTTTCCATTCAGAGATTTCTTACTAAAATTTTATGGCTTCTGTATTGTATTTTTACGGTTTTTTATTTTAAATAGCACACCACTGGTTTTATCTGTCAATCATCGTTTTCGAGCTATTTATTTTCAAAGTTAGGTGTCCTTTGGAAAACACCCAGTAAAACCAATTTAAAATTTTCCCGCATTTTAATATTGTATATTTACTTATTATTACTTATAATTTAAAAAATACTGTTCATTACATAAAATTTTAAAACTACAAAAGCAGTCTATGAAAATTATTTTTGTGCAATTTTCACATTAAAATAATTTTCTAAATGATTTCTATGAAGAAAAGGTCTTTAGTTTTAATATCGTTAAAGTTATTACGCATTTAGGTAATTCTATTTTCTTTTTAAATCGCATGAAATATGAAAAGTGTTCATTAGGGTGAAGTGAATTTTTTTTTTTGAGGGGTGGGTGGGGTATAGAAATGCTGGGTATATAAGACTTGCTTTTTGGCACTAGGTAAACTGAGGTAAAAGCATTACGTCTTAGGTTAATACTTAGGTCTGCACCAAGCCACTTGATAATTTGGATTTTTTTGTCCATTTCGCAATTTTCGGGCTACATTAAATAATTTGCTATCAGTGCAAGTTCATCTGGGCTGGGCATACAAAAATTGTATTTTAGTACAATGTAAACTGTCGTAAAAGCATTTTGCCCTAGGTTAATAATTAGATCTAAGATCTGAAGATCTAAATATTAGCCTGTGGTAAAATGATTTTCCATAGTTTATCTTGTATCGAAAGGTAACTTTTCCATATAAAACTAGATTTAATTTAAAAAGAAAATTCACTCCACCCTAATACTGATATTAAATTTATAACTAAAAATAAAATATGTTTTAGTGTACAGCGTTTATAATTTAAGTTCATTATCAATTTCGCTCTCGTCTTAAAAAATGGAAAACTTTTTTAAGAATTTGAAAATTTTGAAAAGCCGGAGCTTGAAGTGAAAACATTATTAAAATACACTTTACAACCGCTTAAGATAAATCCTTTTTTCATGATTGAAGTTGCAGTAAAATCAGTTTTTGCGTTAATCTCGTATTAACGTTTGTATAAGTTTATAAAATCTAACTAGAAAAGTGATATGAAAATTAAATCTAGTCTTAATTCATTTGATTGGCTTTTTCTTTAATTTTCTGTTCAATAACAGAAGAAAATTACTAACTTTAATACTGCATAGAAGAACGCTTATGATTAGATATTGTAAACTGTAAGAAACTGCTTTAATTTGGTTTGAAAGTATCTTCAACATAGAGGTATAGGAAGAATTGTAAAGAAACATTATAATACTAAAACAAAGTAAATGAAGGGATTTTTAAAAGCATAAAGCTAAATTTAAATGTTTTCACTAATTTGAAGCTTTTCTATCCTAAATTAATAAAATAATAAGTCACTGCTAACTCTAAATTGTTGATCCTCGTGTAATTAGAACTCTTTCTCACAAAATATCGTCTTGCAAGGAACTAAATTTTAACCGGAGAAGGTCGTCATTCCATTTATCAGCATTTGAACTGACAATAACAATAATAAATGTTAACCCTTTAACGCCCGGTGTTCCCGCTCTGGGAACACCAAACTCCAACGTTTTGACTGCTGCCAGTCACGAAGAAGAGATTTGATTTCTATAAAAATAGTTGCGGGTGACATAGCTCCACGAGAATCCTTTACTTTTTTTAGAACTCCCGTAAAAAAAAAATGGTCAGGATTATTTTTAACAGCACTGACATCTGCTGAAAAATGGAAGAATGCGAGAACAGCTGGATAGATTGCCCAATTCTGAAGAAAGGGCAGCCGTTGCCATCGCTCGACTTAACTACCAGCAAGATGGAGGACGATCGAAACGTTCATCGCGTGCCACAGATCTAGAGACCCTTTTTCTCTAGATCTGTGGCAGGCGATGAGCGTTTCGATCGTCCGCAATCTTCCTGGTAGTTAAGTCGAGCGATGGCAACGGCTGTCCTCTTTTAAGCATTGGGAAAGGGTTGCGCCTCAAAGGGTTAATGAATGCGAAAACTGTGATGCAGCAGTGATCTTAGCATAATGTTGATAATGTATAACTGAATTCATTTTTTGTGTTTCAGGGGATGGTGGGTATCCAAAACCTCTCTTGAACAGAAACTCATCGTAACAACAAGCATTTTATTTCTTTTGTCTTTCTGCTTATTAATTTCTGTGATAGTCCTAAGCGAACAGAAGAAAGGTAAATATGTCGACATCTTTGAAATCTATGTATTTATGTTTTTATAAGCTCGTTTCATCATGACTTCATTAACTAGATTATCATTAAATGTAGAGAACTGGGTTTTTGTTGGAAGGACAATGCTGAGTGCGTATTATGATTCATTCAAGGAGAATATTTATACATATATATCTTGGATGAAAATGTTAAGATGAAATGCAGGAAATTCAGAAGCGTTAGTGGCGTTGTTAACGAAACAAATATGTCTAACAGAAAAAAATACGAAAACAAATTGTATTAAAAGCATTACTTTAAGCATTTTACGTCGTAAATGTTTTTTATTTATAGTCTAGTTACACAGAAATAAATTAAACAAACAGAAAAAAAAATTAAACATACTATTTTTCTTTTCCTTTAACCCTAAAATGCGGGATTTTTAAAAATAGGATGACAATGAAATTGTCACTTCATTCAGTCTTACTTATGCTAGGAAAACATTTCAGCAAGTAGTTTGCCAGAAAAATCACGAAAGAAGTTCAAGTACGAAAATTTAGAATGTGCATCCCATATCTCTCATAAAACAAAAGAAAATAATATAGCCTACTATTTTTTAGTAGTTTTGAATGTATTTTTGTTCAGCAACAAAAATTAGAAGCAATCCAAAATTCGGGCAAATTTTTATCAGCGAACTGGATACATACTTTATGAATTCACTCTTCTTTGTTCAAAAAATAATGTTTCCATGTATTTTTAAAAACTAAAATTATTTCCATAATGTTCTTGTATGTATTTTAAATGCATATTTTAAACTATAACTAAAGAATTTCCTTTCTATTGTGGGAAAATGGAAGTTTAGGCAATTGGCTAAAGTATGCACAATAGGGCTAAATACAGTCATGTCGTTAAAACGCAATTACTCATTTCATATAAGTATCATTTTAAGGCAATATTGCATTATTTTAACTTTCCCTGTAAATGAGATGCAAATATTATGAAGGTCCTTTCATTCATCAAGAAGAGTCTTTGGACATTTCTTTTATACTGCAGCTACTCACCCTTCTCGTGCTAAGCCCTGACATATTTAGGGATGGACGCGAGACGACTTTTTGCGAGACGAGACGGAAATTTACAGGTTTTTTGCGAGACGAGACAAGCATTTTTAACATTATGATATAGGGATTTTTGCGAGACGAGACAAAGCTTTTTGGCTGTTTTGCGAGACGCGAGACGCCAATTTTTCGTCTCGCGTCCATCCCTAGACATATTCTTCCGACCAATTTTCGGTGTGTTCCCTATGCTCCTCGCGCAGCCAATGTGACCGGAAATGAACTTCCTTGAGTAAAAGCAATTTTTTCCTAGTAATATATGCCCACCAAAAACATGTATAAACCAATAAAAAACGAATTTTCATATAAAATCTTTGGAAAAAAGATGGAAAAAAGTTGGACGCAATGTGAAACTGTTCTATTATTTGATTCTGAGATAGTAATTATTTTTTTGAATGTCTATGACCTAAATCAAATTTTGTAATTATGAGTCTCATTTCTATTATTATATCATATTTATTACAAACTGTTAATCGGATTTATTTTAAATGACTTAAAATAAAGAGTAAGGTTTGAAAATTTGAAAAAAAAAAACATAGCAAAATCTCCATTTTATAATTTATTTTCAAGTCAAATATCACAAATAAACAAAAATCTTAAATTATTTTTCCTTAATATATTATAAGTCAGATTTGTGTTTTTCAGAATAACTTTTTATAATTCTTTTACATATGGTCATAAATACTCCACGTTATGGTCATTACATGAGCTAATTTTGTGAATAATATAGCTAATTATATCAGTGAGATATAAAAGTGAGCTAATTCTGTATATATATATATATATGACCACAAATTAAAAGTATTTAACTATTTAACTTTTAAATGCTGTGAAAAGTTAAAACATGCCACTAGTTTCTAAATACATTAGGAACATACTTTTTAATATGATTAGCTTTAAGAAAAAATTTCCCGCAGCGACAAATAACTTTTAACACAGAACTGCCAAATCCGTTGATTGAACATTTTGATATACTGTTAGTTTTATAATTTTTACAGCCTTAAAAATTTTCGACATGAATGGTGAAAAGTACCAATCATGAAAAATGCATTATAAGCTTTATACCTTATGATTTGGCGAAACTTAATTATTTATAGATTTAAAAAATAATAATTTCATTTGTCATAATTACTCCTACCCTACTTCTCGAAGGAACTACAACGGGAATGTACTATTACAATATAAAGTTTTATATGAAAGTATTTTTACATAATTGCAAGCCGTTTCATGCATAAAATATATAATTTAAACATTCATGCTGAGAAAAAACAGTGGCCATTAAAAGGCGATTCTACGCCTTCGCAATTCCACATTAATGGAAGAGATCAGGTTATCTATTTTTTATACATTAATACCATATGAGCAAATATGACAGTGGTTGAAAATGATTCATAATCGATGTGCTCCTCACGTTTTTATCTATTTTGCGTTCATTTTACCATGAAACTTATTTTTTTAGCTGGAGGAAAAACTACACTCGCACCAGAGCCAACTATCACCACTGAGCCATCCAATTCAACTGAAACGGAACCTCCCACCACGGAGGCAACAAATTCAACTGAAACGGAACCTCCCCCCTCACAGCCACCAAATCCAGGTGAAACGGAAACTGTACCGACACCGGAAGATCCGAATCCAACCAATAAAACCGTGTCAACTGATGAGCCAGGAGATTCAAGAGATACTTCTGCCAACGAGACTGTAGTAGAAGACTCTAGAAAGGGTCCTCAGCGGCTATATGAAGATTATCATGGTGATGATTTAGAGACAGAGTTATACGATCCTTGAAGATGTGACGTAGAAAAGCATTTGCATGCCTGTCTCTTTGCACAAGCTCATTATTTCATTGTATAATTCCAATCCTGAAAGAATTATTTTTGTTGGTGTCTAATAAATTGTACGTTTTTGATCGAAAAGTTTGTAAAATAAATTGGAACATTTAATTTTAAAGGAATAAATTTCGGCGATTTTGTTTCTCAAGAGCGCTGTTCAGGAAAACAGGTAAGTGCGTTTTCTTTTTCTTCTTTTTTTTTTTTTTATTATTGAATAAGGGAACATGGTATTTGAAACACAAAAAAAAAATGAGTACTTCATATGTACCAGGTGGTTATAAAATAAGTATCTCTATTTAGAGCTGTCTGTAGCTTGAAGGAATTATATGAATGAAACCAAAATCGGTACACTTACTAATCGAGAAAGCGGAAGAAGAACAGAATAACAATAATAATAAAGTTAGTTGCAAACAATCGCCGACAGATGCCGCTTTGGAATGTATAATGTGCAATACAAAAACCATAGAGAAATGAATACCAGGAGATGGGATTACTTATCTGATAATGAAGCCGAAACTGTAACCGAGCCGCCACATTACTTTGACCAAAACATTGTTATTTCATGATGATAGTTCCAATTTCTTCCTTTGTACCAACAATTTTAATAGTTCTTGAAATTGTGTTGATTTTAACATCTTTTACTACCTCGTAAGTAAATGGAAGTATAATCTAGTGCTGGGTA
This sequence comes from Cheiracanthium punctorium, assembly GCA_038373885.1. Classification (NCBI taxonomy): domain Eukaryota; kingdom Metazoa; phylum Arthropoda; class Arachnida; order Araneae; family Cheiracanthiidae; genus Cheiracanthium; species Cheiracanthium punctorium. Next base: position 486,712 of record JAWZYV010003229.1, on the reverse strand, counting down.
AAGTCGGTCCTTTTGAGGATCCGGTCCTTACGGATCCGGCCCTTTTGGATCCGCTCCAATCAAAACTCTCAAAACCAAATGTTCCGCCATACTTTGACAAATTCAGTTACTTCATTTCGTCCAATGCTGAAGATAGCTGATGCCATCTCCTGGTATTCATATCTCTATGAAAAAAAACAAAGAACGAGAAACGTAAATCTGCATGTCATACCTAATTTAATGGGAAAATGTTACAGATAATGTGATTATGCTTGCTCATGGCGCCGCCAATTAAATTCAGGTTCCATAGGGCCATCGAGCTGAAGGCCACAGTCCAGGCGGTGTGCAATAGGGATGGACGCGAGACGAAAAATAAGCGTCTCGCGTCTCGCAAAAATCCCTAAATCGTAATGTTAAAAATATATGTCTCGTCTCGCAAAAAAGCTGTAAATCTCTGTCTCGTCTCGCAAAAAAGTCGTCTCGCGTCCATCCCTAGTGTGCAACGTGCTCTACTGTAGAATGTCAACGTTTGAGCTGTCAACGTAGACTTTATCTGCATACAGCAGCTGACCCATTTGTGCCCAGATATTTTTGCGACTTGCTTCGATTTTTGCTAATACGAGCAATAACAGATAAATTTCTGACGTCAACTTCTTCAACAAGGGATGATTTATTTCAAAATTATCATGTATAAAAATTGAAATATCAACATCCTACTGGGTCATGATGAAATATTTTGGGGAGTTGAAGTTCAATACTCTTGAATAAAGGCTAGGAAAAATAAGTAACGTTTTCGACTGATAGCGAAAATGCCGTCCCAAAAAAAGGGACGCTACATAAATGGGTTAATAAGTAAAAACTAATTTTTATATACAGTGAAACTTCTCCGAGCGGTCACCCCTCTAAACGGTCCTCCTGACGGCCCATTTTTCATGGCACGGATATTTTGGCTCATAGACCTAATTTTAAAATAACCTCTATCAGCGACCACCCAACAACCTCTAAACGGCCGCCGAGTGGGATTGCCCATCTAATTTTTTGGGGAAATTCTACTTACTCCATTCTTTAATTTTGTTCGGAAAAACTCAGGTTCGGGTTCATGGTCGAATATAAGACGCAGGAATAACTTTCGAAGTCCATTGGAGCAAAAATGTCATTCACGTCCATGTTCACGCCAGTTTCATTTCATGAGTTGGTCATGATCTGAGTTGCAACGATGTCGAAATGCGTTTTCCTAAATCTCTAGCAGCGCATTGAAGTTCTACGGGAATATGAGAATGACAAATCGGCAAGAAAGTCAGCTGAATTATTTGGACTGCGGAAGAACGCAAATCAACAAAATCATTAAAGAAAAAGGATTTGATTTTGGAAGAGTACGGAGACTTAAAATTTCGTGGTGTTAAACGGATGAGATCTGCTTTTTAAAGTAAAAAACGAATTTGAAAAAATGGTTGTTTCAGAGAAAAGTAAAATTTTAAAACAGACAGAAATGGTATATTATTTTTTTTTTCTAAAAATGTACGAAAACATTAAATAAAGTACTATTTTCCCTTTAGATAAGTTTTAAATTTCATTTTAACCCATTTGTGCCTGGATATTTTTGCGACTTTCTTCGATTTTTACTGATAACAGAAATCCTTATAAATAAAAATGAAATTCTGTTTGTTTGTTTGTTTGTTTATCTGTTTGTTTGTTTGTTTGTTTGTGGATTTGATTCGTATACAAATCCACAAAAGTGGACCTATCAGCCTGAAATTTTGCACAGATATGTAAAATAATATAGAATAAATAATAGTCCACTTTAAAACTTTGAAAGTCCACCCGTTCCCGGAATTTAAGAAATTTTTTATGTTCTCCACGCAAAAAGCTTTCCGTAATTGTAACCCTGTAGTGAAAAAAGTGTGAAATAAGGATCGTGGTTGCCATGTGTGGCGATTTTGCCGAATAAAATGCTTTAAATTCTCAAAGTAAAAATAAAATAATAATAATGATTTTTTTTTGTTAGTTTATATTCGTAAGGTTATTTTTTTTAAATTATAATATCGTGTGCATGGGAAATCGGAGCAGGAATGAAATGTTTTATACGCAAAACAATAAGAATTGAAGATTTCCGAGGCTAATATGTTAAAATTTTTTAGTTTGGCGAAAAAATAAAATGGCTCAAATGCCGAGAAAGTGAGTTCTAGCGATTTGCACTGTTTCCGGCTTGGAGCAATTTACTGAGAGCTTAAGGAAACGGATTTTTGAAAACAAGTGCAAAGGTTTTATTAGAATACAGCGTTAAATTTTAATGATCCGTGCGGAAATAATGCAGTTATTAAGGGATTTCAAGCGATCTATCTTCAGCATTCTCGCCAATTGAGTGCATTGATTTTAGTTGGGGGAATTCCGCCAAATTTCAGATAATTGAAATCTTCGCATATAGTACATCGGAGTAACGATGAATAAAACATGTTATAGTTGATAATTTAAAAAATGAGGCTGTATTAAGGGATTCCACTTTTCAAAAAAATCCCTGGCGGTTGAACCATTTCCCATGTTGATTGCTGCTAAGTCAATGCTTCGAATGACTCCCTGAAAAAACTCTTGCAAAATGGCGTATATTGGCACTTTGGCGAGGCTTAGATTTGAAACTGGATTTTATTTGAGACTGGTATCTATATTAATAAAACAATGTGTGTAAACTGTTTGTTTGTCTGTGTCTCGCGTAGCTCGCAAACGGGTGATCGTAGACCTACCAATTTTTGAACGGAAATTCTCCATGACAGGTCCCGACACACCTCGAAGCGATTTTTTCAAAATTCGAACTATTTTAGGAAATATCGATAAAAACGTATCGCAAAAGGCTAATTTTTGCTTTCGCCATTTCGTAATTGTAACCCCACAGTGCATTAAGCGACAATTAAGCTTATCTAGGTTGCCACATTCGGCAGTTCATTAAATGATTCAGACTCTTGAAGTAAAAATAAAAGAATAACGATTTTTTTTTATTTTGACTAGATTATTTGTAAGGTGGTTTTTAAATTAAAATATCGTGTGCATGTGAAATCAGAGCGGGAATGAAATGATTTATACTCAAAAGAAAAATAGAATTTGGAAATTTTCCGAAAATAAATGTGTAACTTTTTAATTGGGCGAAAAATAAAAGGGGTTGATGTGCGATTTTGAGGAGGATTCTAACGCTTGGCGCTATTTATCGTAATTTAATAGTCTGCTGTTTGGGTTATGAATACACCTGCGTATAAGTTTTTGAAATTTTCATTCAGTTGGAATTGTGCATTTTTCTGAGCAGCTTTATTGCATCTATTTCTAATATATTTCATCCAGAAAAAAGGATGTTAGAAATATCAATTTTAATTTTGTTTAATCACACTCATGAATAATGATACACTTTCCAACTTAATAAAATAAGGAACGAAAACAGGGAAGACCTATGGATTATAACTCTTTTTATATATAGCACTTTAGTGCGTATTTAAAATCTGAAAGTGTGTCAGATTTTCTATGATTCTAGCGCTTGGCGCAATTTAATGAGAGGGTATTTTTAAAAACAAGTGTAGGTTATCTTATAAATAAAAATGAAATTCTGTTTGTCAATTTGTTGATTTGGGTAGTATACAATTCTACAAAAATAGACCTGTCAGCCTGAAATTTTACACAGATATATGTAAAATAATATAGAATAAATGATAGTCGCCTTTAAACCTTTGAAAGTCCACCCGTTCCCGGAATTTAAGAGATTTTTTTATGTTCTCCACGCAGAAAGCTTCATGTAATTGTAACCCCTGTAGTGAAAGTGTGAAATAAGCATCTTGGTTGCCATGTGTGGAGATTTTGCCGAATAAAATGTTTTAAATTCTTAAAGTGAAAATAAAAGAATAATAATGATTTTTTTAGTTTATATTTGTAAGGTTATTTTTTTTAATTATAATATCGTGTGCGCATAAGATATGAGAGCAGGAATGAAATGTTTTATACGCAAAACAATGAGGATCGAAGATTTCCGAGACTAATATGTAAATTTTTTTAGTTTGGCGAAAAATAAAATGGCTGATAGGCCGATTTTTAGAAAGTGAGTTCTAGCGGTTTGCACAGTTTTAGGCTTTTTGGCGCAATTTACTGAGAGCTTAAGGGAATAGCATTTTTGAAAACAAGTGTATAGGTTTTCTTAGAATTCAGCATTAAATTTTAACTATCCGTGCAGAAATAATGCAGTTATTAGGGCATTTCAAGCGATGTAGCTTCAGAATTCTCGCCAATTGAGTACATTGATTTAACTTGGGGGAAATCCGTCAAATTTCAGAAAATTGAAATCTTCGCATTTAGTACATCGAGGTAAAGATGAATAAAACATGTTATAGTTGATAATTTAAAAAATGAGGCTGTATTAAGGGATTCCACTTTTCAAAAAAATGCCTGGCGATCGAACCATTTCCCATTTTGATTGCTGCTAAGTCAATGCTTAGATTGATTCCCTGAAAAAACTCTTGCAAAATGGCGTATCCTGGCACTTTGGCGAGGCTTAGATTTGAAAATGGATTTTACTTGAGACTGGTATATATAATAAGACTGATAGATAAAAATGGTGATAGATAAAAATGATAGATAAAAATGAGAGGTGATAGATAAAAATGAATGTTGGTATGTGTGTAGGAGGTTGAAAAACTCAGCACCGTTTCACCGATCACCATGAAATTTGGTTCGCCTAAGTCTTTTATCATGGAGAAGGTTTTTATGCTATACGTTTTCCTCTAACTTGCCACTAGGTGGCGCAGCAGAACGTCGAATTCTATTCCGTTTAGCCGTTTGCTATGCGAATATCGTCCAACCCATTTCGATGAAATTTGGTACACGCGGATATTAGAACACGGAGAATATTTTTCACTATCCATTTTGCTGTAACTTGCCACTAAATGGCACTGCAACGCATCAACCTCTATACCGTTCGACTGATCGGCGTAAAATTTTTTATACTTACACATTTGAGCACAAAAAATATATTCTAACTGTGTTCCTTTTGATGTTACTCACCATTAGATGGCACTGCAATGCATTATTGTTTTAACTCGGCACTAGATGACCCTGCAGCAGGCCAAATTCCTGACCATTCAAACGGTCGCTATGAAAATCAGTATACATAGCTATTTCAACAATGAGAATATTTTGGCGTTATCTATTTTGCTACAACTCGCCACTTGACGGCGCTGTAGCAAATCATTACTTTAATTAATCACTAGATGGTTAACTGACCACTAGATGGTAACTGATCGCTATGAAAATAGGTATACATAAATATTTGAACACGGGGATGAGTTTGGCGCTATCCATTTTCCTATAACTTGCCACTCGATGTTGCGTCCACACATGAACTTCAGGACTATTCAGCCGATCGTCATGAAAATTCGTATACATCGATATTTGAATGCGAAGAATATTTTCGACGTATCCGTTTGGCTAAAACTCGCCACTAGATATCGCTACGTCGCATCGCCTTCTGCACCGTACAAACGATTGCCTTGAAATTCGGTATGCATGATTATTGAACACAATATAACGCGATATCAATTTTGCTATATCTGTTTATTACAATGAATAGTAATCACCACAATTCGTAATATCAAAAAGTCCATTCATTCCCGTGCGAAGAACGGGTACTTCAGCTAGTAATAGATAAATTTCTGATGTCAACTTCTTGAACAAGGGATGATTTCTTTTAAAAGCATTATGCATAAAAAACGAAATATCAACATCCTACTTGGTCATTTTAAAATATTTTGTAGAGTTGAGGCTCAATACTCATGAATAAAGGCTAGGAAAAATAAATAACGTTTTCGACTAATAGCGAAAATGCCGTCCCAAAAAAGGGACGCTAGGCGTAAATGGGTTAAAAAAGGAATATGTTTCAGACTTGTTTATATTACGCATTATAGCAATTATCATATAATAGTAAATGAAACCCTTCAGAGCGGCCAAATATTCTCGGTACGGTGGGGTGGCCGCTTAGAGAGGTTTCACTGTATTTCGAATTCTTTATTTACAAAAAAAAAAAAAAAAGTGCTATCATTTCAATCCCACCTGAATATTTTACACCCAGTCTATCAATTCCGAAAAAAAAATTACTTATGTCTAATTCAGAGAAAAGAAAAAGCACGGGGTAACTTTTACGCGAGTAAATTCCTCAGAAAAGAAAAAAAATAATACTTAAATAGAACGGGAACAAAGCTTTTTACGTAAAAATGGAGTGAAAAGGCGATTGGCCGGAGCATTTAGTCAATAAACGCGAACACTGAATAAAAATGACGTGATACGAATATTGGCAGATGCATGTAGTGATGACAAAAGAAAATAAAAATACCTGGCGTGAGAGCGACCGCGTTCGAAGAACATGCCATGACAGCAGAAACTTCATAATAAATTCTGGAGTTGCCGTGGTGAGTTGTACAGAACAATATTTCCAGAAAGCGATAACTGGTGTGTATAGTATGAATGAAAAGAAAAGTTGGAAAGGCTGTTGATAATGTCTTCTAATAGGTGAGGCAGCATTTAATTTTCTTAAGACCACTTTAATTTTCGATAAACTTATTTCCCTCGTTAGGGCATGGTCAGATAAAATGGGTATAAAAATAAACATTTTTGCATTCATGGAATGTTTTTTGAATCTGTAATGGTAAACTTTTTTTTTTTTGTGTGTGTGTGTGTATGTGTGTGGGTTACTTTATGCAACGCATTAATCCTCTTCACACCCGAAAAAAATATTCAGTTATTTTAGTTTTAAATGCTTAGCTATTAAACTCTATTAAGAGCTATTTTTTTTTAACCCATTTATGCCTAGCGTCCCTTTTTTTGGGACGGCATTTTCGCTATTAGTCGAAAACGTTATTTATTTTTCCTAGCCTTTATTCATGAGTATTGAGCCTCAACTCTACAAAATATTTTAACATGACCAAGTAGTATGTTGATATTTCAATTTTTATGTGTAATTATTTTAAAAGAAATCATCCCTTGTTCAAGAAGTTGACATCAGAAATTTATCTATTATTTCTGTTATCAGTAAAAAATTGAAGAAAGTCGCAAAAATATCCAGGCACAAATGGGTTAAAGGTGGATAACAGAGGAAAATAAAAATTAAAACACTTTTTCAAATTATTTCCTATCATGACTTACAATATTATTGACAGAGCTGTTATGCTCGGGATCTAGATAAACAGTGTATTCCGACATGTCATTGTAAAATTAGTAGATATTTCTTTTTTGTATCAAAAATATGTAAATAGGTTATTTTAAAATGAATTTTTAGCTTATACTTACAGATACTAGTAGGAACATTTATACCCGTTAAATGATTTATTATTAGAACTTGTAAACATGGTAGTAACTAAATCAGACTGTATGCCCATTTTATCTCACCACACTATAGCATAAAAAGAAAAAAAAATATTTTCAAAATACTTTTCCTGATTACTGTTTAACCCTAATAAACTGTTTAGACTGATAAACTGATAACCTTAATAAACTGTTCAGATTTTTTCTAACAATATAATTGAATTTTGAAAATAATAAGAACACTTCTCAAATTTTCAGGAATATATTAGTTTCTTAAAAGTTTTATTGGACACAAAAAAGAAAATGGATATAGTTAGCAAATTAAAGATAAATGCAAATAATAAACTTTTTAATAAATACAAATCTTGCCCACTAATATCTGAAAATATATTCTAAAAAATATAATTTACGGAACAATTTAATTATATTTTTGATTAAAAAGTAATACCTACCTACTTTATATCACCACACCCTACTTCGTATAAACTATTTGCCCCTAGTTCCTGAAAATGGGCATACCTTATTTTTTATGCCTATTTAAAATGTAATATTTTGTAGGGAGAATTTTTTTTACATATATCGGGACTAGAAAATTGTTGTAAACGGGGGGGGGGATTTTGGTGAAACTTGTGTTTATAATTTTAAATATAAATATGTATTTAACTTTCGGATACTCAAATTTATAAAATAAAAGAAATTGTAGGTTTCAAAATCTGTAAAATTTATATCTTATCGGGAAGCGAAATATAAATTAAATCGGTATAAAGTCTGGCTGAGTTATATATTATAGTAGTAATTGTAACATATTTGGGACACATATCCCTTTGACTGTGATTTGTTTGGTTCGAAATTATAAAAATAATTTGAAATAACGCCAGAAATAATGTTAAATCAGAGTTAAAGTGGAAAACGGTGAAATGACAAGCATTTCCCGTTTGGTGTTAAACCCAATAGTTCTTTTTTTATAATCTGGTTTGAAACTGAATATTACTTTTTTAAAATTTATTTCATTAGCTCGTTTGTCAAATAAGAATTTGACCTCACAGACCGTTTTACAATGTTTACTGTTTTTATCGTGGCACAAAAGGCGTATTTATTAAGGGGACCAGGTGTCGTTTTTTAACATGAAATTCAAACAAATAAATTTTCAACATAGTTACAAGCAAGCTGCGACTAAAAATAGGACACATATTTGTTACATTTTAAAGAAAGAATTATAGATAGTATACATATTTTTTTTTTCAAAGTAGTTTTCGCTAGTCAAACTATTGACACAGTAAAAAACATTACTTTCTTGTACCTCTCTAATATACGTAAAAGCTACGAATTATGATAGCAGAAAACTTTTGTTAATACTTATCTTACTTCAATGTCTAAACATATTTCGAACTAATGAAATGCTAAACACCCAGTAAAAATAGCTGGAAATTTACATTACTGGCTTAAGCAGTGTTTACAACTATTAGTAGTTGCCTTAAAAATTATCATGTATAATGTAAAATTAAATGTTGCTTGATTCACAACCAAGTGGTAAATGACAGGTAAATAATGTTAAATTTTGAGGGTGTATACGAAAACAGCTATAAAATATGGCCACAGACCCCAGTAAATAAAAAAATTAATAATAAATCCGAATACACAGGGTTACTGGCAACTTGGCGTATTTCTGGTAAGACATGATTGGGGAGAGAAAATGCTAAAATTACAACCCCTATATGTATGGCCTAAAATCAATACGTTTTCAGAAAATTGAATTTTAAACTTTTTTCTTAATTAACCCAAAATTTGATATTCAAGTGCAAATTGAAAAAATCCCTTAATTAAATGGGTTTCATTTTAATTTATTTTCGTAGTTGAAACTTTAACTAAGCTAACGCAATCATAAAAAGTGCAAAACTACTTTAAAATTTGAATTCGCGAGCATTACATGTATTTTTTAATTTTTAATTCACATGTTTTCTTTTAATATTATTTATTTTAAAGAAAATAAGATGGCGGTAAGCGTACAAATTACAAATAAAATTTCTCCCTTTACTCAGCTTTCCTAAAACGAGTTAATGTCCATCTAAACAAATGTAATTCTTAAAGAAGGATGAGTTTTAATTAGCGCAGGTGAAAACGCCAAAGTATGCACCCCCATTCATTCATTCTTTACGATCGTTCGTCAACCAATCAAGTTATCACCGCTTTTTAAATTTATTTTCATTACTGACGATCTAACTAAGTTAACGTAATCATGGATAAGTACAAAAATACTTCAAAATTATTCACGCGCTTTACATGTAGTTCTTTAATTTTTTTTACAATTTTCTTCCACAAATATTTTTTATCTCGAAAAATGCTATTGAAGTAAGCGTACAAATTTCAAATAAAACTTGTCCCATTAATCAACTATTCAAAAATGTGTTAATGCCATTCTAAAGACATGTAATTCGTAAAGAAAAGTGAGTTTTACTTAAAGCAGGTAAAAACCCTAAAGGAGGTACCAACTTTCACTGTTTAAGATCATTAGCTTGGGCGCCGGCAGAATATTTCCCAGGGGGGGCAAAGACTACTCCAGGCGGGAAAGACTACTCAAGGGGGGGGGCAAAGACTATTCAATGCATGGTTACCATGTTGGAAAGAGCAAAAAAGCAAGGGAAAACACTGCATATTGCCGTGCTTATTAGTTTCGATTCTGCGTCGCGTAAGCACATTTTGTTATTATCTGGCTAATCTGCAAAACATTCTTACGTAATGTAGTGTAGAAACTAACTAACACGATAACACAACACACACTAGTTTGAAGCTCATAATCAGATGTGTCCAAGTAAGATTTTCAGCCATTAAAAGCAGTGATAACTTGATCGACTTGAATAGTTGACCGACGATCGTAAACGATGGACGAAGTCGCATCCTTTCACGGTTTTTATCTGCGCTAGGTAAATCTCACCCTTCTTTACGAATTACATATCTTTAGATGGGTATTAATATGTTTTTGGATATTTGATTAATGGGACAAGTTTTATTTGTAATTTGTACGCTTACTGCAATAGTATAATTGTGAGATAAACGACATTTTTTGAAAAGAAAATGTGTAAATAAATAAATACATGTAAATCGCGTGAATTAAAATTTTGACGTATTCTTATACATTTTCATGATTATTTTAGCTCAGTTAGAGTATCAGCTATGAAAGTAAATCTAAAAAACGGTGATAACTTGATCGGTTTATCAACAATCCTAGAGAATGGACGGGGGTTCATCCTTTGGCATTTCTACCTGCTCTAAGTAAAACTCACCGCTCTTTAAGAATTACATGCATTTAGATGGACATTAATACGTTTTGGGAAAGCTGATTAATGGGAGAAATTTCATTTGTAATTTGAACGCTCACTGCCATCGTATTTTTTGAAATAAATAAAACCTTTTGACAGGAAACATGTGAATTAAAAATTAAAAAGATACTTTAATAGCTCGTTAATTTAAATTTTAAAGTAGTCTCCTACTTTTTATGATTAAGATAGCTTAGTTAGAGTTTCAAATACCAAAATAAATACAAATGAAACCCATTTAATTAGTAGATAGTTTTCGATTTATACTTAAATGCCAAATTTTGGATTTACCAAGAGAAAAGTTTTAAATTCAATTTTCTCAAAAAGTATGGAATTTCGGTCATATATATGTGGATTAAAATTGCAGCATTTTGGTTGCTCTATCACGTCTTACCAGGAATACGTCGAGTTAGGTGTAACCCAGTATATTTAGCAATGTTACTGATTTCAATGCTTGGGCATATCTAAACTGTGAGATTACACTTTTGTTTCAATTAAAATTGGTTAGGGAGGTAAAATTTACAATATCGTTATAAACGTTTCTTTTTCTAAATTCGATTTTAATAAGTTAAAAGAAATATAGAGAAGAATATTTACCAACATCGTATGTTTGTTGTAAACATCGTATATTTATATTGAAATGAAACATTTTTTTTTTTTTTTGTGTGTGCCGGTGCAACTGGAGTATGTATTGACAAAAATGTTACTAAAATGCATCTTTAAAATTATAAAAACTGAAAATAAGTGAAATGCAACCTTTAAAAACATGTTATATTTTATATTGGAGATGTGATGATTTGATTGAAAATTCCATTCCTATTTAATTCTCATTTAGTGTTCAGTAAAACGAAGGCCATTTTTTTAAACTTATCTTAAAAGTATGAAATGGGAACAGCTAAAAACAAACTTGCATCTGGTTATAACATAGAACGATACACGTCGTAGTGTATACACTATGATATATTCTTATGTTACATAGGTAACTTTTGTCAAATAGGTAAGCTGATTTGATATCTTTGTGAGTCAAGCAAAATTGTACATTTCTAATTTATGGTTATGACGCTATGGCTCAAAGCTGGGCCAATAAAGCTTCGTTTTCAGCCAGACACTTTCTATCAGTGCCATGCACCTTTCAAAGTGCATATATTACACGAATTTCATTTAAGGGGACAGCCTACTTTTAAGAATGGGAAAATGTATAAATTTTAGATCAACTTTCATAATTTTTAAAAAAATAATGAATGCATGCAGAAACATAACTTTTTTTTCAGTTAACTACTATGACATTACTCTATTGATTAAAAATATAATTTTAGTTTATTATAAAGGTGATAATTTTAAAAATATTATTTTACCACACAATATTGGGAAAAAAAAATGAAGTTTACTTTCCCACTGCGCGCAAGATATCTAAATTAGAATTCCTTTGAACCTCATAATTTTTTTTCTAAATTAAACAAGACATTCAAATTAACAATCTAAACTAAAATGGTTTAATTATTTTCATAATTTAAATTTAAAAAAATCATTTAATCTGAAAATTTAAATTACCATAAAAATTTTGATAGTTTTACAATCATAACTTTTTTTCTATGAAACACAACCATTTCATTTTAGTTCATTTTGTTCATTATATTAGAATAAATGCCTGAGAAAAATTTCAAGTTGATATCTTAAATAGTTTTTAAAATATCATGCGCGCAAACTTGAAAAACAGTGTTTTGAGAAAACGCCAATTAAAGTTCAAATTGTTGTTTTGGAACATAAATTTTAATTTTTAAAAGTTAAAAACATTTTCTAATGAAACATTTACTATTTAAGAATAATTTTACGGAGTACTTAATATGATTAACCCAAAATATGTTTTAATATAGCTTAAGAAACATCAGTCTAAAGAAAAGCTCGACAATTGTAAATATGAAAATATATGTACATACCTTAACAAAAGATACATTTTTAGGATATAAAGGCATTAATATTGGTAAAGTACATGTTTTGAAGTTATTTTAATAATTATATCCATATATATATATTTATTTTTACTTTGCAACATAAAAATTTGATTTTATTTCACTTTATGAAATTTCGATTTAAAATTTTCCGCTTTCATGCACAATGCCTTCGTTTTCTTTTATTGCCTCAAACTGAGAACTGATGAGCATTTTTCTGGCTCTTCTAGTTTCTAAATTAAATTCTGTACATTTCTATTCTCCCTCTTTTATGCTTTGAGTGTCAACCTTAGTTGCAGCTGCTACAGCATGCTGCCCAACTTGCGTTTACATTTTCCTTTTTATCTCAACAAATAAATGTCATACAGAAAAATGGTTGGTATCAATCTTTTTAGAATAAAGTAAGCTATTTAATGAGATAAAAATCGCAAAATCGATTTTTTGGGCATTTTAAAAGTAGGCTGTCCCCTTAATTTCATTTCCATTCCACTCTTTCATTATACATGAATTCAAATTTTGCAGCTCTGAATTCTAATAATCGTCTACTTCAGATTTTCAAGAAGGATTGATGATACAAGAATTTAGATTTAAAACAGCCATTGAGTACGGCAAAATAAATACTTGCAAGGGACATTCAAAAAGACCTGTTGTAACAGCGGATTGTTGTGATGGAGAAATTTTGCTATTGAGTATTTGCAACGATTTATGAACGAGTAGGTTAAAGCCTCGATGAAACTTTTTAGAATTTTTTAAGGATTTCGAACACTGTTTCCCAATTTGATTTAAAAGAGCTAATAATAACAATATGGGCAGGCTATTAGTTGGAATGTCTCGAATAATTCTTAAAATAAGTTGTTTAAAGAGAATCAATGCAGATATTTATTCATAGTAAATTTTTAAAAAGAGGCTCTATATAAAAAGAGGATGCATTCCTTTTTGTAACAATTTGAAAGTTTAGTTAGTAGTCCTGTATTTCCTAATAAACATTATAAAATGTTATAAAGTTCAAATTGAAAAATTCGTACTACAGTTGAAACTGTGCACTTTATATAGGAAGTTTTCTTTTTTTTAACAAACTGCATAAGAAACTGCCATAAGAAACGCCTGCAGTAATGTAAAAGTTATTTATCTGTCTTTTGCAAGTTTACTGTCAGCACAAATGCAAAATGCTTATTGAAAAATTGTAATGTGAAAAAATCATTTCATATCCTTTAACATTTTTAGAATTGTCTCCGTAAATTTCAACAACAGATTGAAGTTCATTATACTGTTGATGTACTAAACATAATAGGAAAATATCTTTATATTGATTTCTTGCCTTTAAAATGATGTGGTTTACATCTAACGCAAAATTGTCAATGACCTTACGTTTGAAAAACTCTCAGAAATCAATACCTGTGAATAATTCACAAAAAATTTATTACTTCAAGGAATAAATTCGTCAGTTTTGTTAATCCAAAGCAAGTGTTTTTGATAAATATGAACGAGTACGAAATACATGAGGCATATTTCATTACAAGTTGCGTTGAATACAAAGTTGCGCTGACAAGATTTCATAAAACGTCAGACGCAACATACATTCATAAAAAATTGTGTTCGTAAATACCCCATGAATCTAACGAGTGCGTTTAGTTAGTGAGATAAACATTTGTAAACTCTCAGTTCTTTCGCTTATTTCAATTAACTAAACTATCGATTATAGCCAATGAAACGGAAAAGCGGCTGTTTACGAACACAGGAATAAATTTGGCAGTATTTTATTTAAAAAAAAATTATAATAAATGTTGAACATACACGATGCAAATGAAGAATAACCACTTTTTAAATATTTTAAAGAGTGCAGGCATGGTTATTAAAAACACTCTTTGCTTCTTATACACTGTCTACCAATAAGTATTTGGACACCTGTGATAGAAAAGAAAAACTAACTTATTCAAAATGAATAGTTGGTAGAGCCTCCACGAGAGGCAATTACAGCGTGAACCCTCCGGGGCATACTTTCCACAAGTCTTTGCATTACAGCTAGTGGTATTGTCTTCCACTCGGCTTGGAGTAGACATAGAAGTTCCTTCACCGATTTTGGACGGGTAGTGCACCCCTTAATTCGGCGATCCAACTCGTCCCAGAGGTTCTCGATAGGGTTCAGGTCTGGGCTCTGGGCAGGCCAGTCCATTCGATGAACTCCATTGGCACCATACCAAGCCTTGGTTAACCTCGAAACATGACAACTGGCATTGTCGTCCTGAAAGTAACAGGGGTCCAACCCGTAAAACTGCCACAACGTAGGAAGCACATTGTCATCCAAAATAGTGCAGTAGGCATCGGCGTTGAGCTTACCATGAATGGGGACCAAGGGTCCCAGTCCATACCAGGAGAAACACCCCCAGACCATAATTCCACCTCCGCCGAACTTGACTGTTGGCACAATGCATTCTGGCAGGAGACGTTCTCCAGGCAGACGCCAGACCCAGACCCTGCCATCCGAACGGTAAAGGGTGAACCTTGATTCGTCGCTCCAAAGAACCCGTTTCCACTGATCTACGGTCCAATTTCGATGTGCTTTGCACCACATTAACCGAGCAGCGCGGTTGGACTTTGTGATCAAAGGCTTATGGGCAGCAGCACGACCATGAAAACCAAGCAGATGTGCTTCCTTACGGATGGTATTCATTGAAACAATACTCCCGGATGCCTGTTGAAACTCCTCGCGGATGAGGGCCATCGGTTGGGTGCGGTTCTTCCGAATTTCTCTGGACAGCACTCGTCGGTCTCTATCTCCCAGTTTCGTTGGTCTGCCGACTCGGGGCACATTCCGACAATCACCGCTCACCTTCCACTTCTTAATCACATAGGCCACTGTCGATTTTGGGTACTTCAGATCGCTAGATATGTCCCTTAAGGATCGGCCACATTTGTGATAGCCGATAATTATACCTTTCTCGAAATCAGAGAGCTCCGAACTGCGCGGCATCTTGCATGCGACTCATGCCGATGCTGTTTCCTACACGATATATACTGGCGGAGGCCGTGACGTACCTCAGGACAGCAGATATCGTCATTTGCATAGGTGTCCAAATACTTATTGGTAGACAGTGTAGAAGAATAATGATAATGGTCGATTTTTCCAATTCATTAATCAAAATTTCTAGATGTAGAAATCCAAGAAATCTGAAGAAAATTTTAATATTTATCCTGCACCAACTCGTGGAATAATAAAAGTGGATCTCGACAAAAATTTTTTGGTTCAGCTACACTCATGTCCATAAATTAAGGATAATTCAGAATCACACAGAAATTGATCTCTAAAATAAAAATTTCACCTGTGGAAGGATCACACACATCTTGAAGAAGAATATGCAAATTACAGGAAACCACCAGATGGCGTGGATGGTACGTCACAATGACGAGAGTATAAGAGAGGGGTATATAAGGAATGGTGGCAAAGAAGTAAAATTGTTCACAAGCGCTGTGAAAGCCTTTCAGTGCAAAAACCGCATAGTTATGGCACAAAGGAGGCATTTGGATGATGTTTTACGTGGCAGAATTATCGGACGACTGGAATGTGGACGTACCCAGCTGGAAGTGTCCGAGGAACTTGGAATCGCCCAGAGTGTCATCTCCAGGCTTTGGCACCGATTCCAAGATGATGGTAATGTGAGTAGACGTTACAGCACAGGTCGCCCCCGAGTTACAACGCCGAATGAGGACCGCTATTTGGCAGTTACTGCCAAAAGAAACAGACGGAGTACAGCATCAGACCTGTCTCGTCAGCTCTCTTCAGCTACCGGTACGACAGTTTCAAGGCAGACCGTGTACAGACGCTTAGGGCACATTGGTCTATATGCTCGTAGGCCTGTCAGATGTGTTCCACTTACCGCAACTCACTGTCGCCTGCGATTAACCTGGAGTAGAGAGCATGCATTGTGGACACCGCAACAGTGGTCTTGTGTGATGTTTTCCGACGAGTCCAGGTTTAGTTTGGAGTCTGATTCTCGCCGGACATTCATCTGGAGAGCGCCAGGTACCCGTTACCACCAAGAGAACACCATTGAAAGACACCGTTACGGTGGTGCAGGATGGCTCGTTTGGGGAGGAATTATTCTTGGTTCCAGAACTGACCTGCATGTTCAGAGTGTAACGATGACAGGCCACATCTATCGGGATGTCATTCTGGAACAACATGTACGTTTGTTTCGGGGCGCCATGGGTGCTGAATTTGTGTTTATGGATGACAACGCCCGTCCTCACCGTGCAAACATTGTAGACGAATGCCTTCAATCGGAGGATATCACCCGTATGCATTGGCCAGCATACTCACCGGACTTGAATCCAATAGAGCATGTGTGGGATATGCTTGGCCGACGAATTGCAGCCCGTCAACCCCCTCCCACCTGTCTACCGGAACTTCGGAGTGCATTGCTTGATGAGTGGTGTAATATTCCCCAAGATCAGATTGATCATTTGATACTCAGCATGCCTAGGCGTTGTCAGGCTTGTATTGCATCGTCCGGGAGACATACTCCGTATTAACCATCCTACTAACCATGTTATACTGTTTTTTGTAAATAGGTTCTTTTTTGAAATTTGGTCAAGGGAGTAAAACTTGCAATTTTTATTAATTATGTCAAACATATAGCATCTTTTTTGCTCTTTACTTTTTGTTTAATAAATAAACTTTACAAATAAGTCAAATTTGTTTTGCTTCTTTCTCTTTCTTTGCCTGAACTTCATTATCCTTAATTTATGGACATGAGTGTAGAATGAAGACTCTTTCGTCTAGCAAAAATCTAAGTAAAGAGTTGTAGAATGAAGAAATCAAACACATAATTGGATCAATATTACACTGTAAATTTTTTAAAGCTATGGAGAGGTTTAATGTATAGTCAAACAAAGCACATGTAAATCCATTACTTGAATTTTATAACACTATATTCAATAACAGATATCAATAGATAATAGGGATATTAAAAACTGTTACTTGACAGCTGATAATCGGAGGAATAAAATTCTCAAAGATACATTATTTGTAAGAAAACGTATAAAATTATGAAAAAAAGAATTTTTTTTAATCCATGGATGCAAATAATTGGACGACTATTGGAGAACTTATAGAGGTCTTAATGTCAAAATATTATTTACGTGTGGTATTCAGCTATTAACGGTGGCGATTTCTTTTTAGTTGCTTCGCTCCAATGGTCTCTGAATGCCTGCGAGAACACAGAAAGTGAATATTCTGAATTGAAAACTGTCTGCAACTAAAATACCCTTGTACTCAGTGTTTAACATGAAGAAAATTATGAGGGACGAATACGAGGAGACGTTTAAAAAATAATGCAGCAAAGCAATCTTGGGAAGGGAAAGGAAATGCTCACGGTTGTCTCTGTATTTAACTACACAGATGCTTTTAAGATTGTTCTTCGAAAAAAAAAAAGATCTCTGTTTTTAGTCTTGGTTCACAAATTGAAATAAACTAATAGCACCATGGTCTCCAAAAAATTCCAGATGGTTCTTCATAAGCTGCTTTACGCACTGAAATAAGCAAAAAAGCTGTGGCTTTTGTGAAATTTTCAGAAAAAAATCTTAAACATGGATCTGAGCTGCAAAATTTTTCGAAAAGTGACACGCTTTGCGAAAATTTCCGATTTTTAAGAATTTTTTCTAAAAGTTTTGAAACTGATACAGGTTTATCGTTTTTTTCAGTATGTAGTTTTTGTACAAAATGGGTTTTGGCCAAAAAATTTTTGTACAAAAAATTTACAGTTGTAAAGAGACAGTTTCAAAATTTTGAAGTGCCTTGCATAATTAGTTTATTTGTAATTATGAACCAAAATCACATGATTTTTTCGAATAACACCGTTAAGTGATCAGCGCACCGTTATTGAAATCGTTTCCCTTTTGCGCAAGGTTCAATTAAATATCCTTAATAAGAACCTATTAACTTAAGTACTACCTGGTTATTTTTCAGAAAAGAAGGCATGAAAACTTAGTCGTAACGCAAGTCGTAACGCAATTTTTCTTTGTTTAAATCGCACGAGCACACCTAATTTTAAGATTTCCTAATGACGGACTAACGTTCAGTGTGTTTTCATAAAATTAACAACCCTTACTTGGTTATAAAATGCACGTAGGGATGGACGCGAGACGACTTTTTTGCGAGACGAGACACACATTTTTAACATTACGATATAGGGATTTTTGCGAGACGAGACAAGCTTTTAGGCTATTTTGCGAGACGCGAGACGCGTATTTTTCGTCTCGCGTCCATCCCTAAATGCACGGCAATTACGCAATATTCCTTCGACCGCGCCAAATAAGCAGTGGTCACTTTACCGGACAACGAAGCTTCGTGGTAAAGTTACAAATGGCGATGCATTAAGAAAAGTAAATAGCTTTCTATTATTGAAACTAAATTGCGGCGTTTCGGCGAAAAAAATATTAGAACGTTTCAGTGACCGTTTAGGCTTACTGACCGTTTTAGAGATCCAAGAAAAAAAGGTATTTTTCTTTGCGAACGCTGATCATAAATTTGTTGAGAAACGTGATTTTCCTTTTCTTTTTAAAAAATGTCTATAATAAGATTGAAAGGGACTACTGTCTCATGCTGAAAATTCTATAATATGCAAATCATCTTGGAAATAGAGAAAAACGAATCTTTGGGGGGGGGGAGGATTTTAGCTGATTCCACCAACCCTTTATAAAGTTTTTATTTCTGTCGAAAATAACACGAAATCATATAAGCATTGCTAATTATTTCAGGTTTCAGATGCATTGATGCATTGATTTTTTTCCTTACACCTGTGCCCAAATTAAAGGGAAAAAAAAACATTTATTTTTTATCTTTTTACCACACTCATGTCCATAAATTAAGGATAATGAAGTTCAGGCAAAGTAAGAGAAAGAAGCAAAACAAATTTGACTTATTTGTAAAGTCTATTTATTAAACAAAGGTCTGATGCTGTACTCCGTCTGTTTCTTTTGGCAGTAACTGCCAAATAGCGGTCCTCATTCGGCGTTGTAACTCGGGGGCGACCTGTGCTGTAACGTCTACTCACATTACCATCATCTTGGAATCGTTGTCAAAGCCTGGAGATGACACTCTGGGCGATTCCAAGTTCCTCGGATACTTCCAGCTGGGTACGTCCACATTCCAGTCGTCCGATAATTCTGCCACGTAAAACATCATCCAAATGCCTCCTTTGTGCCATAACTATGCGGTTTTTGCACTGAAAGGCTTTCACAGCGCTTGTGAACAATTTTACTTCTTTGCCACCATTCCTTATATACCCCTCTCTTACACTCTCGTCATTGTGACGTACCATCCACGCCATCTGGTGGTTTCCTGTGATTTTCATATTCTTCTTCAAGATGTGTGTGATCATTCCACAGGTGAAATTTTTATTTTAGAGATCAATTTCTGTGTGATTCTGAATTATCCTTAATTTATGGACATGAGTGTATTTCATGGCCAATATGTTTAATCTATCTTATTTAACATTAAAAACATTGCAAATAATAACACTCTAATCTCTTCAATTTAACTCGCACAAAATTTTACACATTCTTGGTGACCACAATCCCGTGAAGTCTTCAATTTCCCGATAAGTTTATTTTATCAAATTTAATTTGAATATGCCAAATTATGAAATATATTTATTTTTCTTCTTTCTTTTTGCTGTTGTAATTGCTAAATTTTGAAAAGTTCTCTTGATAAATGGCTACTGAAAACGTAGGTTTTGGATAGGACAATGTATCTATTCCAAACACGCAAGTAATCAGAGTTTCTGAGACTCGGTGCAAGGAAAATTATCTGTACTTCTGCATTATTTTTATGATTTTAAGGAAACACTTACAGTCAACCGGAGCTACTTGAAAAAGACTTGAATAGGAATGGACGCGAGACCGTGCGAGACGAGAACTGGCTAGGGTCTCGTCTCGTCTCGCAGTTTTTACTTGAAGTCCTGTCTCGCGGTCTCGTCTCCGCCCTAGAGGTCTTGTCTTGCAAAAGCACAAAACCGCTAGAAGTCTCGTCTCGTCTCGTGTCCATCCTTACTCTTAATAAAAAATGATAAACTAAGATCATACATTGGTAACATGTTACTAAAGATAATAATTTTATAATTACATTCTTATTCTTTTCCAGATTGCCTTACAGGAAAAAAGTTCTGATGGTAAAAATCTTCACAGATAAACAAATGTTCACAAAAAAACTCCAGTATTTCGAGGAAAAATAATTACATTTACTCTAAAACTACAGTAGTGCGTTGATAATCCGAAAGACCGGACCCTGTCCTGATTATCAATATGTCCGGATTTTCGAAAAGAACCATTAAAAGGCCATTAAAATGCAGTATATGTCGATTTCACAACAAAAAGAAAACTTGCTAAAACCGTTCATAATTCATCTTTAGCGGGTAAATAATTAGAGCAAGTAAAACCACTAACTAATATGAACTTACAATGCATTTTAATGAAAGAATATACACTAGACCGCCCTATAACATGATAGATACGATCCGTGTTATGGGAATCCCGTGTTTTACGGGTCTTGTGCTAGGCAAAATCGCTGTTCAACCGCTGCATACCTTATTTGAGCAATTTATTTACATTTTACTTAAATACTGCTTACTTGAAACTTCGTTCGCACCAGAGGTAACTAATATGCACTTCCTCTAAACTAAATCGGATTTAAATTCGCAGATTTATTTTGATAAAACGCTTTCTTTCTTAAGCTGAAATAGAATAAAATAAATCGTACTTAAGTTCTTTCCAGATACGTTTAATATACACCACAATTAGAAAAAGCAGACGATCTCCTGAATTCATCATTTGCTTTTTGCTTGGGGCGTATGTTGTGGCCCGCGAAACGCCATTTTGTGCCTCTATTATTCTGGGATAGGCGATGATTTCTTTTAGTGTTGCCGTTCAAAAGTTATATTAATTACTGGAGATAAAGCGTAATAAAATCAGAACATCTGTCTCAATTTACAGTGATATTCGAGTCTTTTAACGTGTTATAGGGAACTCTATCGCAAATTTTTCGCCGTGTTCTAGGGATCCGTGCCGTATGGACCTGTGCTATGTGAGGGGAGGGGGGCTACTGTACATATATATGTAATATACAATATGTACATAACATTTGTGTTTACAGAATACTGTACAGCTTATACATTGTCATAATTTAATGCAGTTTAAACAATATTTAAAATATTTTTATATAAAAGTCATTGTAATTAAGGAAAAACTAAGAAAAACTTGCAAGCTTTGAATTTAAATAGATTTCATGTGTTTAGCTTTGTGTTAGCACAAAATATAGGCATGAACATAAAGCAAAATAATATAATAAAGGAAAGCAATAAGCTGTTTTGGGTCTAAAAAGGAAACCGTTTGCCTGTGCTGATGACAAACAAACAGGCAACAAAATAAGAGGTTGAGAAAAATATATTTAAAATTTTTCGCCAGTAGCTGCTGGCAATGGTTCTCCTTATCCATATATCACTTCAACTTCCCCCTCCTCCACCAAAATTGAACGAATTATCGACGGTCCTAATTTTTGACGTCTGGATTATTGACGTTCTGCTGTATTGAATTACCGTCGAACAGGGTACACAAAGTATTTTTCAAGCCCAAAAAATTTTATTTATTTTGTATTGTTTGCTCCGTACAACTTATTTTTTGTGTTATACCAAAGTAACTTCACGAGGACCAAAGTAGTCCCAGTTGATGCACTCCAGTAATGATGATATTAAAGAATAATCCTTCCCCTGATCTTTATAACCCTTATTAATTAGCTTATAAGGTACCTTAAAGGCACAGGATTTTTTTGCCGTTTGCCAATTTCTCGCAAAGCGTAGAAGATGTCGCCAAACCGGTTTAGGTGACTTACTTTTTGGCGCCGAGCTGGGCGATCAGTCGCTACAAATGGCAATAGGCGACTTTTGAGGTTTCACTAACCACCCTCCCTCCTTCCGCTACTTAGCAATCCTTGAAAAATAAAACGCCACTTCTTGTATAGACAAAAATCGCTGTCTGAAACTGATAGCATCTATGTGCTAATAAAATAAAATAATTAAGTAAGCACAAAGTAACTCAAACCAGTAAAAAATATACAACCTTTTTTTTCTAACTGTACAAAACATTTTGCGAATTCTTTAAAAGAGACCAATTTGGCACGCAACGCATCAGCGATCAGTGGAATTCGGTAATACCTATCAATCGGAAATACCTATCAATCTTTCGGATAGCATTCAGCAATAGATTCATAAAAGAAAAAGAAATTTCTGACAGCCGGGTTCAAAACATGAAATTAAATGCAGAAAGGAAATATCGCACAAATTCCAATGTTTTTCAGTAGCGGTAGAAAGATATTTTAATTTGATGATTTTGACTTATTTCATGTAGTAGAAAAAAAGAATAAACATACTGTATTTTTTTTTTCTTAGAGTCCGAAATGCGAACTGGAGTGCCAATTCTACATCAATACCTATTATAACAGCTGAAAATGTCGATATTTCTAAAAGACGGTGAGTGCAATGTTCTGTAGTAATGGCTTATTCTGTGTTTAAAATTTCATTTAAAAAAAAAAAAAGGTAAAGATGTATTAAGGATGGACGCGAGACGAAAAATAGGCGTCACGTGTCTCGCAAAACAGCCGAAAAGCTTTGTCTCGTCTCGTAAAATCCCTATATCATAATGTTAAAAATGTTTGTCCCGTCTCGCAAAAAAGTTGTCTAGTCTCGCAAAATGTTTGTCTAGCTGCAAAAAAGCAAAACGACCTTTGCGAGACTCTGTCTCGTCTCGCAAAGGTCGTCTCGCGTCCATCACTAAGATGTATGCCTGTGTATGTGCGTATGCTTGTGTTAGAGGCGTTACTGACAAACGGTCACACGCAAGCATGCAAATTTGGCATAAAGGAAGTTTTAAACATGAAGTTATGCACCTAAAAGCGATTTTTTTTTTCAAAATTCAGTCTAAAAATTTTCTTATTCAATATTTGATGACTTTTTGAGCATCTTTTACGGATATTGAGCGATAGGAGCGAAAATAATTGCTACAAGGAAACGATCGTTACATCGTTAGATAGAAGATGTCGTTTTCGTTCATAAACTGTTTGTTCTGAAGCTTTAACATTAAAAAATATTAAAAGCTTTATTATTAAAATTATTAAAGGCTTTTTACCTATGTTTTTCAATGAATGTGGTATTTATATTTTTAGTTTTTTCCGTCCACCAAAGTCAACCCAGGAGAAAATTCTGTGTTACTTGCTGTGCTTCCTTTTTATCATAATGATGGTGTTTCTAGCAGCCTTATGCATAATCTCTGACCGGTGGAAAGGTATGAACCATTACCTTACACATTAGCTTACCATTAGCTTACTTAGACCTTTCTTTAACCCTTTGAGGCGCAACCCTTTCCCAATGTTGAAAAGAGGGCAGCCGTTGCTGACAGCTGGCTGTGGCACAGCCAGCTGTCGCCACTGGTTAAGTCGAGCGATTAAGGTTAAGTCGAGCGATGGCAACGGCTGCCCTTTTTTCAGCATTGAGCAATCTATCCAGCTGTTCTCGCATTCTTCCATTTTTCAGCAGAGGTCAGTGCTGTTAAAAATAATCGTGACCATTTTTTTTACGGGAAATGACGTGCTAAAAGGTAAAAGATTCTCGTGGAGCTATGTCACCCGTAACTATTTTTTTAGAAATCCAATCTATTCTTCGTGACTGGCAACAGTCAAAACGTCAGAGTTGGGTGTTCCCAGAGCAGGAACACTGCGCATTAAAGGGTTAAATATTTTAGTATTAAGCTGATATGTTGGAAGGCGAAACTGTTACGCGAAAAATTTGAAAAATGTACTTGGTTGGAAAGTAAACTTTTCTATTATTCATTTAACCCTTTTACACACTGTGGTCAGTCCATGAAACCTCGTAATTCGAGAACTTTCACTGCCCAGTGCTGAAAAAGTGCAGCCGTTGCCATCGCTTGATTTAATTGCCAAGAACAGTGCGTTCAAAAGTCATCTCGTGCTACAAGAGCTAAAGAACTTTTTTGACATAGTTGGCTGTGCGGCTTCGATCGCATGTTGCTGGTAGTTAAAACAAATGATGGCAACGGCTTTGAGGTGTACATCCAGTTGTTCTTCTACATCGTATTGAAGGTTGAGCTTCAAAAATTTAAACTAATAACCTTTAAATTTTTAGTCTTACATGCCTACTTCCTTGCTTAAAATCTTCGTACGACGTTCCACCATCATAACCATTAGCCATAAGCGTGCTCGAAAATAATATTACAGTCGAACTCGTTTATAACGAACCCTGAATCAACGTGTACCCGGATTCAACGAGAAAATCGGAAAATATTAAATTGGTACAATGTTGTGTGTATGGGATAATAACTAGCTTTTAACGAGTAAACCCCAGTTATAACGAGCAATATATATATGATTTATATTTCCATCGACTTCCATTTCAACTGATCCTTTCTTGGAAAAATTCTTTTAACATTCCCGAAGTCAATCAAAGCGACGAATATGAAATATTTCAACCTCAAAAGTTCCCAACGTACTCAATGGTTTTCCCAATGTTCAGAGAAATTTCAAAATTTTTTTTAAAGCCACTTGTGCAAATGACAATGTTTTGGGGCCATAAATCTTCTCCAAGGAACAGCACAGAAATAAACAAACAGTAAGACAGTTCAAGGCAAATTAACTTGCTTCTTTTTTGTACTGTAATAGAAATACAAAAAAATAATAATAAAGCAAATGACATAGTAAGCATGTATACATTTTCATGATGTTTCCGTGAATCCTTTCTTAAGAGCATTCGGTTATAACGAGCAAATATCGCTGTCCCTCTGCATTCGTTATAAGAGAGTTTTACTGTATTTATTTTAAATGCTACTTCGATATAATAATGCTCTCAGCGAAATTCATTCAATACGTAAATAAAATTTACATCATAACACAGCCAGTTTTAACACTTTTAAACTGCAGTGTACAACATGCGGCATTTCAAAAGCGTGCCGACAAAATTTAAGGGTGGGTAAGGCATATCCTACTATATTCTGTAGTTACGCTGATCCCTGACTCACTCTCCCTTTAACAATTCCGGTCCGACAACTTCAAAACAAAACTTTTACCGTCATTAATCCAAACAGATTTAAATGTTGATCTAAAACTGTAATGAAATTCTCACCGTTTGTACGATTTGCTTGAAATTTTTCATAATCATATATAAAAATATAGAAAACAATCTGAGCTACTTTAAGAATCTGAAAATCCACCCGCTCCCTCATTTTTAGGCGATTTTTCGCTCTTTTCAGCTCCATTTTATTTCCGAGATTCAAAAAAGTGAATCATTTGCGTGAAAAAAATTACCTTTATCAAGTGAAAATGAAGTCACACAATTGGGATTGCAATTCGTTCGTCAAATGAAGTTCAAGTTAAATGATTATTCGTTCAATGATTATTCGTTCGTCAAATGAAGTTCAAGTTAAATTCTTCTCTGTTCATAGGTTTTGATTTCGATAGGTATAGGTAGGGGTCAACAGATATGTCCGAACGTGACTCTAGTTTTTAGCACGGTACCCATCACAATTTACTCTAGAACAAAAGTGAACGAAAAACCACTCTTAAGGTATTAAATGGCAGTGAAGTCTTCTAATATCTAGATATTTATTCCCAGAGAAAGTAAAAGTTATTTCTTTTCAAAAAATTAATTTGGGAGAGGCTACTAATTGCTTTCTGAAGGTGTCAATTTACAACTTCTGAATATTCATTCAGAAGTTCGATATTTGCTTATTAGAAAGTGATGAACATTTTGAATTTCAGCATCACCTAAAAATAGTCACTGATGCAAATTTAATGCGCATGTCAATCGCAAGTGCAAAATAGTTATCAGGGGAACCGTTTTTTAACATTCAACTTGTACTACCGTATTGGCCCGATAATAACTCAGTGTTTTTGACTGATCATTGCCCGTAAAAAAACTGACTCGCGCTAAATTCGTGGCCTAAATATAGGATTTTTATAATTATCTTGATGAAAAATTTCGGGGTCGCGTTATATTCGGGCCAATACGATAACACATTTTCAAAAAATTTCAAATTACAAGAAACCTAAGCCTAAACATACGATTTATAGTTACATTTTAAAGTCAGAATATATATTTTTTTCTTTCAAGAAAGATGGCTACTCTCTTCCTTTTTACTCGTATAACAACCTTGGAGGACAAAAATGTCTAACAATTAATTTTACAGCAATAATTACGCAGTGTTTTTTGACTGATCATTGCCCGTAAAAAAAACTGACTCGCGCTAAATTCGAGACCTAAATATAGGATTTTTCTAATTATCTTGATGAAAAATTTCGGGTCACGTTACATTCGGGCCAATACGGTAATACATTTTCAAAAATTTCCAAATTATAAGCAAGCTAAGCCTAAACATAGGATTTATAGTTACATTTTAAAGTTTGAATATATATTTTTATTCTTTCAAGAAAGATATTGATTTGATAACGACGATATGTTAGAAAAATCTTTTGAACCCCTTGTCTCCCATAGCTTACGAATTTTGAGAAATGTCTGATCTAGCATCGGCGTCAAAAAAAAAAAAAAAAAAAAAAAATCACACGCTTTTTCGGTCCCTGTAATACTAGTAATAGATTATAAAAATCAATCATTATTTTGATCGGGCTACAATAATTCTTTATACTGGTTAACAATTAAAATATATACTAGTCACACGGTTCGAAAATTTTAGCTAATTTCAAGAATTTTTTAACAATCGCTGTTTTTAGAGTTCACGCAGATGAGTCATATATCTTTGTTTCCTAGATAAATAAAATTACCTAAAAAATAACAATAAAATTGTATTTTATTTGTGTACTAATAATTAAATTTTAACAATAAAATATAATAAGTAAAATTATTTAAAAACATAACAATAAAATTTATTATTTGTGTACTAATAATTAAATTGTAATAATAAAATATAATCAATAAAATTACATAAAAAATAACAACAAAATTTAATTAATTGTGTACTAATAATTAAATTTTAATAATAAATATATATAATTAATGAAATTACCTTTGTTTATACTGTTTAACAATTAATTATATACTCGTCACACGGTTCGAAAATTTTAGCTAATTTCAAGAATTTTTTAACAATCGCTGTTTTTAGAGTTCACGCATGTCAGTCATATATCTTTGTTTCCTAGAATAAATAAAATTACCTAAAAAATAACAATAAAATTTTATTTTATTTGTGTACTAATAATTAAATTTTAATAATAAAATATAATAAATAAAATTACCTAAAAGATAACTATAAAATTTAATAATTTGTGTACTAATAATTAAATTGTAATAATAAAATATAATAAATGAAATTGCCTAAAATATAACAATGAAATGTAATTGTTTGTGTACTAATAATTAAATTTTAATAATAAAATGTAATAAATAAAATTACCTAAAAATAACAAAATTTAATTAGTCGTGTACTATCATTATGAAATAGAAAGTTTTTGATGTGTTAAAATGCATTCAAATTCGGCGAACCGAGTACGAGTCAACACAATAAAGTGCCATTGCCCTATTACGTGACTCCGTAAAATTCAAATTGCTGACGTCTCATTTCGAGATAAAATATGCAATACCGAAATTCACAAACCATTAATCTTTGTCCTTCTTTAGTGTGTTCCTACTTTGGCAGTAAATAAACTGTAAGATAAACATATAAAAAAAATAGACTAGACTTGACATAAAAGTTAGAGAGAGAAAAAACATTGCCCTTCAATAAATGAGTTGGTTAGAATATCGATTGAGAACTGGGAAGAAGTTAATTCTCTAAGCTTTTGCCTCTCTTAAATCACGTGATTTTGAAATAGTCACTGTATTTATTACAACTTTTTGACGATCGAATTGGGTAAAAATAGAAACTTTCAGTTAAATCCGAAAGTGAGTGAGTAAATTTGCATGCGGAATCGTGCAGATGTTTTTCATGGAAAAGCAGTTTCCTTTTTGCCATCGAAAGTGAAACAGCTTGTACACTGTGCATGTAACTGAAAGTCAAACATTACAAAACAATGGCTTTTTCTGGGAAGCAGAGGAGGATATAAATAGAAAGATGTTGCGCAGCCACACAGCCAGCTGTTTCAGAAAGCTTCTTCAGCTCTTTCTCGCCAGAGATTTTGAAATTGGGGGCTATTGGATCGACCGCCATGATGCTGGTAGTTAAATGGATCGATGGAAGCACCTGCATTTTTTCAGCGTTGGGCAGTCTATCCAGTCGGCTTTTTATATTCATGTGAAGATACTTGCGCTTCAAAGGGTTAAACTGAAGTTTTTGTTCAATGGATTTATAAACTACCCACTAAAACATAAAACGCAATGCAACTTATTAAAGAAATTCACTCTAACAGCATTTATTTCTTCGATTTCAAATAAATATAAACTTAAGATGTTCAAAATAAATTATAAGTAAAGGTCTTCATAGCTTTAGAATATATAATTTTATGACAGTTCCAAATTTGTTTGACCCAGACAGACAAACTAAAATGAAGAATTTGGTATACAAAATTATCTAAATCACACCCCCCCCCCCCGTTATTGAAATGATCGAAGAATTGTTTTGCATCTGAAGAAGGAATCTCGGGCGAAGCATGCATCTTTTCACATCCCCACACCTTAAACTAACAGTGCAGGGTTATTCAGAATTCCTCCTCCCGGGTTTCGAGGCGCTGTTGTAAAAAAACTAAGACAAATACAGAGATAAAGCTGACTTTATTGGAGAAAGAAATGTTACAAGTTTCATTTCACAAAAGTCCAATACGGGAACATTTCGTGACAGTGACGGATTAATGCAATTTCGTCGGGGGTGGGGGTGGGGGGAGGGCAGTTAGTTTGCTGGGGGAGATGGACATACGTACATCCATTTTATGGAAGTAAAATCCTCCCAAAATCAGTCCTTGTTTAGTGATGCGGCAGATATCAAGTCCAAAGTCAAATTCTTGCCAATATCCACATTGTTCAATGTGACCAATAGTTTAGACATAGAACACCTGCAAGCTCTGTAAATAAAACTTGAACTGTTTCTGTATTCTTTCAAATGTTCGTATATGCTGCATTAGTCTTAGTTTTGTTACTATAGCGCCTCGAAACCCGGGAGGGAATTATGACAGTGGCGGCTCGTGGGATACAGCAAGTACAGCCGGGCTGCACTTGAAATTATCAGCACATACTTTAAAATAATTTATTCTACTAATTTTCCTAAATTCAGATTAGAATTATGGAATTCCTATGGTAAATTAAAAAAATTCAAAAAAAAAAAAACAAACAAACAAAAAAACCGTATTGTGGCCAGATCGCTCATTCAGAAAAAAAGCACTTTAATCTTCCCGCAATTCAATTGGGAAAATCTTTGGTTCAGCCCAGAGCGCTGATAAGAAAATTGGCAGCACCGTTGCCATGACAACGGTTACGTAAGCATTTCCTCCGGCATAGGCTATAATGGGGGTACGCAGCTAAGACTCAGCTCATTCAAGATTTTGAAAGGTCGGCAGCACTTGTGAATTCGACTCACTGATTGGCTCGAGAAGTGAGGGAGGGGGGTAAGGAGAATATATGTTCGGCAAACTCTGGACTTTATATTGCTGAATTTATTAAGAAGGTAAGCCTGAATAGACGCTTATGAATGGACAATTACCCATCAAAGCAGTATTGTTTTTAAGTAAGCAAGAACTGGCATTTAGAGGACATGGCGAGCGAAAAAATTCTTTAAACATAGGAAATTTTAAAGAGCTTTTAAAATTATTGATATCTGAATTAAAACAACGCCTTTTTATGAGGGCATCACTGACCGATTCGCAAGTTTAAAAGAAAGGAGGATTGATTTGACTTATAAAAATAAGTACGTTTTCTTTTTTTTTTTTCTTTTCTTCTCAAGTTATCGTTACAAAAGAAAATTCTAAGGAAACTTCGAATCAGACACGGATTAATGCAATTTTGAGGATAAGAGCGGCTGGTTGAAATTTATGTCCATTTTATGGAAAAGTAAAATAGGATCTCTTACTTTTTATGTAATTTCTTTTATTTTCCTCGGTGAGGGCTTAATCCGCCAGCTTTCGAATTCAATAACAAAGATTTTCCATTCCTGTCCGGAGGAGGGGGGGGGGGGCTCATATGCTTCCGGCTGCACTAACAGTTTTGACCACGGGCCGCCACTGAATTATGAATAACCCTGTATAAATAATTACAAACGAAACTATTTGGATAGGTTAATACGAAGGGTTCCAAATCGATTAAAAATAAATTCTCAGTATCTTAGCAATTTATTTGTATTCTAGTAAAAAATAAATAAATAAATAAAATAAAATAAAAAGGGGAAAAGAAAAGAAAAAGAAAATGTGTCGGAAAAAAGTTGTAGTGGTATATTTATAATCTCCCTCCTTAAACTTATAATACCAATAACTGCAAGTTTCTTCGATTGTTTCCTAACAAATTTTAAGATATTTTCAATTTCTACCGAAACAAAGCCAGCAAATTATCTGCAGCTCAGCGATCCACTTAATGGAAAGTCTGTATGAGGATGATAGCTGTGTTTGCTTCTGAGATAATGATAAGTCTGACGTTTCAATTATCACCGCAACAGACTTATTATCACCATTTAGTGTTGCAAAAGGTTGTGTATAAGACTTAAGGTAATTTCAAATCATTGTGTAAGAAAAAATATTTCCCTTTATCTCTTATAATATTTGGAATATTTGGAATGAGATTGGAGAGGAAATCAGGTTACTTTGTGTAAAAAACGTTTTGAAATATATTTGTGCTAGGTCTAGTAAGAATTGTGCTATTGTTTCTTTACAACTATGAATTTAATTTCGTAACTTTCTTCGAAAATTAGTGTACAGTATTTATATACTCAAAATAAAAATCTTGTTAAAAAAGATTATGCTCAAAGCAAAAATTTTGTAAACAATGATTATGCTCGAAAATTCAGGCAGTTAAGAGCTTTTTGATATAAACACATGTATTTTTACCTCATGCATGGATTTGGGAAACAAATAATAATAACTAACGAGAGAAAGAAAGTCTGAAAGCCTCATGATTATTATTTTAAAATATGGAAAATAGTGTAGCTAATTGTTTTGCTTATCATCGTGCTCAACATCTTTTTTAAAAACTTCTTTAAAACTCCAGAAGATTTTGCATTAGGGTTACAACTTAAAACTGCAGATATAATAAAAGGCATACTTTAGCAATTTAAGACGACCTATTAATTTACGTTTGAATGCCCTGTAAAATCTATGTAAGTAAAATAAGGCAGTTGTTTGTAATATTGCTAGTGCAATATCAAGTTTTTGTGACATGCACTAGAGATGAGACGGCTCAGACCGAGCCCGGGCCTGAGTCGGGCTCGAGCTCTGTAATTCACGATAGTGTTCGAGCTCGTGAGAAAGTTCTCCTTTATTTAAGAATCGGGCTCGGGCTTTCAAATTCACGATTGTGTTCGAGCTCGGGCTCGTGAAAAAGTTCTCCTTTATTGAAGAATGGGGGTCGGGCTCTGCAATGCACGATTGTGTTCGAACTCGGGCGAGCTCGGGCTCGTGAGAAAGTTCTCCTTTATTGAAAAAACTCTTTGTAAAAAGATTTTAAAATGGGGTTCATAGGAGAAATAAATAAATTATTATTATTTGATTAACTTGAGTAAAAAGAATTAGAAAGTGCATTAAGCGTTTCCTATTACATTTGTCTTTAATTTGCGAAAACTTCAAAATTTATGATATTCTATCACTGATGTAATTGACTTTTTTTTATCTATTAGCTGAAATTTCGGGCTCGGACTCCGACTTAACCCTACAAAGCTCGATTTTTTTTTCTCTATCTGAAATAAATATGTGTGATGATATTAGTGATTAGTAGTTGAAAGAAAATGATAAAAAAATATATAATAAACAAATATTTTACTAGAAAAATCATTTCTTTATTTCAGTTCTATGTGTGGTACACTGAGGCTAAACTATAATTTTTCGACATTTATTTTGAAATGTTTGTACTATTTAAATTATTTTTTACTATGACGAACTCTGGCGTGCAATACTTTTTTTTGGGTCAAAACTCTTTGCTAACTATTTTTTTTTTTTTGTTATTGCTCTAAAAAAAAAAAAAAAAAAAAGACATACATATTTTCTATCTATGCATAATTACTTTTAAAATCCGATAGATGTCTCTACTAGTATTTTATAGACGTGGAGGAATAATTAAAGTGGTTGTTCCGCATGTGGAACCTGGTACCTTGTAGAGTTAAATAATATCGCTCAAGCTCGGGCTTTAAAAAATGATCCCGAACACATCTTTAATATGCACTAGTTTCATGCACCATGAAGCCAAAACAACTTTACAAACATTTTTCTCATCTATCCGTGAAGTTGTTGTTTGGAAGTCCTGTCAAAAGGGGTGATGCAGCTTTTGCTTTTCAATTAATGGAACTTGAAATCAGAGTTCCACGACTCTCCAAAGCCATTTCATTTGTCGGAACCATTTCTCTGTAGTACCCCCTCCCCCCTACTTCTAACCTCGAAAAAGCCAACACACACCAATAAAACCGTTTCTACCCACAAAGGACAAATAGATTGATAATCTGGCGAGACAGCTCTGCTGTTTGAAAAACTTGATAGGGTTTTACTTTAAAAGTAGCTCCAAGAGGGGGTTGATAAACTATATAGCTCTCTATATCTTGCATTTCTTGCTGTTTCAAAGACAACCAAAGGGTTAAATTGGGAGTAAACTTTTTAACCAGACTAATTTTACAGAAAGTGAATATATTTTCCACGTAAACATTAAAAATTTCCTGAAATTGAAGATATTTGGAACGTTTAAAAATGGCCATAGATATTGAGATAGCCCTGTGCTTATGAAAAATTAAAAAAAGATTTTTTTCTGCGTATCTATGGTGAATGGTTAAGAAGTACGTCATTCAGAATTTTATTACAATTCAATATTGCTACACGCAAAATGTTAATTTCGTTATTTACTACTGCTTCACAGCATAACATGCAAAGCACGTAAAGTCAAAACATAATGTAATTTAGATAAATAATGTAAAGGAGTATACGGTAAAATATTTCGAACAATTCTGTCTACATCTGTAAATGAAGTTTGAAGATTTTCTGTCCATTTATAATAATTAATTTTATTTCTAGTAAAAAATGTTCAGTCTATTTTATAACTGGTCTCTGTATTTTAGCATATGAGTAGGCAATTGAGAACTAATTCATACTGCAATATTTGGATAAGTAAACAAGCAAACAAACAAACAAAAAAAAACGAAAAAGGAATCAGAAATCTTCAAATTATGTCACTATTGCAGATTTCTGACTTATTCAAGATTCATTTAGAAACTGATTGGTATCGGATCAAAATGTAGTATTTTTTTTTTTCTTTTGAAGCATTTTATTTGTTTGGATATTTTTTTAAATACGAACATCATTGTCTTTAAATGTTACATTTCAGTTAAATATTAGAAGAACAGGAAAATAATGTCGTTTTTTTTTTTGTATGCCAATATTTTGCCTAGCCAAAACTACTGAAGCCAATAACAGGAAATTTCGCATATATATGAGATTTTTAGCATAGGTTTACATAGGATTATACAGCACTATCTGAAATTTGTAACCTATGGGAGAAGGGTTACTGGACCAAAACATTCTTCTTAAATATCTCTCTCAAAGAAAAAAAAAAAGACATGACAGTAAAATTCTTGCCTTAAAATATAACGCTTACGAATACCTAAAAATTGTTTTCAGGACATTTTGAAATTCGTCTTTTAAGGTAGGTACACGGCCACTAAAGTGCTTCGTTTTCTAATTTTTTTTTCGGAGCGAAGTGTAATGCCCGTCAAAAGTGACCATCAATAGTTAACTAACGAACTACCTTGTGGACCAGGCACGTAGCCAGAAAAACAACTTTCAGGGGCTGTGACGTAGAGCTGCCTTTGTATAAGATCGACTTTCCCTTCTCTGCAATCTATGCGTCAAAAATTCAACCAAAATCCCAATTTGTGACAACGTTGAAGAAAATGACGATACAAACAGGTTTTACACAGGGAAGTAGTCAGGGCGCTGTCCATGGGGGGGGGGGGGCTAGACCCCTTTCGAAATTCAGATTTCCACTAACTGAATGTCAATATTCAAGGATTTTTGCGAAACATTTTATCGCTTCCACACCATTTGAACACTATCTGAAATTTTTTCGGCTTCCGTGACTGGTCTTACATGCAGTTGGTTTGTTGAATAGAGCTGTTCTGTTTTACAAAGCTGCGCTTCTACTTTAGAATACTTTCGTAATATATTTTACTATTATATGCGTAAATCTTA
This sequence comes from Cheiracanthium punctorium, assembly GCA_038373885.1. NCBI lineage: Eukaryota > Metazoa > Arthropoda > Arachnida > Araneae > Cheiracanthiidae > Cheiracanthium > Cheiracanthium punctorium. The sequence goes on along the minus strand of JAWZYV010003229.1, from coordinate 451,778 downwards.
AAATATCGCCAATGTTTGGAAAAATGAAATTTATTACTTTAGTTGCATGCGTGTCTACTTTCGATAATTATATCTACATTAAATGGCTATTACGTATAAGTGTTCCTTTCCGATATTTCTTCTTTTAAATAATTAATTGTATTTATTTATTTATTTTTTTTTTTGAGGACACAATTGTCGTTGGCTATTTGATGGATATTCCGTCCACGTGAATTGGCCTCTTTTGCCGACTGCTTTTTCACGCTGAAAAAAAGTTTAAAAACGAGACAACCTAACAGTCACTCTCCTTTCTTTCAATTTTCTTTCTTGAAAGAAAAAAAAATTATCTATAGAATCCTTGCTTTAAAATGTAACAAATATGAATTCTGTATACAAGCAAAACGTGTATGCAATTAAAAGCACATTGAAAATTTATTTGTTCTTTCAGGTACACCTAGAACTAATTGTAAAAAAAGATAACTAGATAGTTTATCTTTTTTACAATTAAGTAATTCAAATAATTTAGTTGATTTCATTTACCATAATTTAAGGAATAAAATAATTAAATATTTGTACTTTGCAAACGTTATATTCACTCTTCTTTTTTTTTAAGCTACACTGTCTAAATTATCATATACGTACGTGAAAGAAGATATAGTCTGTGATACAGAAGCATGCAGAGAAACTGGTAAGGATATACATTTGGTCAATTCTGAAATAAAAACTTACTTTTTAACAGTACAAACCATAAATGTTTAACATTGTCATTATCTATAAAAACGATCAAAATCTCTAAACTATTTTAAAAGTTTTGGTCAAATGCTTCTTTAAAATAGGACTTAACTGGTTCTGCGTTATAAAAAAAGATAAAGATTTTGCTGTGATTAAAAGATTAATGGAATAATTGATTGCAAATACTGGGCTTACAAATACTGCTGAACTTGGTTATAGTGATCTAGATTATAGTTATAACTCTCTTATAACGTTAAAACATTAGCACTTTACCATACAACGCAAGCCCGCTATCAACATAACGCGTTAGAGTGGTAAATGATTGTTCAACTTTTCAGTGATGTTGCGCCTAAGTTTAACTTTATTTCATGCAATAACTGTAAGTATTTATTTAAAAAGCAACATCCCCCACTTTTAATTAATCCCTCACACACAAAAAAATAGAAATAATTAATTTTTAGAATAAAATATTTTCATTCATTAGGGACATTTTTCAATTTTTAAAGCTTTTCGCATCTAACTCTCCGGGTTTATGGGGGGGGGGAGTTAGGCCCCATAGCTCCCCCTCTGTGGTTGAACCTATGCACTTAGGCTTCGTACTTTTGTGTATTACGGAAAAATGAATTAAATAAAAGGATGAAAGAAGTGTAAAATGAAATACTTTCTAATGTAAATACTTTTTATTAATTAATGCAATGGAAGGCCACCTTTTTATGTCATCAGTACCACATTTTTCTCAATCGTAAAACGATTATGGAATTATTAAATTTTAAATTTTCGAAGAATCCCCCCCCATATCGCTCTAAATTCCATAATCAAATTTTGTAGCATTATTATTTTATTAAGTAACACATTGCTCAGGTCAACTTCGGAAAAACAAAACGTGCTTGTGTGTCAGTGCTTCTTTTTCTTTGAATATAGCACAAATACTTCATTCTATGCTATCAGAGTAAAAATGCTTTTTCACTCGTAACTCTTCTCCATATCAATCCAATGTTTCCATATCTTCTTGAAAATAAAACAAAAGTCGAATAAATAAATAGCTTCGATAAAATAAGTCGATGTTTTTAGACGATTGCGCATTTATTATTTGCATCGTCTCTTGGTGACGAAAACAGAGTTCAAACTTCTAGAGATAAAAATATTCAGTATTAAAAAAAACTATTGAAAATTCTGAAGCTGGATAATACCAACATCGTTTGAAAATTTCCACAAACAATTAATTTCAGATATCTTATAATTCTTTGTGCATTGCTTTTAACTGTTTTTCAAGTTCCTGCGTTTGTCGTTCCAGTCCAAAATTTGTACACGAATTTTAACGCACATCCTATAGTCCAATTGAGTTGAAACTTTGCATGCACATGTAATTCCGATGACGCTGAGTATTCATGTTTTCAATTTTTCGATACTCTTTTTTAATTATTAAGCATATTCTTCCAGTAGTCGCGTTTTTTCCGGATTTATCAGTGGGTAATCATCCTAACCATTGGTCAAATATTTTTTTATCTTTGCATCAGAGGAAAGTTCTTTCAATTGTGAAAAAGTAAGGTCAGTTCCGATTCTCTGTCTTAAATTTTCAACTATTTTTAGAAAGAATGATTTATTATTTGCCTTGAATTGAAAACTATACATTGTACCAATTTGAAAATTTCACTGAATGCGGAATGTCTTTCCTTAAATTGATCTGGTAGGTATTTAGAAAATTCATTCAATGTGTGTGTGTGTGTGTATGTGTGTGTGTGTGTGTGTTACTGTTTAATTTAAAATAGTACATAATTTTTAAAATCTTGCGGCTTTAATATTTTTTTTACCTCATATAGAAGTAACTAAGCATCTCAAACTTTAAGATTATACATTATTTTACGTTAAAAAAGTGACATTGATGAATTTTCTAAATCCCCCCGCCAATGATCGTTAAGCTAGATTGGGTATGTGTGTTGCAATAAATGTTTGAGCTTAAAAATTATCTCAAATATCATTTTGTATTTTTCAGCCAATCTTAATTTAAAAAAAAGTAAAAAACTGCTTTGAAAATTTTTTTTTGGTATTTCTGCTGGCACTTACAAATGTTTATGTTAATTATAATTTTTTTTTCCTGTTGCAGCTAAAAAACTTATGGACAACATTGATCCAACCGCCGATCCCTGCGTAGATTTTTACCAATACGCCTGTGGAGGATGGATGGAGAAAAACCCGATTCCAGAGGGGGATGGTGTATACATGGCCTACGACATCCGGAGTGGTGAAGTTGCAGATATAGTAGTAGGTATTATCATTCTCCAAATCTATTTTGACTGGCATTATTTACGTTTCAGTAGGAAATAGGGATGGACGCGAGACGAAAAATAGGCGTCTCGCGTCTCGCAAAACAGTCGAAAAGCTTTGTCTCGTCTCGCAAAAATCCCTATATCATAATGTTAAAAATATTTGTCTCGTCTCGCAAAAAAGCTGTAAATCTCTGTCTCGTCTCGCAAAATGCCGTCTCGCGTCCATCCCTAGTAGGAAAGCCTTTCGTTTGAAATTGGCACACTTTGGGATATTTTAACCCGTTGAGGCGCAACCCTTTCCCAATGCTGAATAGGGATGGACGCGAGACGACTTTTTGCGAGACGAGACAGTGATTTACAGCTTTTTTGCGAGACGAGACAGACATTTTTAACATTATGATATATGGATTTTTGCGAGACGAGACAAGCTTTTCGGCTGTTTTGCGAGACGCGAGACGCCAATTTTTCGTCTCGCGTCCATCCCTAATGCTGAGAAAAGGGCAGCCGTTGCCATCGCTCGACTTAACTACCAGCAAGATGGCGGACGATCGAAACGTTCATCGCGTGCCACAGATCTAGAGACCCTTTTTTGACCACAGCTGGATGTGCCCGCGCACAGCCAGCTGCGCCAAAAAAGGGTCTCTAGATCTGTGGCACGCGATGAACGTTTCGATCGTCCGCCATCTTGCTGGTAGTTAAGTCGAGCGATGGAAACGGTTGCCCTTTTCTCAGCATTGGGCAATCTATCGAGCTGTTCTCGCATTCTTCCATTTTTCAGCAGAGGTCAGTGCAGTTAAAAATAATCGTGACCATTTTTTTTTTACGGGAAAGGACGTGCTCAAAGGTAAAGGATTCTCGTGGAGCTATGTCACCCGCAACTATTTTTTTAGAAATCAAATCTATTCTTCGTGACTGGCAACAGTCAAAACGTCAGAGTTTGGTGTTCCCAGATCGGGAACACTGCGCGTTAAAGGGTTAAACGATGGCATTTATATGGCATTTCATGTAATATTTTCCATACAGGTGGTATAATTACTAATTTGACTAATACCATATTATTTAACATCTCTATTTTTAAACAAGTCTGTAAATTTCGTTTTATAAAATGCAAATTTATGTAAAATTAATTTTATACACATTTCTTTTTATTTGCCTTAAAATTTTCATTCTTAATTTTAGATCTTTTAAATGGAATTGATGAAAACATTACAGAACCGAGAGCAATTGCTAGCTTGGGTCGTTTACATAGAGGATGTTTGAATAATGGTAAGACAGATGACAATAGTAAGTGAATAATGGTAAGACAAATGGCAATAACAAATGAGATGTCGAATTATTCTTTATATAATCTGGGTATACGCAGCTCGGGAAGGAAGTGAATATGGAGATATATACCCCCAAACTAGTTAACACGGGTTTTCAGCAGTTTATATCGTGAAGAAATTTTGTTTATTTATGTTTTGACAATATCTCATATCACCTCAAAAATTTGTCTCGTTATACTCCTGTATGTAATATTATATCTGTTTGAAATCATATTACAAAAGCAATATTGCTGTCAAGCGAGAATTTCTAAAGAAGTTAACTTTATTTAACAATTTTTCGGAACTGCATATTTTTATATATTATCATCATACAATAGAGGGAATTTGCTGCGTATGCATTTGCATTAATAAAGTTCATGTAATTAGCTATTTTTACTGTTTTTAAATCTGTCTCTTTTTAAGAGATAGGCGAAAAATCCGTACATATTTCTGTATGGGAATCTGAGATTTCAATATCCATTTAATCATTTAATAACTGTTAAACAATAAAAATCAAGGAAATTTTTTTAATCTTTTATTTTTTGTCTATTCTCTTCTTTCTCTCTCAAAATGATGAAATTTCCATTCAACATATAATTCAAAGTATTATTAAAGCTTAGTAAATCTTAGTAGCTTAGTAAAGCTTAGTAAAGCTTAGTACACAAAAAATACGCCTACGCATCCTTTTTATAAAATTTAGACGCTTCTATTTTATTATTTATTTGATTGTTTACATGTTTATTAAAGTGTTTCCAGTCGCATTTAGCAACTTTGCATACTGTGATTTATGGTTAAAAGTTTCAGTTGAATGTGCCTGTCTAACAAAATACGATAGAGCTGATTGATGATCAATATTTGCAGTTAATTTATTGCCTAAAGAATGGTAGCTAACAATAAATAATTGATGCATATGCGCATTGATGCAATGATTGATGATATGCGCATTGTTCCTTTCCCACGATCTTCAATCAGCGTAATATTTCTTTTAGGATGTCGGGAACGCAAACAAATTTTCATTAATACGTCATTTCTTTTGTTAATAAAATGTTATATTGTGTGGCTTGTTTGAAATGCAAGTACAGTGGTTACACGTAAGATTATGTAATGGGTTCAGAGACCTGTAGAGAATGAAGTATTTAACGACACATAACCCAGACAGCACATAAGCTTAAATCAAGCTTGACATTTCTTTGAATTTGACGTATTAATACAAGCTTGACAGTTCAATTCATTTTAAGCTTGCAGCAAGTTTAGAGATTACAAAAAAAATGAGTCAGCAAATATTTTTCCTCCGAATTTAAGTCATTTGAACTGTCAAGCCTGAATACAACTTGATTACTGCTTGATTTGGAAAGCCGCATCCACATAACAAATAATTTATTATCTGTCCTAAATGTGCTTGACCATAGAATTAAAAAAGATGATTAGAAAAAGATGATACAAAATTGATTTCATAAGACAAGTCTAAAATCCAGATTTGTTTTGGTGTGTACAAAAAAATAGATTTTGAACATTTTTAGATGACTTACACTCTAAAAAATAAGTAATTTTACGGTAAGAACTACTGTAAAACACGACAGTATTCTACCGTATGCCATTTAACGGTAAGGGTAGTAAAATTAAGTAGAGAGCAAGTTACTACGCATGCGCATCCCAATATAACAGTAATAAATAAAGAAAATCGTTATTTTTCACTCATGCCCTTCAAATGAATATTCTAGACGTACTATATTCTTGCTATCCTGACCAGAGCACATGTTATTTTCTCAATTTGTTGCAATCTGAGCGCATGACTCTCATATATTGCTGCTGAAATTACAAAATTTTGAGAATAGCGTGCTAAGTGAAAAAATCTCACGAACTATTTTTTTTTAATTTCCCGCTTATGGAAATCTACCCCAATAGCACAGCAATTTTGGCCAATATCACCTCGATATTGGCCAACCTCGTCAGACGACGGCAAAAATCAGTCCTTTGTCTCAATTTTGGCCAATATTGTCCAACATGAGTGTTAGAATATTGAAAGTTTTAAAACGTGTGCTGCTTTCAAGTTTATATTATGCTTATTTCCCTATTAGCAGAGTCTGTAAATCACATATAACGTTATTTTAATTTTGATTCATCCCATGGAAAAATAAAAGATGTAGATCGGCCTCGGGCAATACTCGCCAAAAAACGGCGTGACAACCATAACAGTCACTTCAAACTTCACCTCGAGTCAGATTTGCATGATGGTTAGACGGAAGCAGATTCAAATTAACCTGAGGTTTCAGCGTAGAGGGAAAAATGTGTGGAAAGTATAAGTAAAATATATGGGGCGAGTTCGCCGAACGTTGTCCCATGTATTTGGGAATATTTTTTAGAGGAAAATTAGGAAAATTTTTTAGAGTGCAGTAAGTTTGAATCAAGCTATGTGAAGCTTAATGCAAGTTGGACTAGTGTAAACTTGAACACTTGATGTTGACTTGCATTAAGCTTACACGCTTGAAATATCAAGCTTGATGCAAGTTTATTGACTTGATAAACCATGCTTACTACAAGTTTGATGCAAATTTGCTGTGCTGTCTGGGACCAAATTTGATGGGCATAAGTAGTGGACCATGGGATTGCGATTTAAAAAAAAAAAAAAACTAGTACCAAGTTAGACCAGGGAAAATGTTAACGCTGCTTACCGAATGAGATGCATCCATTAATATCATGTCCTAAACAATGATTAGAACTGACGTTAATACACTGATAGACTTTTGGGCCTTCCTATAAAAAACTAATTATGTTATGCACACATGTTTCAACAGAATCCGTGGTACAGTCCGTTTCAAAAACTTGCGTAAATTCGATAGTAGTCATTTCCTATTTACTTTAAACAAGTAAACACTTCGCCTTTTAATTTTAGTTTTTAAGAATTTCTAACTAAGTCTCTTTATGATTTCAGATTGTCTGAACTCGTAAGTAAACTGAAATCATAAAGAGCTTTTGTTAGTAATTGTTAAAAATTAAAATTAAAAGACAAAATGTTTTCTTTTTCTTCTTTTTTACATTAAACTACTTTAGAGATTCGAAAAATTTAGACTGTCTCGTTACAAGCTATACTATGCTCTCTTAAAAACTGTAAACCTTTAAAAGAAAACGTATACAGTATTTGGCAATATATTTTGAAATGACTGGTGACTTGATTTTAAGATGCAGTTTAAATGCTTAAAAAATTTCTTCTGAAAATTGAAGAACATATAGATTTGTTGTTATAAAGAGTGCAAAAAAGAAATTTATGAAGAAACAGTCTGAATTTGCTAGAATTACAAAAGATCCCTGAGACATACTAACCCCTGAAAATCTAGAAAAAGAACAAAATTGTGGAATTTATTTTTTCTAGCATAATATGTAATGTTTCTGCATAATAAAACCCAATTAATCCTAAATATTCAAATTTGAAAGATAAGATTAAATTATGTTAATTTTTTATCAATTTCGTCAGTAAGCCATGCTTTATGAAAATAATATAACAAACAAGGTAAGTGTTATTTAAGTTTTAACTTAAGTGAGTTTAAGATATTTTAAGTTAAGCCAATCCTGTATATTCATTTTGAACCTATCGTCATAAAAATCACAAATTTTTGGATCAATTAGAACATAAATGTGGTCGGGAAATAAGTTATGTTTCCATTATTTTACTTAGAAGTTCTTTAATGCGTGAGTCCGTATGTGATATGGAACAGCGCATGAATAAAATAAACAGCATAAATAAACAGCGAAAATGAAGCTCGTAAGACAGACAAGCTCTCTGAATAAAGGGCTTATTTATCAAATAGGACCTCACAATGGCCTATTGGTTAAATATCTTGAACATAGCAGATATCTGAAGCGTCAATGTCCCGGGTTCGAGCCTATCGCGTGGCCATCCATCTAGCGTTCTGGAGTTTGTGGGCGGTTTTCTCCAGATGTAACATGAACAATCCTTAGAGCCTCTTAAAAAGATCTCCGCCCAAGGCCCCTTCTTTAGGCAGACAGGCCTCGAGTAAATTTGCCTTAATACACGATACAATACAATTATCTATCAGAGAAAAGTTTATAGAAGAAAAAACAAACAGTTAATTCATAAAAGCTCCAGCGCAATATTTTCTCACTGGTATATGGCGGAGCTTCTCTGAAAGATAAAAATCAATTTGACTATTATGATATTTTTAAAAAATTATAAAAAAAATTTAAAAAATAATAGCTAGTTTAGAAATAAGTACTAGTTAAAAGTTATTTCAATGGCATTGAATAGTTATTCAAAAGGAAATTCAACAGAGTAAGCACACAAAAAAAGGTTAGTTTTACTTTAGATGCAAAATATTTTCGATTCGTGAATTCTTATTTTCTTAAACATGCATTTTTGTAATCGATAAAGTCAATATACGAGCCAGGATTATAAACATCTCTATATATGTGACAGGCGACCATGAAGGATAGTTTTCTTACTGGAAACATTTAGCAAACAAAACATAGATATTCCATCTTTTGAATGGCCTAGAATGAAAAAAAAATATTCTGATAATTTCATTTCAATAAGACGCGTTATCTCAAAAAATTGTGAATATCTCTTTTGTATTCAGTGACACAATTTTAGAAGAAAATGCATGTTACTTTATTCTACTCAAGGTTAACGATAGAAAGTTAGTTATAGGAGATGACACGTTACGTTGACAGTTGGCGGATAAAAGAATTCATCTGTTATCGTTTCATAAATAACTTGGAGTAATTTGCTATCGCACTAAAGGACTAGACTTCGCCATTAAAAAATACAAAAATGTAGTTCTCTATTAAAGAACGCAATGTACTTTCTTAACCAATGGATTCTTTAAATTAAGACGGAAGGAAGTGTTATTGTTTTAAAGAAGCTGCAGACTGCAGACATTTTTTACACGATGGCCATTAAAAAATTTTTGTACACAAATTTCGTTTTCATTTTAATTTCTTATTAAAATTTCTGCTTATGTCTAGGGAAAGGTATTTATAATCGTCGTTTAAAAAATATAGCTTATCTGAAGACTATATGCCCGTTTGTGGGGAAATAATTTTTGCCTTCAGGTTTTTTACAAAGTCTTTAATAAAAAGATTTTGTATTATCAGGTCATAAATACATTACCTAGAAATTGAATATTCAACCTCCTACAAAAAAAAAAAAAAAAAAAAGTTTAAAGGGGTCTTTAATTTTTTACCCTGTCTATCCTTATTTCAATTTTCTAACTTCCATAAATATGAGTAGACTCCAAATTAATGTTGAAATTATACTGTGTAACGTACTCTAATGTCTAGGTCCGCATGACGTATCCCGCATGCAATGTTGAGCTGAGCGAATTTCGTGCAGTTATCTCTACCTCAAGTTGTATTTTTTTCAGCGATTATTCCTCGCTGGTATGTCCGATTTCGGATTTCCTTTTTTTAAGGTGCTCAGCATCGTGACCTTGACCAATGTCATTAGTTCAATGAGCACGCGGAGCGAGTCATTGAGAAATAGAATAATTCTTCTAATATCTCCAAAAAAGGAACGTTAAGGGCAGCAGGTTTTTCGTGATTATTCCTCCGTGCGGTCAACCCGATTGGTTTGATTTCAGATTTATATCTTGCCACATTGGTACCTATAACCATGCCAAATTTGATCTAAATTGGTCAAGCGGTTTAGGAGGAGAAGCGTTACCTTGAAGTGCCTGAGTGTAGTGTAAGAGCTTCGCTCAATAACTGATACAGTGAAATCCCTCTATAACGATATTTTGGGGGTCAAAATAATATATCGTGTTACAGAGAATTATCGTTATAAAGAGAATCGATATTGGAACGAAAAGATTTTTGATTTTTGTTCTTCATATATCCCATACCCTCGGTGTCACCAGAAAGTGTTCTGTTTTCATTCAGCACACCCTCGTAAGTAATATATAATGAATAAAGGGAGAAAAACATGTTTATAGTTTTCAGTAATTTTCACAACACTCACAAATTTTAGTTAAATACCCTTGCCGCCTCGCCAGGGATTCTAGCAGAGATATAGCTTATAGCATATTTGAATAACAAATATATAATGTCTAAATAAATAATACCTGAATGCCGCAAAAGCGTTTTTTAAAATGTATTAGATATTAATTGAAAATACATACTCATTAATTTATCCTTATTTATTTTGCTTCATGCCTTTATCAAAATCTTTTATGATGTTGAATTTCATTTCGATAGATATTTGTTTTCTTTTAGCCATTTGCTTTCGATTTTCACTAAACAAACTTCAAAGTAAACAAAACTCATAAATAATTTAAAATATCCTCGTGTAATAATCGAAGGTTAAAATTCTTACTCAAGTTCAGACAAAAGAACGTATCGTTTTCTATATCAGTTCCGGTGAAAGGAATCCTTGACCATTTTTTAAAGAGGGGGATAGGAATCAAAGATGTTTCATCCAGGAAATGCCAACTGCCCTTCCACCTTAGGAGAAATGCACTTTCTCATTCTCATTACCATAGTGTTACATCAGCAAAACGAAACTTAGAAGACGTTCTTTGGCAGAGGCGTGGTCCAACCTGTTCCAACGACATTTTACCTCGACTTTCTTTGTGTAGCTTTCAATGTGCGTGTATGAGTTGGGCTTCTGATGCATCGTAGAAAAAAAATATATCGTAGTAGAGAGAATTATTGTGATGTAAGGGATAATTATTACCATCGTTGTAGAGAGAATTATCGTTTTAAAGGATATCGTAATACAGAGAACTGTTTTACATTAATCTAAAGGGAATTCAGCCAGGACTATGAAAAAATATCGTAATAGAGAGAATTATCGTTATAGATGATATCGTTGTAGCGAGATTCTACTGTATGTGCATCTATAACTATTTTGCAGAAGTACAGAAAGTAATTCCAATACATTGTAGTCTATAGCCATTACGTTTAAAGCACATTTTAGAGTTCATCTATAGGGTGGTTATGATTAAACTTCCCCTACAAACAGCATTCTGCAGCTGTAACCGGTGAGCAGATTGCTACCGAACGTGGTAACAATCTCGTGTGCATATGGACTGCACACGAGATGCGGCTCAAAGGAATTTTTCAGAACGCTTAGTTTAAAAAAATGTTCCCTAGATGGCACTTTGCACAGTGAAATCAGCTCAAATATTACCCAAATGAGTGAATAAATGCCCAAAAACTAATTATTAAATTGAATAAATGTTAATTGAATAAATGTTAAAATTGTTTGTATATTTCGAACTATTCATTTCCATCATTCAATTTGCCGTTTTTTATCCAAAACACCACCTAGTGGATATTTTTGAACTTTTTTTTTTCTTTTTTCTTTTCTTTTCTTTTTCTTTTCTTTCTTTCTTTTTTTTTTTTTTTTTTTTTTTTTTTTTTTTTTAAATCCTTGAGCGCATATCATGCATAGACAATATACCAATTTTGGTTGCAATACGTTCCACCGTTTTAGCTACAGAGCACTGTTGATAGGGGAAGTTTAATTATAACCACGTTGTGTATTTTAAACAAAGTAAATCAGTATGTGTAATTGGTGATACATTTACAGCTATTTTAGAGGACAAACAGAAACTGACATACTGACATTAATTGAGATCACAGGTAGAGCACTGAAAAAAAAATGTATATAGTGTACCAAAAATTAATCTTTGCTTTTATCGCCCTGTGTAACGATCAGAATTAAAAGAATGTCTATTCGTTAAGCAGAGGTTACATGCGCAAAATAAGCCTAAGGTTGTTTTATAATCAATGCGTTGGGCATTATTTATTGTTCTTATTACAAATAAATATCTATTTTAATGACGTCAGTGTTTCTACTTTATTCTAACTTCTTTTTTCAGTTTTTTTTTTTTTTCCCCCGGTTCAGGATCTCTATCTTTGTACTCAATGTAGTCACCTGTTTGGTTTCATAAACCTGCATCTTTATTTTTTGCTTTACTATTAGAGGTCTTAACGAATCTTTACTTTCCGCAAAACAGCCCCATAACCTTCTGACCTCATACTAAATATACTTCCGTTTTAAAAGAAAAAAGTTGAGCGACATGTGAAAATAATTACATAAGATTCCTACAAAAGTAGGCCAAGTTTGGTATTTTAAATTATTTTCCATTTTGAAGCATGTGTTGGCTATTAAAAATATTACATGAAAAGTGATGATTAAAAAGCTAATTGTAATACTTTTAAAAATATTATCTGAATGAAATTCAATCTTTTTGATTGTTTTCATAAAAATCTCGTAATGAATTTGGAATTGAATTGTATAAAACCTTAAAATAGCTTCAAACTAAAGTAATAAGTTTTTATTAGTAGCATCTCTGAAATTTATCAGTTTTGCCATTATAGTTTTTGCCTCTGACCTTTATAGTTTTTTAAACAGAATTTATTTTAATTACTCTAAAATGATTTTCTGAAAAAATCTGAAGTCTTTGTAAATTTTATTGAAATTAGATTTGTCAGTTATAAATGTTCAAATTTCAAAATATATATTTACAGAAATGCACTTTTTAAATATTATTTTCCATGTATATACTGAAATGATAAAAAAAATTGAGTGGGACAAATTATGAGAAACACTGGCAGAATTGCAAATTTTGTTCCTGTATTATACTCGTTTATTCAACTTACACTAGTCAGTTTGACCATTACTTAGCATTTTACAGCTTTCCTTGGAAATAAACTATGTTTTTCTTTAAACGTATTATTTTTTAACGTTCCTTCAATTCATTCCTTCTGTTTTGAAAAAACTTCGAAAATGTTTAATTACGAAGGTGATTCAAAAAGTAAGTCCCTTAACCCAAAAGTTTATTCAAGAAATCCAAGAAACATAGCAAGGCATTTGGTTTAGGTTATTTTTCAGAGCCTCCATGGGCATTAAAGTATTTGTCCCATCTTTATAAAAATCAGTCTATCGAAACCAGAGATGAATAAATTGGGCCCCTTCCCACTTAACGACGGCGCCGACACCTGCGCCATCGGTTTGGAAATGCTGTCCTGCCAGTGTCTCTTCTACGGCCCGAAGAGATGGCAGTCACTGAGCGCGAGATCTGGGCTGTAGGGAGGATGTTCCAATACGTTCCATGGGAAGCAATGTAATCAACCCGTATAACAGAGGCTGTACTGGTAGCTCCCTCTAGCGACATTTGATAGCTGTGATCCTCTGCTGTACCTAGACACGGAATTTAACTTGTTCAAGAAATATGTTTATAGTGAGAGTTCTTTTTGCCTTACTTTTGAACCATCTGCATGAATAGGCGAAATTTCTGTAACCTTTCATGTTTCCTTAACCCTTTAACGCGCGGTGTCCTCGCCATGAGGACAAAAAACCCTAACGTTTTGACTGTTCTCTGTCACGAAAAATAAATTATATTTCTATAAAAAGACTTGGGGGTGACATAGTTAACGAGAATCCTTTACTTTTTAGCACAGCATTTCCCGTAAAAATGGTACATTATTTGTAAAGTTCTCAAGATTATTTTTAACAGCATCTGCTGAAAACTGGGTCTGCTGAAAAATGACATCTGCTGAAAACTAGAAGAACACGATGGAAATACATGGATATAGAAGAACAACTTTAAAGACTGCCGAATGCTGAAGAAAGGGCAAATGTTGCCATCACTCAATTTAACTACCAGCAAGATGGCGGACGGTCAAATCGTTCATCGCGCAACTGTGCACAGCCAGCTGTGTCAAAAATGGTCTCTAGAACGATCGACCGCCATTTTGCTGGTAACTAAATCGAGCGATGGCAACAGTTGCCCTTTTTTCAGCATTTTGAAGTGGTTGAGTTTCAAAGGGTTAAAAAAGGGCACTGTATTGAATATTCCATATTTCGTTAGCTACATTTCTATTACAATAAATAAGGAGTACATTATGTTCTCTCTTACAAGTACAATAGCAGATGTCATTAGCATGTATTGTAGACATAAAAACTAAAAGTATCTTCGCGTTAAATTCTATAGAAATGACATTTACCGTTGTTCAATCAGATTAACTTTAATAGAAGTGCCAAAAAAAGTAAAAGTTCCTTTTGTAGGGTGGTACATCAAATATTGATTTTATGTTAAAACCTTTATTTTGAGTGTTGTGAATATTAAATTAAGAATACAACCAAAAATGGGATACACATCGAACAGCAAAGCAATACACAATAAAGGTTATTTTAGCAATCGAATTATTGATTAGATGATGCAAAACTATAACCTATTTTACTAGCAGTACATAAAATATGGGTTAAGTGGATCAATAGGTATATAGCGCAGACAGTTACTTACCTGTAAACGTTTTGAGTTTTTATTTTGCATATGAAAAAAATCAATTTCCAAACTGATATTTTGCAATATTTTACGTACAATGTATGAATTTTTGTATGCATGTGTTTGAGTTACTGCATCTACTAGCAATATGTATAATGCTATAATAGTGAGCTCAAATTATTAATGGCGAGATTTTTGGCCATTTTTTATACTGTTGAGGCTATACCTGTCAGTTTAACAAAAACCTAAAGCAGTAGCAGTGCAGCATTAATAAAAAAATGTTCTAAGAGAATTTTTACATAAATGGTAATCATTTCTATATCAGCTATGTATCCCGTATTAAAAGTACATTTTGTTTTTAGTGAGGGGGTAGGGGATGCTATTTTTATACTTGGTTCATCCAAATTTAAAATTGTATTTTTAATTTTCTTAATTAGCAAACATCTGATAAATTTTTTGTCCACAAATCTACACACTCAATCCAATAGCGTGATATTTTTCTCTCGAAATACATATTATCCTTTTTTCATAAATATATTTCGATTTATTTAAGTAAAATCTGATAACACATAATTATTTTTAATAAAAGTTATTCAGTTTTTATAGTCTTAATTTGCGAGGTATGTTTGTTTAGAGAAAACATATTTTACAATTGTTTGCACACATTAGCGTAGATCTGCATGAAATATTATTATTTTTTTTTTTTGGGGGGGGAGGTTGTATTAAACAGATTTGCTGAAAATACAGTACACTTGGTTAGTTAGTCTGACTTGTTCAATACAGTCAGTTGGTTAGTCTGACTTGTACAATAATTCGGCCCTGGTAAAATACATGCCATATTGTCCTCCGATTCGCCAACCACCACGGATGGGAACAAACATGCCCGCTTTTGTGTTTCCCTAACTCTTTCATCATTGTTTTCAAGTTTACCTTTTTTTTTCCCAGTTTATTTACGTAGTGTTCTACAATGTCGGCTAAACGAAAGCACATGACTTTTAAGTTTGTGTTACAAACAAGCGATCTCGATAATCCAGAATTTTGCTATAATCCGGCTGTTGTTTGGTCCCATATATGCCGAATTATCAAGACTGTACAGTATTTTCAATCAGGCGATATGAATCACCCAAATGCAAAATTCTTTAAATCCAAGAAATCATAAATTGAGATTATAACTCAGTTTTCTTTTCTTTTCTTTTTTTTAAACTTTAAAGGAACCTCCGTGCATTCCCACGAATAAGCATTAGGAAAAAGTTCTAAATCTTTGAAATATAGCTCTGGAAATTCTATACTGCTGCAAAACTCTGTAAATCCATCTTGCTGACTGCTGCATGATTCGCTATATCTATTTGATTCGACCAGCATCAAAACTCGTTGTATCCTCAGCTGCTCGTGCTTAGTACATGTTCTTTGACTGCAAAACTCGTTAAATTCCAGACATTTTCCCTCCATTGTTCTTTTCATCATTACTAACATTGCATCAATATTTTTTAGGGTATTTTGTACTTTTTGTGTATTTTACTAAGTCAATTTTTTATCGTCTTTTAGCTATTTTTTAAGCATAATTTTACCTTTTAATCATTTTATCATTCGACTGCAGTAAAAATTTGCCTCTCCGTAGGGTACCGGATCAGGCAGCTTATTCATTTCAAACTTACATCTACAATTTTAGAATATGCTGAACATTTCAAAGTCCAACAATCAAAGAAAACACTTTCTGCTATGCATGGACAGAAAATATTTATCTCAAAAAATCAACTGAGATAGTATCATCTGTGTAAGATTGCTTGTACAAAATTGAAATGAGAGAAAATTTCTACAGTTCATCAGATTGTGATGACTGTGGGGGCTAGAGTAAATGAATTCGTACCTTAATGATGAATTTGTACTTTTTCAAAACTTATAAATTCTTCAATCTTCATACAGCAGCAAAAGCGCTGTAAATCCAAATCAATTAGTTAAATAACATAAAAACTGCTGCAAATTCAGGAAAAACACTGATAAAGTTGGATTCGGAACGAACTTTTGCACTAAAATGCCAAATTTTAAGCAATCAGCACGAAAAATAAACTGTACAAGAGTTTTTTTCTCTTCCCGTTAAAAAAAAAAAAAAAAAAAAAAAAAAAAAATCTGGATTGCGCTTAACGGGTTTTGCAACTTGTCAACTCAATATATGATTTTTTCGGGGGGGGGGTTGCAATTGTCCATTCCCCTTCCTCTTGTAAGTCTTTGCGGGGGGCCATCGTGATTCTACCGTGCCTGCTTTTGCACTCCCAAAGAGGCCTACGGACGTTTCCTCATTGGTTAGATTCGGCCGTTAGATGACGTATTTAAGTGATGGAACCAATTGGTGAACACCTGTAGGCCTCTTTGTATGACTCATCAGAGTGCACAAGCAGGCCCGGTAGAATCGCGATGGCCCCGGCCTTTCCCCATTTTGAAGACGAGTTTGGCAAACTTTTTCGTTTATCACACTCAAAAACAAACATTCAACCTATTATATTGTTTTAATTTGCCCTCGGTTTTTTTTCCCCCCAATCACAAGAAATGCTTTCAAAACTTTTTGAGTTTGTTACAATAAAACATTTTTATTGTACTTGCTTTTTCAGACACCAGAAATGAAGTAGGAGTTGAGCCATTGATCAAGCTTCTTCGAGATATGGGTGGCTGGCCGATGGTAGAAGGAGATAGCTGGAATGAAGAAGAATATGTCTGGTATAAACATGTGGCTGAATCTAACAGGAAACTGCTCCTCGATATCATTGCTGAAATTGTCTTCTCTCAAAATATTGATGACAATACGAAATACATGATATTTGTAAGGTTTTTTTAGATTTGTAATTCTTTAGCATTTTCTCAAAAAATTTTAACTGAAGTCGAACTTAAATGCCATTTTTATTGTGGTTTACCGATTAAGAGAATAAAATTGAATATCTGCTCAGTGGTGGATTTCTAAATAAGCAAGCAAGGCTGTAGCCTACGGCGGAAAATTTTCGAAGGCGGCAGAATAGACATCCCTTAGGGCGTAAACAGTGGCGTGCTTAGAGGGGTGCGAAGGGTACAAACGGACCGAGTCACAAAGAATCGGGGTGATGCCAAAATAAATAAATAAATAAATAATAAAATAAAAATACTTTGAATATTCTTTAAAATCTTTTCGATCAATCGAAATATTCCCCCAAGATTCCAATATTCCCAACAATCTTTTACTTAAAAATCTACATAACTATGCACAAAGATTGAACATCTGAATTTCTGATTGTTCTTACCGTAGTTTTGCAAAAATTGGTTTTAAATTGCCTGATTATAAAGGATGTTTCATTTCAAAAGCGATCGTCATCAAAGGACTTTAGAACAGCTTTAAAAATAAACCAATGATGTTAAATACTCGAAAAAATTACAAATGTTTCTTCACCCCATGCTTCATTACAATGTTTCTTCTTTAACATGTACAGGTTGGTTATAATTAAACTTCATCTACAAACAGCATTCTGCAAAACAGCATGCTATAGCCGGTGAGTAGATTGCTGCCAAATTTGGCATATGGACTGTACACGAAATGCGGCTCAAGGGAATTTTTCAGAACGTTTAGTTTAAAAAGTGTCCACTAGATGCCACTTTGCATGGTGAAATCAACACAAATATTACCCAAATGAGTGAATAAATGTCCAAACACTGTTGAATAGATGTATTGTTTGTATATTTCGAATTAGACATTTCCATCATTAAATTTGATGTTTATCATGCAAAGCGCCACCTAGTGGACATTTTTTGGACTATTTCTTTTTTCTTTCGAAATTCCACTATCGTGTATCATGGATAGCCAATATACCAATTTCGGTTACAATCCGTTCGTCCGTTTCAGCTATAGAGCACTGTTCATAGGGGAAGTTTAATTAAAAACGCCCTGTACATTTCATTCTACTTCCAGAAAAAGTTCTTAAGCATGAAATTTTTTCCCCTTCAAAAACGGGCCGAGGCGTTACCTGTTTAGGGAAATATTGCAAAATTTCGTGTGCGTAGCATTTTCGCTTGAGTGTTCCGTTCTGTAACTCCTACAGGTCCACAGTAATATAAGTTGTAAAAAGACATTCTAAATTTTCTCGAGTCTTTAGCGCAATTAAACTCTTCAAAAAGCTGTTCCAAAGTTGCACGATTTCCTAAAATAATAGTCCTAACGCAATGCCTTAATCTGTAAGTTATAACAAATGATGAAAATTTTTACTTTGGGGTGGGGTGGGGGGCATTTTTTTACTTTTTAATTAAAGGTGAACATACTGAAGGGGAACACATGCGACAAATTAAGGAATAAAAAACTTTTCCGAGCATATCGATTAATATAGTTAGGAATTTTGAGATTGCTAAAGAATAAATAAATTTCCGTGTGTTTTTTCTATTTTTGAGGGACCGTGTATAAAGTTGTGAAGTAATGAGAAAAATTTAAGCTCTTATTTTACTATTTTATACTGAAAGAAAATTTCCTAAAACATAGCTGCCTCGAAAATTTAACTTTGTACTGGGCCTCAAAAATTCTTGCCATGTCCTGGTAGGCTAATTTGTAAGACCTCCTCTGAATGTGTTATTATTATTTTTTATAATGCTTTCTTTGTTCATGTTTGATCACTTAACTGCAAAACCGAACGTTTCCTTACGTCGGTCTGGAAAAAGTGTGTCCATTTTTTGATAAAATAATAGTTCTTTTTTTTTGTAAGAACTAAATTGCAATATGCAAAATACTTTTTCGTAGCTCCTTTAGGGCTACTTTGTTGCAACATAGAGACATTTTCAATTCGGAGTGACTCAATCGCACAGAAGGCGACAGTGCTTTGTAAATCCTATTTGCATGCCCATTATTACAATCAAAGCTTTCAGGCACTTTATGACTTTGAGTTAATATTCTAAGTTTTTTGCGTTCTGGAGAATTTTTTATGTTTTTCAGATATTGGAAGATTTCCAGATCAGCACCATAATAGAGCTGATTTGCAATTGCACGGTATTATTTATCCACCGAAACCTTGATATTTTATAAGTAACAGTATTTATTCTAGTGGTTTAAAAGAATGAAATAGTAATGTTTCTGATATACGAGTATAAATCTCATAACAAAATAGATAAAAGAAATGCATTTCATTATTCTAAATTTATTCGAATTGCACCTGACAAGTAAGACAAAAACTTACACGTAACTTAAAATCCGTTCCCGACACCTAATTTTTGAGAGTCGATTCCGCTTCAGAAGTACAAACTACTACTAAGAAAATATCAGAACAAACATTACTGCTGGGAACGGTAGTTAGTATATAAAATTTCGCCAAAAAATACATCACACAGGTACTCTGGGGGCTATTCGTTAGTTTTTTTTTTTCAACTTCCATTTTTTATTTTAGCTTAATATCTCTATTTTGTTAAGCTATTCATTTTTGCAAGTGTTAAAATTTCATTTCACATATGTGTATGGTTGAAAATTTTAAGGTAATTACAACACTGACTGTTTTTTAGTTACAAAGAGGACAATATATATTTGTGAATTACTACTTTCTGCTTGATAAGAACGATTCAACAGAGGCTCAAGGTCTGGTGGATTCAATTGTTGAGACTGCACGGTTGCTGGGCTCAAAGATGGACACCGAAAAGCTGCAAGATGAAGCCATGCAGCTTATTACATTCGAGTATGGCTTATATAAGGTAACATGTATAGAGTTTTTCACCAGTAACTTTCTAAAATTGATTATTTTATAATCATTAGTTTGTTGTTGTTGCTTATGCCCTCTGAGAATCGCACCAGGTGCTAGATCCACCCCCCTTCTCCCCCAGATAGGGAGGCAATGGGCAGAGGGGGCGTCTTCCCTTTTTAGTGGGCCAACTTTGGCCATGGGTTCTCTAATTTTGAACCAATTCCAGAGGAGGGACCAAACCCCTGAAATCGGAACCCCCAGAGGTATCGTTTAACAACTTGAAGGACATTGGATCCACGACGGATTTTACGTGCACCAGCTCCTATTAGCGTACGCGGTCCCACCGCAGTCGAGCCGAGAGGGAGTTGACTCTCCCAAGCACTGGCCCAAGCAGGATGCTGCTTCAGTTGGCGTGTTCTTATGGGACTGGAGTTAAACGCGCAGACCAGTGCAGAACTCATTAGTATGTAAAAAAAATTGGGCGATCTCCTCCTTATTGAGACGTTTAAATAATTCAGGACTTTTTAAAAACAAATTATTCTAGTGATTTTTCAGTTCATTTCACATACACCACAGAAATATTTCTTCAACCTTAAAATTACGAATGTTTTATGATTTATGGGTTAAAATATATTAAACAAATGTTGTAAATTAGAATTTTAATAAAAGCTTGATTTAGTGTTTCTTTTTTAAACAGATTGGAAATAATGAATATGATTCAGCTATTTATGAAGAGACTGTTCAAGTACTAGATGGAAACGCAACGGTAAGAAACGGCAGGGATTTCTCATTTTCAAGAGAAGAAGGGAGAACACTTGGCGAAACGCGCAAGAACTTTCATTTATATTTAAAACAGAGCTGCCAAGTCTCCGGCTTTTTCCAGGAGATTTCCCACCACAATTTTTAGACAGTTTTAGTTTGCATTAAATATTTGCGCTTATTTTAAGCATAAAATTGTAAGTAAAAATTAGTGGTGGGAAATCTCCCGAAAAAAGCCGGAGATTTGGCAGCTCTGTACTTATTTGAATTTTGTACGAAACAATTTATTTTTATAAAGTCAAAATATCAAAGTCCCATCGCATTTCTTGCTTTATGTAGCTTCAGCTATTTGAATTTTGTAGTTTTATTTTTTATTTATTTATTTTTATTTCTCTTTTCAGGCTTCTTTGGAAAGGTACCCCGGTTTTACTTACAAAGAATTCTTGAACCTTCTTATCCAGAGCGAAGTTCTAGTAACAGATGACACTTCACTTTACATTCAGTCCTACGACCATTTTTTAGATCTCCCGAAATACATAGATCAATCAAATCCCAGGTAAATTACTTTAATTTTAATCGTGCAACATCTCTTAGAATAAAATAAGCTTAGAATATGTGACAAACATTATACAGGAAAAGAAATTAAAGGCGTTTGCCTAACATAACTATGAATGAAAGAGGGCAAAAATGAAATCCAAATGGGGAAATTACGAAACATTATTGAGGAAATTTAAGTTTGTTTCGTCTTCATAAGATATAAATACCGATGTACTTGAAAAAAAGGAAAGAACTTTATTCTCGGTTGTTTAGTAGCTTAGATGATTAGAGATTGATTTTACTTTAAAGAAATATGCATTAAAAATTTAAATGTTCTTTTAATTTACGTATTTCGTAATTTGCACTTACGAAAATATTTTAAGTTATAAATAATAATAGTAATAAATATAAATATAAATATGCGTGTGTGTGTGTGTGTGTGTGTGTAAAATTGGAGGAGGAAAATGTTTCCTATTGTAGAAAACTCTATTTTCAAATAGGTGATATCTGAATTTTCTTGAATTTTAAGGGTTAACTTTCCCCTTTATTCTGAGTAAGTTACGCCTATGATTATTTATGAACAATGAAATATGCACAAGCAGAAAAGAAAACACATTTAAAAACCAAGAAAAAAAATCGTACTCATTTGAAAGTCACATAAGTAGGAAATATTAAAATGAAAAATCTAGTTTATTCAGTCGTTCACGATTTTCGTTTTCTTTAAACACCGATTTCTTAGTAAAGAAGATTCTTTCAATTGTTGCTTGCGTCAGCCATATAATGATCACAAATCAGATTCTGTATTATCCGTATTTTTTAGTCAACATTTCAACATTTCTGTTACAGGCATGTAGCCAACTACGTGGCGTACTGGATTGTGTACACCTTCGCGGCCTATACTGTGGAAGATCTCTGGACTCGTGTGTTCAACGACACCACGAAATGGATAGGACAGAAAGCCTGTACGGCGATCACTAAGACTTTCATGTCATTCGCCATCGGCAGACTCTACATTGATAAATATTTTACATCTCTAGAGAGATATCACGTAAGTTACACCAAATACTCGCTTTGTAAACGTAAATACTCATTGTATGAAGTTTTTTTAGGCATTCATCAAGCCTTCGCCACTGCTAAGATCTTTTTACTGTGGGGGCACCCAGTGGGCTGCCAACGTCACCCTCTTGGGATGGACGAGTTAACACCCAAACCCAAGCCGGAAATCGAACCCGGACATAAGGTGTAATGGGTGGTTCGTTAGCCACTACACAACCTAGGCGGCCTCGTTTGATGAAGAGCATTCTCATATAGCACTGTGACGTCGCAACCCAGCCAGATAAGATACATCGAATGTACAAATACATTGTGGAAGTCGACATAATTTCGACATAAACATCGACCTTCAAAAAACTTGGATGCGTCCATCTGTTCGACCGTCGAGTGCCGAACTTACAGACAGCGTATTAACCGCGAGGGGTGACCGTGAGAAATGGCAGTCTCTCTTAATTTTGTCGCAAGAGTGAAAAAGGGTGACCGATAGCAACAGAAAAGCCCAGGTATTGGTCAAACGTTCGTCGCTGTAATAGCAAAGGGTAATTACAAATGCGTTGAACGTGGAATCCAGCGAATTATGGTCGGTTTTACAGGTTTTTTCTAGTTTATACACCGATAAATTACCCCATACGGTCACGAAAAACCGGCTTATATTCGTCTAATAGTTGATGCATTGTAACGATATCGCAGAATTCGTCGAATCCTGGTCGTTTATAAACGTAGTAATTATGCCGCATGTCTATACATGACTCTACTCCATGTGACAGTATGTGTAAGTCGCAGACAGGTTATGACAACGGACAAACGGCCGGCAGGACATTTTTGTGACAAGACATAGTGGCCACCATGGACGTCACCACATTATAAAGCGACGTCACTCTGCAATGTCGCATGTTTGACACGAAGGGACGTCGTACAAGGTGTACGATTACATCACATTTGTGATGTGATAAACGTTATTAAATACAACGTCGCCACAACGCCTTTGCAAATATAACTGCTCAGTGGGCTAAATATGTATGTAATTGTTTAAGAATAAACTTCACAGTGTTTATAAGCCGATAATTTGCGTACAATTTTATGAATAATGTTTGTAGACTGAGTTTAACTATACTTGTTTTCTTTTCTCTAATCCTTTCAAAATCATTTTGGGGTACAAGAACTCTACAGAAGTTGTTACTTATCAATCAACTCGACTCTTCAGCTCCTCATATTGAATGTGCACATATTTGTTACGTCAGTAGTGGATTTTTGGTCCGTCAAGTCAGTTGTTTAGCCAATTGTTTCATCTCAAGACTGAATTTTTCACGAACGAACTATCGCAAAAACGTGAAATTTATTTTGGACTACTTGTGTATGACGAGCTAGTATTTGTAATGATTTATATATATTTACATATTTACACATACACAGACAGATTCTACCTTTTCATACATGAGAATTTGCACTCTTATTGTATATGTAACTTAGCCAGTGTATAAATAATAATATACACTCTTATTACTTTCAATCTCGCACCGAAATTGTCAAGCGATATCAAAAGAATTATTAACATAGGCCATCCATACGACCCCCCCCCAAAAAAAAAGTCTATTATTATAAAATTTAATATTGGCACTACTATTTCGCGTTATATCAGGTTGTAACGAAAGTTTTCCGCCATATCTGCCTAAATACTAACTTCTAACTCCTTAGATAACTGCTTTTGAACTTTCGGTACCAAACCTGCACAGTGTCACATGATACAACAATAGTACTTAAAGCTGTACTCATAATTCGTTGATATTATGTAGCTGACTTTTTGCAACACAACTGAAAGTAAAGGATGGTTCTAATCCTCTAGAGTGATAGTTCTATTTGAGACACCTTATACTTAATGATAACTATATTTTTTACAGATTTCACAACACAGTGTTATAAAGTAAACCTCTTTCTTTCAAATGCCAAAAATCGTTTGACAAAATAGGAGCAAATACGCCAACGAGAACTGTGTGCTGACGAAGTTTGCGGTGGCGGGAAACTTTCGTTACAACCTAATATTTTCCCATAAATGTATGATACCACGCGGTAAACCGAAAATCTACGATATTTTTTCTTGGATATAGAATATGGATATTTTAACTGAACGTAAAAATATTCTTTTTTAGGTGAATAAAATGATAGAAATGATTCGATTAGCCTACAGCTCAACTCTTGACCAAAACACATGGATGGATAAAAACACTATGTTGTATTCATTAGTTAAGGTGAGTAAAAATTTGAAAGATATATTCCTCCAGTAACTTTTTTCTATACTCCTTTTTTCCCCTTA
The DNA here is from genome assembly GCA_038373885.1 of Cheiracanthium punctorium. Classification (NCBI taxonomy): domain Eukaryota; kingdom Metazoa; phylum Arthropoda; class Arachnida; order Araneae; family Cheiracanthiidae; genus Cheiracanthium; species Cheiracanthium punctorium. The sequence continues at coordinate 426,917 of JAWZYV010003229.1, read as the reverse complement.
TAATTATCCTATCTTTGGAGAACAAACATTGCTTGCACTCTTCATTGAAATATGTCTGTAAGTAAATAAATTTTAGTGTCATTTTCGAGTTACCCACAATGTCCACAGATAGATATTTCTCTTTAAACGATTTGCGTGGTGTTTTTCAAATTATAACTTCTCTTATAAACAACATGGTTTTTAGCATCGAAAAGTATTACATAGAAATAATTAAACTATAATCTACATTTAAGTCCGGTTGCAAAGTTTTTGGTGTCTAAAGAACCCTTTTTCTTTTTCGTTATTTCTTAGCTTTCGTAATTAAATATTTCATCAATAATTCCATGATTTTTCTCAATTAAACTGCTGACTGCTTCTTATTTTCTCCCAGTCGACTATCATGGTATTGTAGCTGATTGAAATTTGCATCTTAAATTGCTATAAGTTAACACGTGTTAAATGCCAAAATGAACAAGTAAGCTACAAAAGTACAATCAGCCGGGGCCATTTTAACAAAAGCACTCAACAACAAGTGATGTTTAATAGATAAAAAAAATTAAAACTTTGTTTTTTTTAAGTGTATTCACACTCTTCTGCTCTTGTAATAGCTATGGAACCTTTGAAGCTGAAGAAGGGCGAAATTTTATGCACCACCCGAAATGTGCGTTTTCTAATGATAAGTACCTATTTATGTGCGTTATTTTGCTAAGTTTCATTTTACATTTTAATTTCCGTTTCAAAAGTTCTCACCTTCGTAATGAGCATTCTTTTTTTTTTTTACCCTCAAGAAAAAGGGGTACAATTCTTCAGTGTTTCTTTTCGGAAATGAGAAATTTAAGACTATTCAGTGTTAAGATCGTTTATAACTGACTAACTGCATTAGCCCGGGTGCATCATGTGTTAGGGCTTAATTCTGTAGGGGGAAAAGTGTCAGCTGTTGTTAATCATTGATGCACTTATCTATTCAGTTTTTCATAAATCTCATGCTTGTAATAGCTCTTTTCCATTTCTCACCATGTTTAATTTTTCCGTATAACGCTATAATTACTAAAGAATTTTGAGTTTTAAGTAGTATTTCATTTAAAAAAAAATATTACATTATCGATAGTTATCGATTAGTTATCGATTAAAAATATAACCTTTTAAACAAAATTTAGAAAATAAATATGTTTTTACTTCACATCTGCGCTGCTATCGCTTTCGTGCGGTAAATCAACGCCATTTATCAACACTTGATTGAAAGTCTTAGGAACAATGTTAAATTAATTTTCCCCAGGACAAATGATAGCCTATGAGCTAATACATAATATAAGACATCTCCATGCCGAATTTCGTCCAAAACCGTTCTCTAGTTCAGCGTGAAAGAGTAACAAACATACAAACTGACAAACTGCCACATACATATATTAGCAGGTTTAAAAAAAAAGTGAATGATGGTTTTGTAATAAAAACTTCATTTTGGAATACTGTAATTCATACCGTTTTTACTTTCCGAACATGTACCATGTAAGGAAAGTATTGTAATCATGAAAAAATTCGACTTCGAGATTTTGGTGTTTTTACACGTTTTGAGGGCTTCTGAATCCATTTATGCTATTTTTACGAGATCTATGTATGTATGTATGTGTGTGTGTGTGTGTGTATGTGTGTATGTGTTTTTGTGTGTATGTGAATAAACACGATAGCTCCTGAACGGAGCATTCGATTGAGCTCAAATTGGGTATATATGTTATAAACCACAATCCTAAGACCGGTATTGATTTTGGTGTATATAGGACTTATAGTTCTCCTACAGGGCTACGACAAAGATTTCTTTTACATTCTGGCCTATGGGGGGAAATTCTTGAAAGTGCGCTAGCGTTTAAGCGGTACCTTCGATTGAGCTGAAATTGGGTATATATGTTATAAATCACCATCTTAAGACCGGTATTGATTTTGGTGTGTATAAGACTTATAGTTTTTCTACAGGGCTACGACAAAAATTTCTTTTATATTATGGCATAATGGAATATGGGGAGAAATTCTTGAAAGTGCGCAAGCGTTTAAACGGTGCATTCGATTGAGTTTCAATTTGGTATATATGTTTCAATTATTGATCGATTAAAATTTATTTAAATGCTTAGTAATGATATTAATCGTCAGTGTTCGGAAAGTCGAGTGGAGTCACTCCAGATTTTTTAAGTACTAGAATGTAATCCATATGATAACTTTCACTGTAAAAAAAAAAAAAAAAAAAAAAAAAAAAACGGAAAATGTGCTGGTAAATGAGCGCCAGTACTATTTCCGTATGTTTACGGAATTTTATTCCTGTAAGTTCCTGTACAAATTTTGTTTCAGAGAGCCTCTGATCCTTGATATACGAGGTCCATATATGTGATTAGGGTCAACGCATGAGAATTTTTTTTTAGTATGATCCGATTTAACATGATTTTGTACTAAAGGTCTTCGAAATATTTAATTTTATTATTACTTTTAACAGTTACAAAGTATTGAAAGCATGATAGGCTATCCGGAATGGATCGCAGATGATCGCTTACTCGACAAATACTATGAAAAGGTTAGTAGTTAATTTTATTTAAAGTTTGTACATTAAAAATAACACGATATTGTTATTTATCTATATTTTGTAGACGTATGCATTTAGTATTATATACATATATTTTATTGCAATTTTTTTCTAATGGTATTTCATAGCATACAGTATTTATTCAGCTACACTAACTTATCTGGAACACTGATTATTTCTTTTTACAATTTCACACCTAGTACTATATGAAATCATTTTATTTGTCAGAAATTTTGAAAAACATGCTAAAAACACACTTTTCTATTACTTCTTTACTGTAGAAAGTATTTACATTTTAATTGATTTTTTTTAATTACTTGCACTCTATAAGTATAGTGTAATAATCTTTTAAGGTTCTTGATATTGATGAAAGCAATTATTTCGACGCTATTGTCCAACTCTGCATAATACAGGGCGATGCAAAATATCGGCCGTGGAATAAAACTGCAGAAAGAAATGACACGTAAGTATCTTCACCGAAGAAAATTTACGTAATTTCCTATCACGTTGATTACTCATTACGTTGGAAGCAGATGTGTCTGGTGTAGAGATCGTCTGTACTTGCCCGGATCCAAATCCCGCTATGAGCCCGGTCTACGTACCGGGTCCTGGGCTTTTGCTGCAAGATTTTACTTTAGTTACGGGCCGGGTCGGGACCCCACTCTTTCAAAATGAGCGGGTTGCGTAAATGGTATCAGCTTTACGTAGCCCCATTTCTGTGAAACATTATTCTAAAAGCTAGAGGTTGATTCAGAATTAGTATGACCAATTTTAAAACATATAACTATTTATGATGAATTTTAATCGCTTTACCACCGGTTATATTTTTAAAATAAAACGTTTTAAGAATCGAACTGTCTTTATTAGTGGCAGTAAACTATAGCGGTCCACGTACCGGGTCCTGGGCTTTTGCTGCAAGATTTTACTTTAGTTACGGGCTGGGTCGGGACCCCACTTTTTCAAAATGAGCGGGTTGCGTAAATGGTATCAGCTTTACGTAGCCCCATTTCTGTGAAACATTATTCTAAAAGCTAGAGGTCGATTCAGAATTAGAATGACCAATTTTAAAACATATAACTATTCATGATGAATTTTAATCGCTTTACCACCGGTTATATTTTTAAAATAAAACGTTTTAAGAATTGAACTGTCTTTATTAGTGGCAGTAAACTATAGCGGTACACGTACCGGGTCCTGGGCTTTTGCTGCAAGATTTTACTTTAGTTACGGGCCGGGTCGGGACCCCACTTTTTCAAAATGAGCGGGTTGCGTAAATGGTATCAGCTTTACGTAGCCCCATTTCTGTGAAACATTATTCTAAAAGCTAGAGGTCGATTCAGAATTAGAATGACCAATTTTAAAACATATAACTATTTATGATGAATTTTAATCGCTTTACCACCGGTTATATTTTTAAAATAAAACGTTTTAAGAATTGAACTGTCTTTATTAGTGGCAGTAAACTATAGCGGTCCACGTACCGGGTCCTGGGCTTTTGCTGCAAGATTTTACTTTAGTTACGGGCCGGGTCGGGACCCCACTCTTTCAAAATGAGCGGGTTGCGTAAATGGTATCAGCTTTACGTAGCCCCATTTCTGTGAAACATTATTCTAAAAGCTAGAGGTCGATTCAGAATTAGAATGACCAATTTTAAAACATATAACTATTCATGATGAATTTTAATCGCTTTACCACCGGTTATATTTTTAAAATAAAACGTTTTAAGAATTGAACTGTCTTTATTAGTGGCAGTAAACTATAGCGGTACACGTACCGGGTCCTGGGCTTTTGCTGCAAGATTTTACTTTAGTTACGGGCCGGGTCGGGACCCCACTTTTTCAAAATGAGCGGGTTGCGTAAATGGTATCAGCTTTACGTAGCCCCATTTCTGTGAAACATTATTCTAAAAGCTAGAGGTCGATTCAGAATTAGTATGACCAATTTTAAAACATATAACTATTTATGATGAATTTTAATCGCTTTACCACCGGTTATATTTTTAAAATAAAACGTTTTAAGAATTGAACTGTCTTTATTAGTGGCAGTAAACTATAGCGGTCCACGTACCGGGTCCTGGGCTTTTGCTGCAAGATTTTACTTTAGTTACGGGCCGGGTCGGGACCCCACTTTTTCAAAATGAGCGGGTTGCGTAAATGGTATCAGCTTTACGTAGCCCCATTTCTGTGAAACATTATTCTAAAAGCTAGAGGTCGATTCAGAATTAGTATGACCAATTTTAAAACATATAACTATTTATGATGAATTTTAATCGCTTTACCACCGGTTATATTTTTAAAATAAAACGTTTTAAGAATTGAACTGTCTTTATTAGTGGCAGTAAACTATAGCGGTCCACGTACCGGGTCCTGGGCTTTTGCTGCAAGATTTTACTTTAGTTACGGGCCGGGTCGGGACCCCACTTTTTCAAAATGAGCGGGTTGCGTAAATGGTATCAGCTTTACGTAGCCCCATTTCTGTGAAACATTATTCTAAAAGCTAGAGGTCGATTCAGAATTAGTATGACCAATTTTAAAACATATAACTATTTATGATGAATTTTAATCGCTTTACCACCGGTTATATTTTTAAAATAAAACGTTTTAAGAATTGAACTGTCTTTATTAGTGGCAGTAAACTATAGCGGTCCACGTACCGGGTCCTGGGCTTTTGCTGCAAGATTTTACTTTAGTTACGGGCCGGGTCGGGACCCCACTTTTTCAAAATGAGCGGGTTGCGTAAATGGTATCAGCTTTACGTAGCCCCATTTCTGTGAAACATTATTCTAAAAGCTAGAGGTCGATTCAGAATTAGTATGACCAATTTTAAAACATATAACTATTTATGATGAATTTTAATCGCTTTACCACCGGTTATATTTTTAAAATAAAACGTTTTAAGAATTGAACTGTCTTTATTAGTGGCAGTAAACTATAGCGGTCCACGTACCGGGTCCTGGGCTTTTGCTGCAAGATTTTAATTTAGTTACGGGCCGGGTCGGGACCCCACTTTTTCAAAATGAGCGGGTTGCGTAAATGGTATCAGCTTTACGTAGCCCCATTTCTGTGAAACATTATTCTAAAAGCTAGAGGTCGATTCAGAATTAGTATGACCAATTTTAAAACATATAACTATTTATGATGAATTTTAATCGCTTTACCACCGGTTATATTTTTAAAATAAAACGTTTTAAGAATTGAACTGTCTTTATTAGTGGCAGTAAACTATAGCGGTCCACGTACCGGGTCCTGGGCTTTTGCTGCAAGATTTTACTTTAGTTACGGGCCGGGTCGGGACCCCACTCTTTCAAAATGAGCGGGTTGCGTAAATGGTATCAGCTTTACGTAGCCCCATTTCTGTGAAACATTATTCTAAAAGCTAGAGGTCGATTCAGAATTAGTATGACCAATTTTAAAACATATAACTATTTATGATGAATTTTAATCGCTTTACCACCGGTTATATTTTTAAAATAAAACGTTTTAAGAATTGAACTGTCTTTATTAGTGGCAGTAAACTATAGCGGTACACGTACCGGGTCCTGGGCTTTTGCTGCAAGATTTTACTTTAGTTACGGGCCGGGTCGGGACCCCACTTTTTCAAAATGAGCGGGTTGCGTAAATGGTATCAGCTTTACGTAGCCCCATTTCTGTGAAACATTATTCTAAAAGCTAGAGGTCGATTCAGAATTAGTATGACCAATTTTAAAACATATAACTATTTATGATGAATTTTAATCGCTTTACCACCGGTTATATTTTTAAAATAAAACGTTTTAAGAATTGAACTGTCTTTATTAGTGGCAGTAAACTGTAGCGGTCCACGTACCGGGTCCTGGGCTTTTGCTGCAAGATTTTAATTTAGTTACGGGCCGGGTCGGGACCCCACTTTTTCAAAATGAGCGGGTTGCGTAAATGGTATCAGCTTTACGTAGCCCCATTTCTGTGAAACATTATTCTAAAAGCTAGAGGTCGATTCAGAATTAGTATGACCAATTTTAAAACATATAACTATTTATGATGAATTTTAAATGCTTTACCACCGGTTATATTTTTAAAATAAAACGTTTTAAGAATTGAACTGTCTTTATTAGTGGCAGTAAACTATAGCGGTCCACGTACCGGGTCCTGGGCTTTTGCTGCAAGATTTTACTTTAGTTACGGGCCGGGTCGGGACCCCACTCTTTCAAAATGAGCGGGTTGCGTAAATGGTATCAGCTTTACGTAGCCCCATTTCTGTGAAACATTATTCTAAAAGCTAGAGGTCGATTCAGAATTAGTATGACCAATTTTAAAACATATAACTATTTATGATGAATTTTAATCGCTTTACCACCGGTTATATTTTTAAAATAAAACGTTTTAAGAATTGAACTGTCTTTATTAGTGGCAGTAAACTATAGCGGTCCACGTACCGGGTCCTGGGCTTTTGCTGCAAGATTTTAATTTAGTTACGGGCCGGGTCGGGACCCCACTTTTTCAAAATGAGCGGGTTGCGTAAATGGTATCAGCTTTACGTAGCCCCATTTCTGTGAAACATTATTCTAAAAGCTAGAGGTCGATTCAGAATTAGAATGACCAATTTTAAAACATATAACTATTTATGATGAATTTTAATCGCTTTACCACCGGTTATATTTTTAAAATAAAACGTTTTAAGAATTGAACTGTCTTTATTAGTGGCAGTAAACTATAGCGGTCCACGTACCGGGTCCTGGGCTTTTGCTGCAAGATTTTACTTTAGTTACGGGCCGGGTCGGGACCCCACTTTTTCAAAATGAGCGGGTTGCGTAAATGGTATCAGCTTTACGTAGCCCCATTTCTGTGAAACATTATTCTAAAAGCTAGAGGTCGATTCAGAATTAGTATGACCAATTTTAAAACATATAACTATTTATGATGAATTTTAATCGCTTTACCACCGGTTATATTTTTAAAATAAAACGTTTTAAGAATTGAACTGTCTTTATTAGTGGCAGTAAACTATAGCGGTCCACGTACCGGGTCCTGGGCTTTTGCTGCAAGATTTTAATTTAGTTACGGGCCGGGTCGGGACCCCACTTTTTCAAAATGAGCGGGTTGCGTAAATGGTATCAGCTTTACGTAGCCCCATTTCTGTGAAACATTATTCTAAAAGCTAGAGGTCGATTCAGAATTAGAATGACCAATTTTAAAACATATAACTATTTATGATGAATTTTAATCGCTTTACCACCGGTTATATTTTTAAAATAAAACGTTTTAAGAATTGAACTGTCTTTATTAGTGGCAGTAAACTATAGCGGTCCACGTACCGGGTCCTGGGCTTTTGCTGCAAGATTTTACTTTAGTTACGGGCCGGGTCGGGACCCCACTCTTTCAAAATGAGCGGGTTGCGTAAATGGTATCAGCTTTACGTAGCCCCATTTCTGTGAAACATTATTCTAAAAGCTAGAGGTCGATTCAGAATTAGTATGACCAATTTTAAAACATATAACTATTTATGATGAATTTTAATCGCTTTACCACCGGTTATATTTTTAAAATAAAACGTTTTAAGAATTGAACTGTCTTTATTAGTGGCAGTAAACTATAGCGGTACACGTACCGGGTCCTGGGCTTTTGCTGCAAGATTTTACTTTAGTTACGGGCCGGGTCGGGACCCCACTTTTTCAAAATGAGCGGGTTGCGTAAATGGTATCAGCTTTACGTAGCCCCATTTCTGTGAAACATTATTCTAAAAGCTAGAGGTCGATTCAGAATTAGTATGACCAATTTTAAAACATATAACTATTTATGATGAATTTTAATCGCTTTACCACCGGTTATATTTTTAAAATAAAACGTTTTAAGAATTGAACTGTCTTTATTAGTGGCAGTAAACTATAGCGGTCCACGTACCGGGTCCTGGGCTTTTGCTGCAAGATTTTAATTTAGTTACGGGCCGGGTCGGGACCCCACTTTTTCAAAATGAGCGGGTTGCGTAAATGGTATCAGCTTTACGTAGCCCCATTTCTGTGAAACATTATTCTAAAAGCTAGAGGTCGATTCAGAATTAGTATGACCAATTTTAAAACATATAACTATTTATGATGAATTTTAAATGCTTTACCACCGGTTATATTTTTAAAATAAAACGTTTTAAGAATTGAACTGTCTTTATTAGTGGCAGTAAACTATAGCGGTCCACGTACCGGGTCCTGGGCTTTTGCTGCAAGATTTTACTTTAGTTACGGGCCGGGTCGGGACCCCACTCTTTCAAAATGAGCGGGTTGCGTAAATGGTATCAGCTTTACGTAGCCCCATTTCTGTGAAACATTATTCTAAAAGCTAGAGGTCGATTCAGAATTAGTATGACCAATTTTAAAACATATAACTATTTATGATGAATTTTAATCGCTTTACCACCGGTTATATTTTTAAAATAAAACGTTTTAAGAATTGAACTGTCTTTATTAGTGGCAGTAAACTATAGCGGTCCACGTACCGGGTCCTGGGCTTTTGCTGCAAGATTTTAATTTAGTTACGGGCCGGGTCGGGACCCCACTTTTTCAAAATGAGCGGGTTGCGTAAATGGTATCAGCTTTACGTAGCCCCATTTCTGTGAAACATTATTCTAAAAGCTAGAGGTCGATTCAGAATTAGAATGACCAATTTTAAAACATATAACTATTTATGATGAATTTTAATCGCTTTACCACCGGTTATATTTTTAAAATAAAACGTTTTAAGAATTGAACTGTCTTTATTAGTGGCAGTAAACTATAGCGGTCCACGTACCGGGTCCTGGGCTTTTGCTGCAAGATTTTACTTTAGTTACGGGCCGGGTCGGGACCCCACTTTTTCAAAATGAGCGGGTTGCGTAAATGGTATCAGCTTTACGTAGCCCCATTTCTGTGAAACATTATTCTAAAAGCTAGAGGTCGATTCAGAATTAGTATGACCAATTTTAAAACATATAACTATTTATGATGAATTTTAATCGCTTTACCACCGGTTATATTTTTAAAATAAAACGTTTTAAGAATTGAACTGTCTTTATTAGTGGCAGTAAACTATAGCGGTCCACGTACCGGGTCCTGGGCTTTTGCTGCAAGATTTTAATTTAGTTACGGGCCGGGTCGGGACCCCACTTTTTCAAAATGAGCGGGTTGCGTAAATGGTATCAGCTTTACGTAGCCCCATTTCTGTGAAACATTATTCTAAAAGCTAGAGGTCGATTCAGAATTAGAATGACCAATTTTAAAACATATAACTATTTATGATGAATTTTAATCGCTTTACCACCGGTTATATTTTTAAAATAAAACGTTTTAAGAATTGAACTGTCTTTATTAGTGGCAGTAAACTATAGCGGTCCACGTACCGGGTCCTGGGCTTTTGCTGCAAGATTTTACTTTAGTTACGGGCCGGGTCGGGACCCCACTCTTTCAAAATGAGCGGGTTGCGTAAATGGTATCAGCTTTACGTAGCCCCATTTCTGTGAAACATTATTCTAAAAGCTAGAGGTCGATTCAGAATTAGTATGACCAATTTTAAAACATATAACTATTTATGATGAATTTTAATCGCTTTACCACCGGTTATATTTTTAAAATAAAACGTTTTAAGAATTGAACTGTCTTTATTAGTGGCAGTAAACTATAGCGGTACACGTACCGGGTCCTGGGCTTTTGCTGCAAGATTTTACTTTAGTTACGGGCCGGGTCGGGACCCCACTTTTTCAAAATGAGCGGGTTGCGTAAATGGTATCAGCTTTACGTAGCCCCATTTCTGTGAAACATTATTCTAAAAGCTAGAGGTCGATTCAGAATTAGTATGACCAATTTTAAAACATATAACTATTTATGATGAATTTTAATCGCTTTACCACCGGTTATATTTTTAAAATAAAACGTTTTAAGAATTGAACTGTCTTTATTAGTGGCAGTAAACTATAGCGGTCCACGTACCGGGTCCTGGGCTTTTGCTGCAAGATTTTAATTTAGTTACGGGCCGGGTCGGGACCCCACTTTTTCAAAATGAGCGGGTTGCGTAAATGGTATCAGCTTTACGCAGCCCCATTTCTGTGAAACATTATTCTAAAAGCTAGAGGTCGATTCAGAATTAGTATGACCAATTTTAAAACATATAACTATTTATGATGAATTTTAAATGCTTTACCACCGGTTATATTTTTAAAATAAAACGTTTTAAGAATTGAACTGTCTTTATTAGTGGCAGTAAACTATAGCTGTCCACGTACCGGATCCTGGGCTTTTGCTGCAAGATTTTACTTTAGTTACGGGCCGGGTCGGGACCCCACTCTTTCAAAATGAGCGGGTTGCGTAAATGGTATCAGCTTTACGTAGCCCCATTTCTGTGAAACATTATTCTAAAAGCTAGAGGTTGATTCAGAATTAGTATGACCAATTTTAAAACATATAACTATTTATGATGCATTTTAATCGCTTTACCACCGGTTATATTTTTAAAATAAAACGTTTTAAGAATCGAACTGTCTTTATTAGTGGCAGTAAACTAGGACTCTGAAATAAGATCCTCAAACCCGAAACGAAATTTTAAAGCATTTGAAGGTTGGTTGCTCAAATTTTGCTATAAATAAAGCATTTAAAAATCAGAAAAGACCATTTTTCTAACGGATTACTATCTGAACTTCGAAAAGAAATAAAATTTGGCTGGCAATTAAAAGCTCCAGGTAAAAAATGTTAACGAAAGGAAGTCCTTGGGGACAAAGAGAAAAAGAAGCTGAAAAGACTTATCGCTGTAGAAAATCCTCTGCCTCAAAACACTTTAGCAAAGAAACCACTGATATTCCGATCGACAATCTGTCGTCAGATGAAGAAAGTTGGCTATAAAAAATAGAAGAAACCAGTCTGTCATAAAATATCTGCTAAGACTGTTGAAAAACGAAAAAAACGTTCTTGGTCCCTGCATTTAATATTACGCAAAGGTAGATGCAAAACATTGCTAACTTCGGATGAAGCATTGTTTCATCTGTTATCCACAACTGGAAAAACAATACCATATATTTCACGCGATAAGATACAATATATTTCACGCAAACAGCGTCGCAAAGAAGCAGCTGTTTTGCAAAAGGCAAATTGGCCGTCAAGTAATATGGTATGAATAGGAATGTCCTCTCAAGGCTTAACAAAACTAAGCTAACTAAACTAAACTAATTTTTAGGCTAAGCTGATACTAAATACTGTCAGGATAAAGTTTTGAAGCATATGATTAAAGACAATAAACTTCTCTACCGTCAAGCAAACTTTGTGTTTCGCGAAGATTCTACACTAAGTCATTCTGCAAAATCAACTATAAAACGGCTGAAAGATTTAAAAAATAATAATGATTTTCTTCCTCCTGAGAAATGGGTACCATCATTCCCTGGCTGTGCTCCTTGCGATTATTTTTTATGGGGATACTTAAAAAAAAACAATTAAATAGATGTAAAGTAAGAACACTTCAAGGGCTTCACTAAGCAATCAAAGAGGAAGTTGGAAAAATACTCCCAAAAATGGTCGGAAAAACTCTTTTGGCTTGACCTGAACGTTTACATACAGTGTACTATGCTAAATGAAACCACATTGAAAATTTCACGTCAATAAAAATTTATGATGCTTCGAAATTGGTCACGTTATTTTTGAATCAACCTGCATTTAAGAATACACCCCTAGTACTTTTCAAGTATTTATCCCGGATGCAGGTAGTGCATGATAGTATCATACATTGCTTTTACAAGTGCGAATAGTAGATAGAAATGTAATTAGTAGTACTAAACGAGCATTTAAATGAACATATGTGTGTTGTGTGTAAAATGAACGTCGTCTGTAACGAGTGTGTGTGTGTGGGGGGGGGGGGGGTGAGAAATTAAGAAGTAATACGCAATTAAACATTCAGTTAAACGGTATAGCTTATTTATTGCTGTAATTAATGGAAAAAATAATGGCTTAAAAATTAATGCTGCTTAAATTTTTTAATAAAGCTTTCAAGTTTCCTTTTTCTACGAAGTGTTTGTGTAGTAAAATATTAAGTAGTCATTTTTATATCATATTAAATTTATATTACTTCTTTAATTTAGAGTCAGAGCTTCTGTTGTTACAGTGAATGCATTCTATTTGCCTAGATCGAATTATATGGGTATGTATATGAAATTTTGCTAACTACACTCAAATATTTTATGTATATGTATTAAGAGTAAAACACTCGTAATAACTTATCTAAACTCATAGTCAAAACTTCTTGTAGGGTGCATAATGCGACCCGAAATAACATAGCAGTATAGTTACATAGTTATCATATTATAGTTATCTTAGAACAAAATTAATGGATTCTATTCTCTGATACAAAATTAATGAAATGAAATGCTATCTATGGATATAAATTGTGATCTAGTGTATTTGTGGACCATGACCAAAAAGTTTACTGACATTTCAACATTTTTTAAATTAATTATTAACTAATACATAATAATCATATGATCCCACATTGCTATATGATTATTAAAAAACATCTAAGTAAGGGAACCCTTACTCTTCCTGAAAGCGTTGAACATGAATTTTGATGCATGTTTTGTATATTTGGTTTTCAGACATCATTTTCATTAATTTTTATACTGTATTTTGCATGTTTGACATAAAAATGTTTATGCTTGTGCTTTTCTTTAAAAATATTCTTGTCTAAATCATTAAATATTTAATATTCAGCAGGCAGCGACACTAAAAAAATGCGTGTGGACTTAAAAAGGTGAAATTTATATTTTTGAGTCACTATAGAGCGAAAAACTTTGGATTATATCATACTTAAACAACAACAAAATGATTATTCAATTCGGATAATGCCTACCGATATCGTTAAACATCTGAAAATTCGAAAAAATTGAAAATTTCACTACTTTTTATTAATTGATTTAAGATTTTGCTCCCATATTTTTTTAATACTATGTGCAAAAAAATGATGCAACAGGAATTACTAAATAAGAAATATATATACATACAATGAATACTTTGTGATCGCGTGCACAAGTGATAAAAAAAAATAAAAAGCAGTACAATTTTTAATTTTTTCGATTTTTTAGACGTTTTGCGTGATCAGATATTATCCGATTTGAATACTGTTTTTATGTTAATCTTTAAGTATGCCCCCAATTGCAATTTTTCCACGCTATAGCGATTCAGAAATATCCCTACTAGCAATTTTGCTCGGATTGCCATCGGCCACATAGCCGGCCGATGATGGCCCGAGCAAAATTACTGGTAGGGTGTATACTACCAGTAATTTTGCTACATATTGACTTTTTCCGATGCACCCTGATGTATGTGGGATTTTTGTTAAGATTTTGCTTACATGATTATCTTTAGAAACAAGCCTTAAAAAACACCAGTAGCATTTTAAAATATTTTGTCACCTGAATTTATAAGTATTAATTAAATAAAGTATAAGCTAATAATTTATTCTTGTCTCACATCATAATGAAGGTGACCGACAAGTAAACGTTTTTATTCGTCTACCTGCCTGTCATTTTGGACGTCCAGACAAGATAATACAATAAAGGCTTTTAAGTACTTTTATTGCCCGATAACGTACCTTGAGTTTTTAGTCTGCTTTTTGAATGATGATACGATTCTGGCGGACATAGAATTTAGTACAAAGAAATGTTCTATGCGAAGACTCACGTGCGTATGACAAGCTTTGTGTAAAAAGAGATTGATCACGTAATATTCCTTTTGTTTGGTTCTTCGCCAAGAGTTACGTAACCAAGTTACTAGACAAATGGACATACGAGTAATGAAATATCTCAATACATAAAATCTCTTTTTAATTTTTTGTCATGTTTTTCGTGTGAGAGATTTTATCATCAAACCGTGCATAATTATCAGAATTGAAAATTATTAAAACACTTTAATTGCAAAAAAGTTACTTCAAAATAAGCATTGTGAAAGTTTGGAAGTAGAAGGTATGCAAATTTAAGGGATCATAGGAGGATTAAAGGTTTAAAAATATCGATTCTTCAATTTTTATTTTATTTGAAACCTTAACTATTTCTGTACATTTCAATCCCAATTTCATCAAATTATTCCAACTAGAACCGGTGATACGCAAAAAAAACATTTTATGAAGGTTTTATATTTGATCACAATAAGGTAAATTTAAAATGAGTTTTCTCAAAACTCATTTTTTATGAACTATCCGCAAGATAACAAAATTTCTATAGTTCGTATCTTCACGAAACTTGTTATAGTTACAAATGGTATCAGTATCTGTCGAATGAACAAATATTATAAGTGAGCGAGAAAGACTTTTGAAAATTTTAACAAAAATATAAGGAAAAAAGTAAGTTTTTTTTTTCCAAATTTCAATTTAAAATAAAATTTAAAATCTTTAAATTAGAACTTTTTTCTTAATTATTAATATATTCCATAAAATATATATTTTACTTCATTTTGCAACCAAAAATTTTGTTTTTATGAATATTTTAAATTGACTTATCTTACGGATAGTGACACCCACTATTGAAAAAAATATATACATACATACATACATACATACATACATACATACATATATACATATATACATATATATATATATATATATATATATATATATATATATATATATATATATATATATATATATATATATATATATATCAGTGGCGGATTAATGCAAGTTTGTCGGTGGGGGCGGTTAGTTAGAAGATTGACATATGCATCCATTTTATGGAAGTAAGAATGGTAGTGAAGAAATTCTCAAAATTTTCTTCGTCCCGAGGAAAAATTCGTAAAACAGAGGTTCGTTAAATAGAGATCCGACTATATTTAGTAAAAATTTAAACAAAATTTTGAAAAATCTGTGAAAGGTAATGGATTTTTATTTGAAGTTTTCTGATTTTTTATAGTGTATTATTTATACAAAAACGTTTTCATTGTACTGTGACTAATATTTTAAATATAAAATGTAAAACCGCAAGGTTCAAAAATACGTGTATATTTGCTCCTCGATCCTCCCAAGACCCCTTAAACGAAATGTGTTTTACGATATTTCTGCTTTCATTGCATGCTTTCAAATGGCAGTTCTTCCTGCCGGTATATTAGGATACCCATTTTACAAGTACAACAGAATAGAGTAAGTATAACTGTGCCAAATGTTTATACAATACGAACTACATATTTTCTAATCACTTTCTATTTTTAAAATATTTTCAAATAGAAATGTAAATATATAAACATTGTATGTAAAATTTTATGTAAATATTTTGTTACTAAATCCTTTGTAAACTGAAAAAGATTTAAAGTAATTATAATTGTATATTCATTTAATGAAGAAATTTGATAAATAAACGATAATAAGATATAAACTTGCTATATTATTATTATTGCAATTTTGTATTTAATCTGGCAATGAAATTATTGGTATTAGCGTAATTGGCAACATATTAAATAAAGCGTTTATTAGGAGAAAATTAAATAAAAGAATAAATGTAAAAATTTGTGACTTTTCACATGTGTAGTTTTACAAATCCTGATTTTCTTCCCACAGTTCTATTAACTACGGTGGAATCGGTACTGTAATAGGCCATGAAATAAGCCACGCTTTTGATGCATATGGTAAGCAATTTCACAAATTTTTATCATAAAATTTACATAAAATAGTCAATGAAAACAGCTTTCATGTTAATTCGATACTTCCTGTTTTGGTTAAAAAAAAATGTACACCCAAACACGAGTCATCCTAAAATATTTAGCAACTCAACAGAAATAGTAACTCTTGTTTTTATTTTCAAAAAATAGTGATTACAAAAATAAAATATGAGAGAATTAATTATGAGAGATTAATTAACTGAGCTAGTGCTGTAATTAAAATCCCACACGCTTAAACCCAAAGAGTGAAAAAACGATACATTGCGAAACGATCCGTTTCCATGGAAACCTACCGGTTTTTCTGCAAAAGTGCTCTTTAAGTAGTCTATTTTCTGAGAACTTCTTTCCTCCCTTGCTGTTTTTTCCGAGAATTTCCATCCTCGCTGTTTGTTATATTCCGCTCCTGCTCTTGTGATCGAAAAACGCTCCTAAAGTTAAATCCTCCTAAAGTTAAAATATTAGTTAAATTAAGTTTATCCTAAACTTAAATTATTCTTTCACCCTTTTCTCGGTGCCGATAAGTCGGTTGCATCTCTTCCGCTTTACTAGCTGTTAAGAAACACCTTTTTCTCATGCGAAACATTTACACTTCGTTAATATGTATCTATGCTTAACCGTTTTTCTATACGCATACAATACTTTATTCTTTCATTACCAAATATGGATTCACATTAGTTAAAATCTTGCTAATCTAATTTCCTATCACACAAGTTTACTGTAATTTGGTTAGTTTTATTTCATTATTTGGTTGCCCTGCTCTGCTTGTTACGTCCTCTCATTTCTCTTGTTGACTAAGATTATCCTGCGGACTTTCGGCATCATAAGGACTTGGGCGTTCCTTTGATATACCAAGTTTAACTTTTCACCAACATCCTGATCATTGTTCGATTTAATTTCACTTTAGATTAGAGAATCTCATCTTTCGACTTTCCTAGCATAACGTGTCCCAGCCACCACTATCCAATAACTAGGCATCGTCTCTTTCTTCGATTATTTCTGTATAACACAACTATAAAAATCATAGTATAAAAATTAAATTTCGTATTTTAATATGTATGCATTTCCTAGTAAAAAAATTGATATATCTGAAAGTTACTCTTTATTTGATGAACTTCTTTAATTGAAAGTATGTTTCGGTGGTTTACAGTTTAAAAGATAATCGCTTTAACATTTATTTTGAATCACCCAGCATGTATATTAAACAAATTATTTAGTCTGTATCATTCATCGATATAGAAAAACAACTCGATAGTCTGTCCAAATGGCCCCAACGCTAAAAAAGTGCAGAACAGTCAGCTGTGCCCCTCAGTTTTCTTTACCTCTGAGGCACGCGGCTGGCGAAACAATCGACCGCCATGTTGCTGGTAGTTAAATCAAGCGATGGCAACAGCTGCTGTTATTCAACCTTGAACAGGTTATCTGGTTTTTCTTCTATATCGATGGTTTCATTCATTGAATTTTTTGCCAGGCAGACGCTTTGATCACCTTGGCAACCTCAACAACTGGTGGACGAGAGAAACAAAGCAAAAATTTATCGCAAAAGCTCGGTGCTTTGCAGAGCAGTACGAAAATTTTGTAGACGAGTCTGACCCACTGAAGGTACATTTAATACAGTTTAACTATAACTGAAAAAAAAAATATGTCACACGAAAAGCAAAACTGTGTTATCGATTTAAAAGTTGTGGATAATATGAACAGCTATTTCTGTTGTTTGCCTTTGTTAGTTAAAGCCTAAATTTCCCGTTCAGCTTTTCAAACTTAAAAACTGCCTTTTTTATGTATTAACATAATAGGCACAGAAGAGTTTCATATTCGTAGATAGTTTAAGTTACATCTGTATTGTCATACAGAATTTAATAAATATTGTTTCAGAATTGTTTCAGAATTTAATAAATAAAATTTTTAGAAAAGCAGTGAGCCGAGAATTACATAGCAGTTCAGAATTTTCAAGCACAAATTTATGATTTCCAAATAAATGTTAAAGTTGTTAGTCAAACTTATAACTTTCTCTATATAATATTATATACGAATAATTAAATCTTTACCTAAAAGCAGTCAAATTAATTCCTGTTTTCAAATTAGTATTTTAATTTCTAATGCATATTTTCTTAAAGTCTGATTTGTTATTCACTAAAACTTTTAACTAAAAAAGACATTTAACTAATGCTTGAAAATTTTTTAAAAAGTGATTATAAATAGGTGCATATAAAGACCAAATTTATGATCCTGTATTGGTCTGTCATCCCAAATATACTCGATGCCCAGATAGTGCTAGATACAAGTAGTACTGGGGTTTGATACAGACAGAGATTTGCAATTACACATTCTGGACATGTACCATTATAAATGAATGTAATTCGAGAAAATTAAACTGTTACTCTTGCAGCTAGATGCATTAGATTATTGATAGCAATAATTAGAAGACATTCGGGAGGAAAAATGAAATTTTTAAGTGATATCTTTATTTATTTTCGAGCATACGGATTTTTTTTTCAGGTAGTAAAAGAAGCAATGAAGTATTGCAGAAAATAAAAATTTTGTTGCTTTTTTATGTATAAATTTTCATTTGATTGAACAACTATCTGAAAGCCGTAATGATAGATAAATTACAATGGTTTAATTTCAATGATTTTGTTTTTCTTCTTTCCTCTGTTTATTCAATAATAATTATAATAATTTAACTGGAAAATAGAAGAAAAAATTCCGACTTCTGAAATCTTTAACTGTAATTTCTGAACTTTTAACTGTACTTCTGAAAACTTTAACTGTAATTCTTAACTTTAACTGTAAATTTCTGAAAATATAACTGTATCCTTCTTAAAAATTATTTAAGATAAACTGTGTTTCGGGCTTCTCTTTCGAAGCTTAGTTTGAAATATCAATCTTCTATCGATTAATTAATTAATTAATTTTTAGGTTGATGGCAACTGGACCCTCAGCGAAAATATTGCAGACAATGGAGCCATTAGAAACGCGTTTAAGGTAAATTAAGAATATTCTTAAAGTAGTTTTTACAGCATAACCATTTTGCTGTTACTATTTTAACCCCGTGGGAGTTTTGGGAAAAAAATAAAGATAAATATGTACTGTTTTTTGTACTCCACTATAAGTTCGAAAACTGGCTTACGTACGAGGGTGTATCAGCTTTAATCTGTCAACCTTGAAATCAAATTTAATCTCCAGGTCTAAAATCATAGCGAAGAAGGTGCTTAGAATAGAAAACTTCACAGTTGCATCTTTTCAACGATGGTGTAGTAAGGGAATGGGGTCAAATTGAGTTCAAAGTTAAAAAATAAAAGATAAAGAAAATAAAAAGAAGTAATGATTTACTTCTTGCAAAAATCTGCATATGCGATTGTGTTCAAGTGGTTTTAACATTAATAGTAAAATAACAAATTTTACTATAAAATAACTGTAGTTAGAGAAATAAACTCTGAACGCTAATTTCAAGATTTAATTTTGGAAAATCTATATAAATAAAATTAGACTTTTGTCTGTAAATTTCTTGGAATTCAAAAATTTTGCGATTTCTATCCGTTTCAAGCACCCGGGAATCCGATGCGACCCTCAAAAAAAAGTTTGTCTGTCTGTCATTCTGTCGTTCTGTCATTCTGTCCGTGACGCTTTTTCTGTTTAAGCATCACGTAAAAACGGCTGAAGCGAATGATATGAAATTGGGTGTCATGATAGGTGGTCACTCAACTTAAAACATAGGCGTCGAATTTTTAAAAATTTACATTAGATTTTCAGATTTTGCGAAAATCGTTTCAAACTGCGTAAATTTGTGTTCGCACATCACGTAATAACTGCAAAGGTGAAAAAATGATATTTGGTGAAATGATAGGTGGTCACTCACCTTAAACTATAAGCATCTAATTTTAAAAAATCGATCCGATTTCGAGATTTTGCGAAAATCGTTTAAAACTAAGTGAATCTTTGTTCCCGCATTACGTAATAACGACTAAAGCGAATGATATGAAATTGGGTCACATGATAGATGGTTGCTCAACATAAACTATAGGTATCCAATTTTTTAAACATTTTCATTAGATTTTGAGATTTTGTGAAAATTCTCTCAAAATACGTTTATATTTCTTCAAACATCACGTAATAACAACTAATACGAATGATACGAAATTTAGTGATAGGATAGGTAGTTGCTAATCTTAATTTATAGGCGTTGAATTTTAAAAATATTTTGATTACATTTGGAAATTTTGCGAAAATCGTTTTAAAATGCTGAAATTTTGTTCCAGCATCACGAAATAAAGACTGCAGGGAATGAAACGAAATTGGGTGACATGATAGGTTGTCACTCAACTTAAATTCTAGGCTTCCAATTTTTCAAAGATGTTGATTAGATTTTAAGATTTTGCGAAAATTATTTCTATATTCGTAAATATTCGTTCGCGCATCACATAATTACGACTAAAGCGAATGAAATGATATTAGTTAGTGACTCTCCTAACCTGTAATATTTTAACAATACATAAAAATTATAACTTCGCTTTCTTTACTTTGGCAACCTACTCCATCCATTCTGTGTACTCCTACAATGCTGACGAAAGTTCTTGCTTTTTGGAAATTTGCATTCACTAACCCGTCAAGGACGGGTACTTCAGCTAGTAGCTAATAAAACGTGAGGAAATGATAGGTAACTAAAGTAGCAACTAACTTGAAACATTCTCTAGAACAATTTTGGTTAACAAGGACTACTAGAAACGTCACATTATTCTTTCTTTTGTATTCATCTGATCAAAAATTTATTTAGATTATCAATCATAACAAAACAATGCAACTACATCTTTGCAACGTTGTTTATGATTTTTAGATTCTAGCTTTTATTAAAAATTTCTAATTTTTTTACAGCCAATTTTTAGAGCTTTTTAAATTACTGAACTTCTACCGGATATACGAAAATAAATGTTACATTTTTGAAAATTTAGCACTACGTTTCACCAGCTACTTGCCAACGTTTTAAAAAAAGTAACACAAGTTTTTCACGCGATCCAATAGGCATTAAAGTATTTTCGACTGGCACGCAAACTGGGTTAATGTATATGAAATTCCGAGTAAATTATGAATGGGTCTTAAAATACATTTCATGCGTAGAGCCCGCAATCAATTTATTGACGCGTCACATGTTCTAAGAAGTTTATGTCTGTCGCTCAACCTGCAGTCGTAAAACCTGCAGATGGGTATATGTTTGTTACAATTTCATAGTATTGAAGTAAATTTAGAAATTGATCTACGATATTCTGATTATAGTGTGAGTAAAATGTGAGTATGAATAATATTATGCATATAATATGCATTTTCATATTGCATAAGAATGTTAATAATCAGAGCCTAGCATAGAAGGGCTCCTTAAACCATTGTCTTGGTCCTATGTAATTTTATTTTCATAGCCTTCTATGATCATAACAGGCTTCTAGGTTAATGCAAATATATGCAAGGTGACAATTATTGAGCTGTTTGAAATAAAACCTTCATAACTTTTGGTGAGATCCAGTTAAAAACTTGGCGGTTGATTACTGGAGATGCTGGAATTTTACTGACTATGTCATTTTATCTATCACCCCCTTTATTGAAAATTCCCTCAAAAATGTGTCCCAAAAAAAAGCGACATAATAAAGTATGCGACATAAAAGTTGTTGAGTATTTTTCATATATTTAAATACTATTGGTTCACAACAGCTTTAATCTATTGGTACAGTATTTCTTAAGCTGTAGAATATGCACATTTTTCTATATAAATAGGTTACACTCTTAAAAATTTCTACATAGAGTTACCAGGCGAAATACACGAACGATCAGAGATAAAATGGCATAGTCAATTAATATCGTTTTAATATGGCAATAATGAAACTAAAAAATTAGGGGGTTCAGGGGGGGTCCTCCCCCCGATGTATGAAAAAGCATATCAAACATGTCACAAACTAAATCCGAATACCAGTAGTTACTGTTAAAATTTGCATTAAACTTTTAAACTCGGTAGTTCTTGAATTTTTTAAAATAATTTCACATAGCTCAATAATTGCCACCCTGTATAAATAATCAAATTGCTAGCCTGCAGTGTATACAGGCTATGCTTTGAAAATTTTTCTATTTTGATAAAATGTTTTTAATTGAGCATCCTAATTGTACACGCAAAAATCACTTACACAACTATAGTAGAGTCATGTATTTGGAAATTCTCTTGCACCTTCACTATATGAGTGTAGAATTTCGAACTTGTAGGTGTATTGTTTCCAACTTATCTAGCTTTTTAATAAGCTGAAACATTTTTTACTTTGATTTACAACCTTGGACCTTTGAAATGGCCCGGGTTTTTAGTCTGAAACCTACTGAACCTAATTGGTGATCCAGCCTTAGTTAGACACGGGTGATAAAACAGTGCTTTCTATCTTTTATTTTTCTTCTTGTCTAGGTGGGGACGAGTACGTCTAAACGTTTCATGAAATGTCACCGAGATTATTTAAATGTTATGGTGAAAATGATTCTCTTTGATGCAACTGAAAGTTCCTCTGAGCATATTTTTACTATGATCTACTGATAGTCAGCTGAAATGAATTTTTGCTGAATATTTTTTTAATAGACACGTGTGTAGGCATCATTTTCAAAGTGAATGAAGATCAGCATCAATAAAATTTGCGGAAACAGTGAGACATATATTTCATATTCAAAATAGCCAACAAATATAACACAATTCCACTAAATTCTACTAATACTATGAATGCAAACGTTTGTCGGTTTGTGCATTTGTATCTTTCACGATCAAACGGCAGGGCCAATTTGTATAAAATTTGGAACGGAGATAGTTTATAATCTGAACTAACACATGGGCTACCTTTTATCTGGAAAAAGGAAAAAGAAAAACATTGTTTCTGTAATTTTCATGCAGGTATCGACTTAGCCGCAAAAACCCGTAAAAGTACCGGGGATTTTTTTCAATAGTTGGACAAAATTACTATGAACGATATTTAACTATTTAACTATTAACATAGCTAATAAGAAATTAATCCTTCTTCATGAATGCGTCTGAGTTTACACATTGCAAAAAAAGTCTGCCAAATTTACAGAAAAATACTGTCAGCCAGGACGCCAGCTTATTTATTTATTTATTGTTTTACAGAAGTCTTTCATAAATTTTAGATTCTCAGTTTATTTTACAAAAATCTTCCGTATAAGGGAAAAAAATACGGAAGACAGGAATAGACACGTTTTGTTCTGTCTTCCGTATTTTTTTTTTCCTAAATATTTAATTTTCGAAATTTGTTTTGTGAACTTCCACTTAAGTAACTAACGAGCCGCCACTGTATTGGATACTGCCCTGGCCCTATCCAGTTACGCCAATGGGTAAAAATGAAAAAGGAGTTCAAAATGTAAAGAAATTTGAAATTTCCAGCTATTGTGTTCTCTTTTTTTTTTTTTCAATCAGTAGTGCTGCCATCTAGTTTTTATACTCTACTTTATTTTTGATACGATGAATTTTTATCTTATCTTTAGGCATTTCGGCTTCATTTGGCACTTTCTGACGAAAATATGACGAACAGAAAAAAGCTTCCAGGATTATCTGCGAGCCCTGAGCAGCTTTTCTTCTTAGGATATGCATCGGTAAGAAAATTATCTTTAATGCAGTGATAGAACTGATATGATATAGCACGTATTTTACTGATTTTCTTTTGAATCCCCGAGTGCCTCAGGACTTGATTATTTTTTACAGGCGACTTTTTAACAAATCACGTGATCATTTTTTAACGAAGGCGTACTTGAGAACACATTCGAATTTCAGAAGCTACAACGACCTTGTTAATGTTTATATATACATTTGCTTTATATTTATAAAATACGAACAGAATGTTTACTCAATGTTGACTGTTGTGTCAAAATTTGAAAATCATACACAGGCAAGAATATATTATTTATATTTATAAATCCATCATCTTATCACCAACTGAAATTGTTTAGAACCTAGAATCTACAATTTATTTATTTTTTTAATTACAAAAGATTAAATGCGTTACAAAACAAAAAATAAGCAAGTTATTTTAAATATGAACTCAACGTTCCAAATGAATCATTTAAAAGTAATTAAACATTATTTTGTCCTGAAATAAATAAATTTTAATTGTCTCTCAAATTTACGAAAAAAGACCTGTTTATATATATTTAATGTATTCTGCAACATCTTTTTCAAAAATATTCAAAAACATTTCATTAAATCAGTTTTTACATTTTATAAAAGCAAATCAAATTAGTCATACTATAATGAAGTTGTCACTATTATAATGTCAAATACACATTTTGGTTTTCCTTTCACAAGATGTTTTAAGTAAGTGTAAAATTTTCAGTTCATTGTGTCATGATCTAAATTCCTATTTACACTTCTTATTTTAAAATTATATAGTTACGGATTTAAAAATTTTAAAAAGTAGCAGATTTAGGTGCTGTTGTTTAACAAGTTGATACACTAAAATTGCTTGGAAATTGAATAACTTTCTGAATATTTGATGTTTTGAGTGGGAGAGAGTTATTTTCATCAGTACAAATCTTTTGTCCGACAGTTATCCCGTTCGCAACACTAGCACTTTATGAGTAAGTGCCCATGACACAGACATGATATTTTAAAATTTTTGGGGATTAGTGTGTTATAAATTTACGGTTAAAAACTTTCATTCCAAATCTGTTCCACGTCGCGTCGAATCAAATTCGCCATTTCTTTATTCTAATTAGTTTTCATACCGCTCTAGCTGGCGCAAGAATGCTTGCTTCGAACGCTTTGTTCTGACTAAATTCAATTTCCCCCTGTTCTTCAAATTCAGAGCACACATCGCAGAAGATCCATTGCAATTGTTACATAATGTGCAATGAAATTTTCATTTAGAAGTTTATTATATTGTATTTAGATTTTTAATGATTCCAACCGTAAATTATAGCCCATTAATGGCCGAGTGGATAAGGCACTGGAGATTGGGAGATGGCTCAAATGTGAAGGTCCAGTGTTCTGGCCTTTCACGTAGCTGTTAATCTAATAGTTTGGAGTTTGAGCGTTTTTCTCCAGTTGTAACGTGAACACGCGTCAGAACCCCTTATGAAGTCCTTGGTTAGATAGCTCTCGTGTAGCTTTGCCTTAAAGCAAACAAACATGAAATTTTGAGTGCGTTGGTTTGTATTCACGTATTTACTTATTTCAGATTTGGTGTGCCAACATGACTGATGAATATGCGAAAGGTTTTAAAGACAACGATGAACACAGTCCAAACAAATTAAGGTATTTAAAAATTTTCTTTCAAAATTCTCAAATAAATTAGATGATACAAAATTATACATAATATTAGGTTGTAACGAAAGTTTTCCGCCACTGCAAGCATTGCCTGCTCAAGCAGTTCGCGTTGGTGTCTTTGCCAATATTTTGCGAAACGATTTTTATTATTTGAAAGAAAAAGACTTGTTTTACAGCACTGTGTTGTGAAATCAGTAAAAAAACATCCTTATGATTAAGTATAAGGTGTCTGAAATGGAACTATCACGCTACCAGATTGAACCATCATTTACTCTCAGTTCTGTTGCAAAAAGTCAGCTACAGAATGACACCGAAAGATGTGTACAGCTTAAGGTACTAGTGTTGTATCATACGACACTGTGAAGATTTGGTACCTAAAGTTCAAAAAAGAGGACTAGGACATTAAAGAACCAGAGCGCTTTGGCCGGCCTAATGATGCTGATCAGACCCGCCTACGACAATCTGTGGAAGAAGATAAAATATTCATCCACTCGAGAGTTAGCTAAAAGAGTTAGACTTTAGTGCCATGTCCATTAGTCGCGCTAAGCATCGCATAAACTTGGAATATAAGGTCAATAGCTGGGTACCGCGTAAGCTGACTCAAGCAAATCTGGCGGAAAACTTTCTTTACAACCTGATATTTAAAAAGCATAAAAAAAGCAAAGAAATATTTTTTTGCTTGATATATACGCAATGGATGATTCCAAATAGATTATAAAGAGATTATCTTTTAAACTGTAAGTGATCGAAACATATTACTTTCAGTTAGAAAAGTTCGCCAATAAGATATGGTAATTTCAGATATGTTAATTTTTTTTTTTTTTTGATTAGGCGCTGCATACATATTAAAATACAAAATTAAATTTTATACAGTCCCTCCTTTCCTATCACTTGTATGTGGAAAATTGTCACCTAATAAGGTAAATTTTAAAAAACCACATGCTTCCGATTGAAATAGTTACCAAGATATCGTAAGTTGAAACTTTTAGCATTAGTCGCCAAATACTAAGGGGATGTCCCAAAAGTATGAAAAATAAAATTACTTTTCAACTGGCATTAATTTATGTTAGTAGTCATTCCACAGTTACATTTGACTCATAAAAATTCTATTTTAGGTAAAATTTTCCTGTAACGAATTTTGGCAATGTCTAGTGAAAATACTTTGTCATTCTGTATTACATTTTGAAATGCCTTCTCTAGAAGCGTGGCGTAATTTGTGGATGATCCCTAAAAGATTAAATGATCGATAATTGCATATCTCAGTACCTATCGATTCAGATAAAATTGTACTTGTTAATGTCACGCGTTTAAATGCCAATTTCCAACAAAGGGATCATCTTTTAACTTTAAGCAGCTGATAGTTAGTCCCCTAAAGTAAAGAAATTTTCGCCTGAAAATAGGCGCCAACAAAAGCAGGTAAAGCAGTATAAATTGTCATTTCAACAATAAAAATTTCGTTGGCTATTTCCGTTAAAGACATGGGATTTGTTTCAAAAGAAATTTTCTTACACACAGAGCCATATTTTTCTAAGTGATAGAAAATGAGGGACCGTATAAAAATTGAATTCTGCATTTTAATATGTACACATCGCCTACTAGAAAAATTGCCAATCTGTAAGCTACTCTTTAACTGAAAAACTTTTCCAATTTTAAGCATGTTTCGATTACTTATGTTTAAAAGATAATCCCTTTAACATTCATTATGAATCACATTGTATATGCAGAGTGTCCCAAAACGATTGAAACGTTTGTTCCTTCTATACCTGTTAAAAATAAGTGACCAATGCAAATTGCAAAAATGTCTAAAATGTGGTGGGAAATAAGATTACGTTAATTAAAGAGGCCCCCCTAATTTTCAAACAGTTAACAAAACAACAGTAAACAGTAACAGTCCAAACTAATTAAGGTATTACACATCTTTACTACACTCTTAGTTAAATTTTCTGAATAACAAGAAAACTATGTAATATTTTTAATATATGTCTATTATTTAAAAAATATGTATATCGGTATTCTTAAAACTGAAAGAGTTGCTTTCAATTGAAACTATTGAACATTGGGAACCATCTGTCAAATGAAAAATATAATGTTTGGGCAGATCACACAAAAGGTAGAATTGGATACGTAATGGTTACATGCTGCTTGTAGGTTACATCTGTAGGTATTTATAGATGTAACCTACATGAATTTAATAAAAATAAACACATCAATAAGATATATGTTATTGATGTGTTTATTTTTAATGTAAGAAATTATATAAATTCACACTAATTTATATAATTTCTTTCTGTGTAAGACTTTGTTTAAATTCATGTGATAAGAAATGTGAACCAGGTTAACGTATTTTTGATGGAGAATATTCATTGTTAATTTTTTTATAATCCCTATTTTCATTGTTGAAACAGGCTTTCACATTGTACAGAAAAATTGCTTAAGAGATATTTTTTCCTTTATCATAAATCAAACGATACTAAATATGCAGGCATGCTAGTTTTTTTTTTTTAATGATCTTTCTAAATTAAAAATAATACAATTCTATTGATCAATTTTGGCTAAAGGGGCTTTTTATAATGTAACATTTTGAAAAGTAATGGGAGGCTCATTTCATTACCGTAGTCTTATTTCCTGCTTTTTAAGAAACATTTTTGAAATTATGTAATTTCCAGAATCAATTTTAAATCAAAAAACTCTGTATTTCTATTTTCCCATCACATTTATGGGTAAATGTTAAGTTCTTATTCTACGTGGAAAAGTAAACATAGTCCATTCAGTATCATGGCAAGCTTGAAGTAATCATATCCAGTAAGTTCGAAACATAAAGTCCCTTGCAGCTGTGATATTACCTTGGCTGCAGTGGTCCTTGACAGTTATATATTTAAAACATATGATCTAACTTGTTCGTCTGCCTGTGATAAAATTACCTTAAATGTGCATAAATCGTTAGGAAATTTATATATATTATGTATGTGTACTACTCTGTATATTCAATTAAAAATTGTTTATCTATATAAATAAAACAGAGTGTAAACTGTCCGTTTGTCTGTCTGTCTGTCTGTCTGTGTCTCGCGTAGCTCCGAAACGGGTGATCGTAGACCTACCAAACTTTGTACGGAAATTCTCCAAGACGGGTCTCGACACACCTCCAAGCGATTTTTTCGAAATTCGAATTAGAAAATGTTTTATTTTATGTTTTGTCCGATTTTTAGCGATTTTTCTTGCGTAATACATAATAACTCCAGTAATTGCACTCGCAAGAAAACGATATTTACATCATCGTATAGAGGAGAAAATTTTCTTTTAAAAACTGTTCGTTCGGACTGTGTAACATAATTTGCAGATTTTTGGGAATTTTTCAAATCAAATTAAATTTGACGCTGACTTTCGTAAAATATTTTTAAAACTGCTGCATCTTGAATTCTATCTGTCATAACTTTTTTATATTTAGGCAAAAGACGGAGCACACAATTCGCCCACTTTTAAAAGAAGAACGGAGGAAAAATATAAATTAGGAGAATTTTTAAGAATTTTTAAGTGAAGAAGGATTTTCATTTCAATCGCAGCTGCTTAAATGCTTAAAAATTTCGGCATATCTTGAGGTTTGGTTGTCTTGGAAACAGTAACAATGATTAAAATTGCCAGCTGAAAAAAAATAAATAAAATTACTTTAAAATAACAGAGTTTTCACATGTGAAATGACGTCACGAGTCATTTTGACGTCACGAGTTTAAAACCCCTTTCGAAACTCAATCAGAATAACGAACCCACAAGCAAAACATACACCACGCATGAAATAATTCCATATTTTATTTTACGTTGCTAGAAAAAGAATTGAATGCTGTTTTTTCACCAGTGAATTAATTATCCAGCATTATTTTCAATTGAGATTTTAAACGGGACACGTTTTCGAATCGCAAGAAATATTTTGCGGTGCTAAACAGGGCCTGATTATACCAAACAGGGACCCCGGGCATTGATGAATTTTGGGGCCTCCATCTATGAAATTTGTTTTATTTTTCATAAAATATGTTTATAAAAAAGAATATTTCAGAACAACATTTGAAATTGGGGACCATTTCGAACCGGAGGCACTGGGCAAAGTCCCGATTTGCCAGTGAGATAATAGGGTCCTGGTGCTAAATAGGCCAATCTGACAATAATTAAGCATACAAATGTATGGAGAGCTGTTTTAGTGGCAATCATAAAGTGAAATGATTATCGTTTATACTAATGCGTAAATTGCAAAAAGTCACCAAAGAATAAAAGACTACATTCGTGGCAAATATCTAAGCCGTTTCTTTAAATTAAGTATTAACGACTGGAAAACGAAAATATATTGTATTGGTATCAATAAAAGATAGTATAAGTAATAGTTAGTAGATATCTAGGGCAATAATTATCAAAGCACAATATAACGCATTAATAAATATTTCGTGAAACTAAGTGTTCTATTCCTTTTACAACAACCATCTTACATCACAGCTAACTAAGCATTAAGTAATTCTACGTCACGTTAATATATTCCGCGGTAGTTCCAACGGAAAAGACTAACTGAACTTTTTTTTCTTGGAGATTCTATTTTGTCACAAGTAGTCATGATCACATTTTGGGAAAATGTTCTTTTCTTGCCTTGCGAAGAGCGGGTACACAACTATTTAACTATAAAATAAAACGGTTCGCCACATCATGTAGTATCTAAGGTGGTATAACTTAAATCTAAAAAAGAGTATGATGTAGAAATGAGACATTTTGAAAGTTAGTAATTTTCGCTGCAAACAGTCACGCTTTTCTTTTTCTGATCGGGAATGACACCGACATAGTTTTTGTCATAATATTAACAATGGTCTCAGGCCAGTACTTATACTAACTTTACGAATAACGAATGAGAAACTTTACGCCAAGTGTCAAATCATTTTGCTTATTTTGAGATTCCAAATCACTGGAATCAATTCAAATTATATATTAGGGTGGATCGAAAATTTTTTTTTTTTATTTTAATGACGGCTGACATGGCAAAAGTTGCCAAATGGTCAGGTGAGAATTTTTCAAAAAAAAATTTTTTTTTTAAACATCCCCTTCAGGTGCCCCACTCACCCCAAAAAAATCAATTTTTTGAAAAAAATACATATATATGTAATGGTTTGGATGTCATAACTTTTCGAATGGCCAAAAATTTCTTTTTCCACAACAAATATTTCTGAGCATTTCCTTTGGGTGCTCCAAACCTAAAAATTTGAATAGAAAACAAAAAAATCGGCTGTTTCCCTAGCCAGCCTTGACACGAAACAATAATTAGCTTCCGTCCGTGCTTCTGATATGACGTCACTATATTTTCCCCGCCAAAAGAATGAGACGTCTCGCTGATACGCAGACGATTCCATGTAGCATATGTTAAAAGACAGCTTTTGTTGAGACTGATTATGAATGTTTGAAATTAAAAATTACTCTGAGTATTTCATCAACCACATTCTGGCAAGTATGTGGCTCGACACTACATTGCTTGTTTATAATCTGAAGTAAGTTATTTCATAATTTTCTCCAGTATATACTGTGATATATTGTTTTTCTTTCATTTTACTTCTAGTGTTCTTCTGTTAGCTATGTTTCTTTTTTTTTACTTCCTTACATTTATTTCAACTATTTATTTTATTTTATTTTACTTTTTTGTTAAAGACAGAATGAGTTCAGGCAAAATTCCCACAAGGAAATCTTCTATTTGCCCTTTGTTTGGCAACCCCACCGAGATGTCTCTAATAAAACTTCCTACAAATGCAGATATAATTCGAAAGTTTTTGCTTGTCAGAAACCAGACAAAAAGCCTTATGAAAAACAAAGACCCACCTGCTCCTTTGATATCAAAAAAAGTCGCGGAGTCGTTGGAAATTATATGGAACAAGTCTTCTATTCCAATAATTTCAAACAAAGGAATCGTTGAAAAGATAACAAAGCTCAACAACGAATACAGGAAGATTTTGAAACCATACAATGGTAGAAAAGAATCAGAGGGCTACATAAAGAAACTGGACGATCTGAAGGGCAAGTGGGAAGGGCAAGAACTCTCTTTGACATTGCTTGCTGCAAATGCGACGATTTTGCATCATGTTGCTGTTCAAAAGAAAGAAAGGTTCCTGTAGATGAAAGAACATTTTTGAACGATCAGCGAAGTACTAGAACTATGATAATCGGGCCAGTTGATAAAAAAACTACAAAACAGCTTCAAAAAAGACAAGAAAGAAAAATAAAACGAGCTAAAAACTCGAAAACTGATTCTTATCCTTCTAGCTTCAAAGAAGTGATTGTAAAGAGTTTGAAAGCAGTTATTCTTCGGAAAACGAAGAGAAAGAGGATGATACAAATAAAGAGGAAGAAAAAGAAGTCAGCAGAAAATCAAATTCATTTAGACCCTCCTACAGCTTGCAACACAACTTCGATCTGCAACCCTCTTGCTCTTCTGCTTCTGGTGATTGTTCAAATGTTCAAAAAATAAAACTTTCCACTTTTTCCAGAGAATGTGATCGTCGTGGAATCTCAGACAGAGCAGCTGCATCTCTTTCTTCCGCTCTTCTGCAGGATCTTGGCCTAGTCAGCGAAACGGATACTACTAAAGTTATTGATCGAAATAAAGTTCGCAGAGAGCGTGAAAGGCACAGAAAAGAATTACAACAAGGTAATTTATCTTCGGAAGTGCAAGGCCTCTATTTCGATGGGCGAAAAGATAAAACTAGAACACAAGTTAAAAAGGGTAATAAGTATTACGGCTGTATTACAAAAGAAGAACACATTTCTTTAATACAAGAACCAAGCTCCATTTACCTTGGGCATCTAACTGTTTCGTCTGTATCTGCAATTAACATTAAGAATGGAATATTAACCTTCTTTAACGACAAAGGTATATCAACCGATTCCCTTATAGCAATTATAGAAGCTGAACTAAATCGTCCACTTCAGTGGTTCATTTGCATGCTGCATCTAAACGAACTTCCTCTACGACATCTTCTGGTTCAGCTTGATGGCGTAACTCATGGCCCCAAAGCATTTTCTGGTGCAATTGGGAAGTTATTGCAAACTTGCCATACACTTCCTTTAACGAAATTTTGTAAGATCGAGGGAAATCTGTTTCCAGATGTCGATCGGAATATTTTGAGTACAGACCAACGATGTTTGTTGGACATGTTAAAAGCGGTGTCTTCAGGAGAATGCAGTCAAGATTTAGTTGCTATTCGACCAGGGCCGGTGGTGCATTCCAGGTGGTTGACTAGCGCAAATCGAATTCTTCGTCTTTATGTGACAACAGAAGAGCCTTCAGAGACTTTATTACATTTAGTTACATATATTATGAAGGTATATGGTCCAATGTGGTTCCACATAAAAGGAAAGCCACTGTGCACTGAAGGTTCTAGACACCTGTGGAAGCTAATTATGTACTCAAGATACATGCCGGATCACCTAAGAAAAACTGTTGACGCTGTCATCCAAAGAAACGGATTTTTTGCACATGCAGAGAATTTGCTTTTAGCTATGTTATATGATGATAGAGATACCATTCGAAAATTAGCTTACCACAAGGTTATATCTATCAGAAAAGAGAATTATAATACTTCATCTGTGAGAAATTTTCGTGTACCGGTAATAAGCATGCGATCAACAGATTATAGGGATTTAATTTTTTGGAGTGACAATAACGAGTGTTTAGAGCTTGCAGTCTTAAAAGACATCTCCGATGAAGACTTAAAATCATTCCTGTCAAAGGATATTGCTTCAGTTAAATTTCCTCATTTATCTAACTTCCCATGTCACACACAAGGAACTGAACGCTGTGTGAAACTGGTAACAGAGGCTGCATCTCTTATTTGTGGAGAAGAAAGAAGGGACGGATTTATAAGATCTAGGCTCGAATCAAGGAACAAAATGAAGTTTTTTAACTCAGAATGAGTTTAGATTGAAATAGTTTTTTCTCACGCTAATTATATCATATATCTATAATTTATTAGTTATATTCTTTCAGTTTATTTTATGTTAGCACATCGACTTAATCAAATATGCAAAAAATCCAAATAGTTTCATTTTTTGGAGCATCAACAAAAATACTCCTAACGCCTCTAGTTTTCGTATAGCAGCTTTTAAGACGGCAGAAACGTTTATACTTTATTAGCTGAGTACCCTTCCAAATTTATAAAAAAAAAATTACTTTACAATTTTTATTGCATTTTCATGAAATTGTCAATTTTCAACTAGTTTTCGGGGGCTTGGGGTACAGGAAGATATGAATGGAATTAAATAAAAATATTTGTATGAACTATTGTACCCAAGTCTAAGCTTTATGACACTCCGGCTAAAAAAATTTCGTATATTATTATTTTTTTTTAATTTTCGTAAAATTTCAATTTTAAACTACAGTTAAGGCAGTTGGGGCACCTCAAGATATTGAAGGATTTCAATAAAAATTAATATGCAAACTAAAATACTAAAGACGCAACTTTTCCACCCTACGCCAAAATTGATTTCGAAAAAAAATTTTTTTCCTATTCTTTTCGATCCACCCTATTATATATATATGTAAGAAAAAGTTTCGTTCCCTACCGGGCGGAGAACGGGTACGCAGCTAGTATAGAATAAATGATTAGTTTTGTTTTGTTTTTTTTCTACAGAAGAACACCAAAAATTCGAATGCTTTACATTAAACTCTATGGGTGTATGGGCAGTATTCATTAAGGAAGTGCGATCACTGACGCTGGACATTTACAACAATCGGAGCAAACCGGTTAACTCTGCCTTACGCGTATGTAAGCGGGGGCTTTTGCGTTCAATTTCTGTCTACCACTGAAAATCACCGTGTACATGTAGTGTACTTTCACTAGAAAACGTGGTACCGAAATTTCGTTCTGCGGTCATTAGTAGTTTATGAAGGGTGCCAATATTCAGAAGTCTCTTACTTTCTAAAATCTAAACTGTGGTGATAAATCTTCGGCAGAATTAGAGTGGTTGTATGTCTTTCTGTCTTATTATCATTTATTTTATTCAATTTTTAAAAAATATGTGACTAGGATAATAAAATTTTTGCAAAATATTCGTGATTAGGAATGCCTTATGAATGTGTACAATGAGAAAAATCCTTATATCGTAATTCTAGATAACGCTATCTATGAGGTTAGGATTACTTCTAAGATATGTGTAATAAATCTTTAGAATTACTACGTTATCTCCAGCCTTTTGGTAAATTTGTCAAAAAATCTTTACGGCATTGAACCGAACATAAATTGAATCTATTCTTTTCTGCTGGCTTGTTGTTTGATTTGAAAATAGTCCATGCAAGGAAGTTCTCAAACGGGCATTGCGTTGCTAACGATATTTCAAGGGAGGTTAATAATTCTAATAAAAAGGACTCTTGTTGGTCAGTTTGATGAAACGAAACTGTCGCCAACGCTTCCGTTTCAGTCTGCTCTATTTTCAGTGGCCATAAATAGTTGCCGACGGGCTTCTACTGTTCTGACTTGTGGTATCCCAGAACTATATGTAATTATTTATGAAATCTTGTAGAATATTTATTGCATTATTTTTTTTTAAATTGCTTTTACAGATATCTTTGATAAGAATAATATTTTTTCTCTAAAGATCACAACTAAATTAAAAAAAATATAAACAAAAAAACAGAATAAAATGGCGAATAAAGAAACTGATACCAACCTAAGACACCCCTATTCATTGTTTTATCGATGGTATTTTCTCTTTGAAATGAAATATAAACAGGACTGTATACAGCTATGGCGATTCCAGAAAAAGCAGGTTAGCACTCCAAATGCCTTTCTAAATTGTTGCCAATAATAACATCAGCAGAAGGTTTAAAGCATTTGCTTTAAAATGAAGTAAAGGCCATATTAGACTTTAGATTTTACGCTGGTGACGCCATTTTTGGGAGGCAATACTGCGCTTTATCTGACAACCCGCGGTTTCTTTAGTTAAAAAGGATTACTGATGGCGAATATTGGAGTTCCCTACCACAACATATGGAGGAATTTGAGAATTTCAAACGCTTTTTCTTATAGAACTATGGTTTGCTCCACTATGGCCGAGTGGAAAAGACACTGAACATGGTAGATGACTGAAGTGTGAAGGTTCGGCCTTGTCGCGCGGCTGTCGATCTAACGGTGTAGAGTTCCGGGCGGTTTTCTCCAGACGTAACGTGATTACGCTTTAGAACCCCTTAAAAAGTCTTCCTCTTGACAGATGCTTCTCGTGCAGGCTTACCGTAACACCAAACTATCAAAAACTATGTTTTAATCAACAAAACCAAATTACGGCATCTAGTAAAATCTATGTGGTACTGTTATAAATTTCAGTGTTACTATTAAGTATATTAAAATTTACCACAATCTTTATATATTTTTCATTTATTATTATTATAAAATTTCAATAACGCTTTTAACACCTAATATTTCATCGGTGACATGTTTTCCTTGCAGAGTCAATATACCTCTTGCTAACTTCAAGGAGTTTGCAAGAGCATTCAAGTGTCATCAGGGTACGCCCATGAATCCACGACACAAATGCGTGTTGTGGTAGCAAAAGGGAAATGATTCAGAGGAAGAAGTGCCAAATAAGGGAAAGACACGAAGCTTTCTGGGAATTCCAGCATATGAAAGACTACGAGAGACCAATTCATGAGACCGTGGATTGTTTCAGTATTTTTGTTTACAGTTAACGTGTTTAAAACTGAAAGGCTGTATTTTACTCGTCCCTTTAAAATATTGAACGCTTTTCTTGTACATTTATATTCAAATAAAACTGTCATTGCGATGTCCAAAATGTCGTTTTTGTTTTATATTTTCGTATGCAAACAGCTGCTGTTATTTCTTTAAAAATAAAAGAAATGAACTTATGAAATCATCTGTCACCTAAAACTGTACATTAATAATAAGCAAGAAAAGAGTAATTTAAATCACACATGGGGAACCCGCGGGCCGGCTTTTGATCCGAGCCGTGGGCCACAGCTTTTGATCCGATCCGGGGAACATATCAAAACTCCATATAAAACTCATATAAACCAATCAAACTCCCATATAAATCCCAATTGTACGGTCCGCAACTTCGCTCACATCCTGAAGTTTGGCCTGCAACTTTTCACAGGTTGCCCATACGGGATTTAAATAATGTATATTGGAAGTTTTGTTGGTGATATCTGTATGATAACAACTAAGCAAAATTGTACTATGAAATTAGATAATCTCGTATTCAATAAAGCTAGACACGTTTTAGGACCAACAATGTCAAATTTTTGTTCAGAAATATCTATGTTCAGGGAGTACTCCCATGTGGATCGGTATTAGAGATGAGACGGGCTCGGGCTCAGTAATTCACAATTGCGTTCGGGCTCGGGCGGGCTCGGGCTCGTAAAAAATTTCTATTTTTTTTAACATTCCTCGAAACAGATTTTTAAAAAGTGATTCATATGGAAAATAAAAGGACTTATAAAAAAAATCTGGAGTGACTCCACTCGGCTTTCCGAACACTTACGATTAAGATCATTAGCAAGTATTTAAATAAATTTTAATCGATGAATCATTCAAACATATATACCAAATTGAAACTCAATCGAATGCACCGTTTAAACGCTTGCGCACTTTCAAGAATTTCTCCCCATATGCCATTATGCCATAATATAAAAGAAATCTTTGTCGTAGCCCTGTAGAAGAACTATAAGTCCTATACACACCAAAATCAATACCGGTCTTAAGATGGTGATTTATAACATATATACCCAATTTGAGCTCAATCGAATGTACCGTTTAGGAGCTATCGTGTTCACTCACATACACACAAACACACACACATACATACATCTCGTAAAAATAGCATAAATGAATTCAGAAGATCTCAAAACGTGTAAATACACCAAAATCTCGAATTCGAATTTTTTCATAATTACAATACTTTCCTTACATGGTACATGTTCGGAAAGTAAAAATAACGGCACGGGTGCCTGGAAGGCGCGTGAAGATCTTTGGGTATTTCAGAACGGCGGCTTATATTGCTTAGTCATGAGATCCGACATTATTTCATAAACATAGATATAAAGAATTAGAAAGTGCATTAAGAATTTGCAACTATATTTGTGTTTAATTTGCACAAATTAATTTGCAAAATTTATTGTATTCTATCAAAGAATTACTTATTTGGATTTTATTGAATTTTATTTATCTTTAGCTGAAATTTCGGGCTCGGGCGGGCTCGGGCTCCGACTTAAATAATATTGCTCGGGCTCGGGCGGGCTCGGATTAAAAGTCTTCGGGCTCGGGCTTCAAAAAATGAGCCCGAACTCATCTCTAATCGGCATGGGCTCACAGTTCAGTTAACCTGAAACTCATTAAGCCGATTGATCGAGAAAACAATTCAATAACTGAATCCGAAGTATATTAAATTTGTAAAAAAGACAGCAAATTCTACAAATGCAAATGCAAAATCATGTCAAACAAGTATTTGTCCATCAAGATCGTTTATGTTGGAGAAAAATTTTTGTTTTACATCTCCATATCACTTTTAATGTGCTTTAAGATGTGTTATTTCATTTTTAATGCATACAAATGTACTTAACAAGGGTAAAGGCAAAACTAAAACACTTTTTTTTTGCTATATTTGCGGAAATGTTGCGTTTATTTCAATTGAAAACTAAGAATAGCAATTGAGAAATAGCACTAGAATTAATTTTTTTATATGTAATGGATTCGTGCTACAACGCGATGCAACTTATGCGAACTGAACATAGCGTGATATTTTTATGAGCACATATCTTAGAGCAACGCGAGATTGTTTGCCAAGAGTAAGAAGGGCCAACGTTCATTTATTCAGCTTTATTAGGAAAATGGATGCGATCCAAGAACCCTCGCGTAAGCGAAAATTTCGCGCTGTGAAATAGGGTAACACATATACAATTATTTTAGACTCTTATAAACGCTACTCAAGCTGTTTAAAAACTATTTCCTTGCTATATATATATGTACTTGGATCGCATCCATTGTGTAAAGCAAAACTACTGTATCTCATTTCTAGATCAGTTTAGGGATTTTCCCCCTTTAACAGAAGAATTCAGAATAAGGGGAATTTCTTATATTGGGAATGATAACAATTGTTAGTGCTGCTATCTAGTGTGATTTTACAGAACTAAAATCGTCATAGATTTAATTCTGTTTACTACGAACATTATAAGGAGAGCGCAAATAAAAAATAAATAACTTACCAGAAAAATATATTTAAAACTGAAACAGTAATATTTAGAATAAAAATTGTAATGCACTTTAATTTACGCACCGTTGATGCTGCTATCGGATATGTTTCTTTAGTACTAAATTGTCCATGGATTTAATCACGTTAACTGTCGGCAATATCAATAGGGCAGAACAAAAAATATTCAAAGTGATCTAAAATTATTGAGCCAAAAGTTCTCGAAATAAATATTTCAATGCATGTAACGTTAATAAAATAGCTCAAAACTCTGCTGTTTAAAGGTCAAAATTAATGAGTAACTTTGAAGTAAACACGCCTACATTAAAAGTAGTACAAAACAAATACATTACACGCGGTATGCAAAGTGTATAACACTAGTAAACTTTGAGAAAAAAAAAGTTTGGAAAAGGAAAATAAAATCAAATACAATAATAATAGTAATAATAATAATAATAATAAATAAATAAATAAATAAATAATATTACCATGGTGACAGGGGTAGATGAAACTAGCAGAAAGAAGATTGTTAAGTTTTTAAAAATGCTTTACATAAATTAATTAACACAAAAATTAAAAAAGAAGTAAAAACAGTGGCAGAAATAATACCGTTTTTTAAGCAAATAAACATAACGAAAAATAATGTTTTATTTTTTCAATTCTCTGTTTAAAAAATGAAGTACAGTCATTATAATCTGTCTGGCATAACTATTTTCGCTTTCTACATAATTTTACTTATTTGTTGTATCTCATTTTATTGATTTGTTATTAATTTTATTTAGCTATCTTTTTCATAACTCCGCTCTTCTTTGGGGCCCATTCATTAATTACATAAGAGTCTCGAGGAACAGGGGAGAGTGCTCAAAATCTCTACACGCCTTTATCTTGGGAGCGGGGGGGGGGGGGTAAAAGCCATTCTCAAGTAATATTTGATAACTCGAAATGTGTGATTTGTAACATAAAGTGACGGATATTAAGCCAAATTATGAGATTTAGTGCAGTTGAACCTTTTCTGAAAACCAGATGTGAAATCTTGCGTAAGAAGGGGGAAGGGGATCCAGAAATCTTATGTGCTCTTACAAGGGGGGGGAGGGTCAAAAATGGCCAAAATCGTCCTTATGTAATTAATGAATGGAACCTTTCTACATTTATTTTCTGTTCTTCTTCTATTTACCTTCAACCGAATATCAATTCATTTGTCTTGTGTTTAGTTCTCGCAATTTGCTGCCTGCATGGAACTTAAAAATTTTTGTAACTGTAGGAGAGGTGAACTATCCTCTTTATGTCATACGAAAAGTTTTTGTATTGATTTTTTCAATGAATGTATATTTTTTACAGCGTTCTTTATCAATTTTGACATAAGCCGTCGGTGCTGCTATCTAGTGTGTTTTTATAGATCTAAATCAGTGTTTCTCAATCTTTAATGGCTGGCGGCACACTGAAAATATCTAGAATTATTTCCGGCACGCCTGAACATAAAAATTGAAAAGGTTGTGTCAAAAAATGGATAAACACAAATATCTTTAAAAAATTGTTTATTTACCAAAATAATAATGCTACGAAATAAAAGTTTCGCTCTTCTTGGTGTATAGCTTATTGAAAGTGAGCAAGACAGGACATGATAAATAGAAAATGTCATATCGCTGATATGACACCACGCAGTTTTAATAATTTTTCAAAAGCCATGGCGGCACATTAGACTATATCTCACGGCACATCAATGTGCCGCGGCACACAGGTTGAGAAACACTGATCTAAATTCTTAACGAATTTATTCTTTCTACTTTTTGTGGGATAATGGCCGATTAGCTACGCGTAGGCTGTAGGCCGAAGGGTGGGGTGCCCTCCATGGGGGTCTTTCTAAGAGGACCTAACGAGTATTTACGTTAAGTTTCAGGGGGGAAACCACGGAAAACTCCGAACGGTTATGTCGCCGGTAACGCGACCTGGTTCCGAACCCTTTCGTCTGCCAGGTTCAGCGAGCAATGGGGCGAGCCGAGTCACGGAGGAGAATTTTTATTTACCAGCGCGGGTGCAAGCAAATCAACTGACATACCATCACAAGCTCAAATTTATGCAATCTATATCATATACTATATCTATATATATACATACAGAAAACACAAACAAACTGGAACATGCCTTCATACTCCGAATTATACACTGTCAAAAACACCCATGATGCTCGATACTCCATGAGACAACGGGCTGACTTAGAAAAACCAAATAAAAGAAAGTGGATTGGAAATTTGTAAATTCTGAAATGTTCATCAGGTATCAGCTTGAGGACGCAAGGGCGTTATTACTGATATGGAATCATGACGAATCTAGTGGTGCAGTCAGTGAGATGAAACGGTAAGTGAAGATTTCCAGGGTCTGAAAAGCTAATTTAATGAGACAATTGCATGTAAGTTAAAAAAAAAAAATCATTTAGGGCTTTTTTTTTTTTCACATTGTTTTTAAGGTCAAAAAATACTTTTATTTTCGCGTCGATTATATTTTTTCAAATTCCAATGGGGTGCAAGTGCATCCCCCTTACACCCCTCTCCCGGCGCCCCTGGTCCAGAGAGCTATCCGTTGTGCACATGGTGTGGACATTTCCTTTTACCATCGATGCTGTACGATAGCCTAGTACATATGACAATTTAACAAAAAGTGTGAAGGACGGAAGTGTCACGGTCCAGAATTCTGGTTTCCAGTGATCTAATGGTCAAGATTTTTGTGCGATTTTCTCCAAACATAACGCGAATACGTGTTAGAACCCCTTAAAAAGTCGTCCGCCCAATGCACTCTCCGTTCGACAGCAGACACCCTTCGGGTAAATTTTCCTTTATAGACAATGCACACATACGCAGTCAATAAGACAGCATAAAAAATTGCTCAATTTAATTTAAAAAAAAAATTCTGTGAAATAGTAATATTCAGAATAAACATCTTAATTCGATACAATTTAAGCATGAAGGTTGAATTAAGCATATGTATGCAACAGTGCTGCGATCTAGTGTATTTTTGTAGAACTAAACTTCTGATGGATTTAGTTCTCTTATCTATATCGCTATTTGCTCTGTTTTTTTTTTTTTTCCGGATAAATAAATAAAATTTTTATTACATCTTCATTAGTACTTTCTAGGGGTTCTGTTATACTTTATCCTAATAATAAACTAACGCAATTCTTATTAATCTTCTAACACAGATTTAATAAAGAATTCCAATTATTTTCATTACGAAATCTTATTTAAGTCATGGGAAACGTATCCCCGCAACCTTTCTGTTATCCTGTAACTTATAATTTGAATCTCATTTACAAAGTATTTTGGCATTGTATAGAGAATTTTCATACTTAATTTGGGCTCAAACATGTTTAAAACATCACTATTTGGAAAATCAACACTTTTAGGATTAATCCCTGATTTTCTGGATTTATCCCTAATTTAAGAGATCAGAAATTTTGTATTTTGTACGAAATGGACTTTTATTCAAATTTCATGGTAAGGATGTATGCCGAAGAAACAAAATCTGCCTCACGGTCTTGGTACACAAATTAAGCAAATGGACAAACAGTGTAAAGTTGTTTTCATGGTAAAATTTTCATGCACCTTTAAAATTATGAAAATGAAAAGATTTCGATAGGAAGATTTGCAATTAATAAAAAAATAATCGCCTAAATTACTTGCAAGCTTTAATAACAGAAAATATTTTATGATACCTAAGTGTTATGAATAATTTAAAAGGAGTTTTGGGTAGCTGTTTTCTCCAGATATAATCTAAATATGCGTAAGAACCCTTTGAAAAAGAAAAGTC
This sequence comes from Cheiracanthium punctorium, assembly GCA_038373885.1. Classification (NCBI taxonomy): domain Eukaryota; kingdom Metazoa; phylum Arthropoda; class Arachnida; order Araneae; family Cheiracanthiidae; genus Cheiracanthium; species Cheiracanthium punctorium. Next base: position 384,452 of record JAWZYV010003229.1, on the reverse strand, counting down.
CTCTGACCAAGGCACCCTCCTCCTAGGCAAATACCTCTCGTGTAAGCTTACCACCTAAACACAACATAACAATCTGATTGCACCAAGGGCTAAAAAAAAAAAAGTACAGCATTATAAGCCGCACTACGTACTGAAATAAATGGAAAAACGGCGCTTCTTATGAAACTTCCAGAAAAAAATTCATAAACATAGAATCACACAGCAAAATTTTCAAAGAGTGACATATTCGGAAAAACTTTCGATTTTTAAGAATTTTTTCTAAAAGCTTCGTAACTCATACCGGTTTATCGCTTACTTCATTGTGTGTTTATTTCATCTTGTAAAGAGACAGCCTAAAATTTTTAAAGGGCTTGACATAATTAGTTTTTTTTTTTTTTTTTTTGTATTTATGTACAAAAATTATATTTTTTAGAAATGCACCGCTATTAAGTACTAAAGAAGGTTCGAGAATATTATTAGGTTTTCCAAGTACATACCAACCGAAAAAAAAAAAAATAAGAAATCAGTTTGTGTAAGAAATCTGCAACAAGCAGTGCGTACCTATTAGTGTTATTTGATGGGAAATCACAGAAGCATAACTTTTGGGAAAGCCCATGGGGGCCTAAACCGCACTCTTTCAATTTGAATTTTTGTTTTGATTGTTCTATATGTTATAGCAGGCCTGCACCGAACGAAACTACAAACCGTTAGATCGACAGCCGCGCAATAGGCCCAAACGCTGGACCTTCACGCTTCAGCCATTTACCATGTTCAGTGCCTTATCCACTCTGCTACGGCGAGGCCCTTGAATTTTTTGTTAGTGAAATGTTAGTCAAGAAGCCAGTTTGTGACGAATTTATGTGTTTTAATTTTCCGGACTCCCTTGAAATTTTTTTCTGGCTACTTACCACTAACGGTCTGGAGTTTTGGTCAGTTTTCTCCAAACGGGTTAATACGCGTTAGAGACCCTTAGAATCTACCCGACCAAGCAGGGGCGTAGCCAGAAATTTTTCATGGGGGGGGGGGGGGGTTACGACTACTGGAACTCATATATATGTATACATATGTATGATAATGTAGTGAAGAATATAAATTTTGTATGGCAAAAATTTTCTCATGGGGGGGGGTTATGACCCCCCTAACCCCCCCCCCTTGGCTACGCCCCTGCGACCAAGGCATCCCCCATCGTAGACAGATAGCCCATGCGTAACGTTGCCATAACAAACAAACAAACTGATTAGCATAATTTATTTTATTAAAAATACTGTGGTATTATTTGTTCTTTTAAATGAAACTCAAATATTTTATATATTTAGTAAAACTTAAATTAATTTATTGTATATAACACCTCCCCCCCGCACTACCACAGACGGCCATAGTTGTCTCGAGTGGTCACATTTTTATTTGATACATATAGCTTTACTAGCCTTTTGTCTATGTGTAGTAAGCACTTTTTTTACAATAAAATCTTCGCCTTTTTTTAAGATTGTACTTTTTTTTCAGAGTTCTTTATGATTATAATTAGCATTAAACCTGAAACTATACACTGGAATAAGTTGTAAATATATGAGGTATTTTATCTCATACCTTATAATCGAGACAATTACTTTAAAAAATAACATTAAAAACTCTGGAGTGACTCCACTCGACTTTCCGAACACTTACGATTAAGATCATTACCAAGCATTTAAATAAATTTTAATCGATGAATAATTCAAACATATATACCCAATTTGAGCTCAATCGAATGTACCGTTTAAACGCTAGCGCACTTTCAAGAATTTCCCCCCATAGGCCATAATGTAAAAGAAATCTTTGTCGTAGCAAAGTAGAAAAACTATAAGGCCTATACACACCAAAATCAATACCGGTCTTGCAACGGTGGTTTATGACATATATACCCAATTTGAGCTCAATTGAATGCTCCGTTCAGGAGCTATCGTGTTCACTCACATACACACAAACACACACACACACACACACACACACACACACACACACACACACACACACACACACACACACACACACACACACATACATACATACATCTCGTAAAAATAGCATAAATGGATTCAGAAGACCTCAAAACGTGTAAAAACACCAAAATCTCGAAGTCGAATTTTTTCATGATCACAATACTTTCCTTACATGGTACATGTTCGGAAAGTAAAAATAAGGTTGCTTAAAACATTTATTTGAAGAATTAAACTACAATCTTACTACTATTAATTCAATCAACATAAATAACTGGCTTTCAGAAAAATATTGAATATACATGTTTGTTTTATTTTATAAAGAACACGAAAGTTATTCTGATTGCGTCATTAAATTTATCATACGAACAAAGAAAAAAGCAACGCCATTGAGTTGCTTCAAACAAAATTATTGATAATATATAAAAATACTAAAATTAAAACATTAGTAATATTAAGTAATACTAATTACATCAACCAATTAGACTTAACTCTGAAATATTCATCACGACTATTATTAAGTTCAACCATAGGCGCATCCACAGAGGGGGCTATGTGGGCTCAAGTTCCCCCTAAAGGTGAGTATAACGAGTTACATTGCCTGTGCGCGTGTTGTTCTATGGGTAAGTCAAATGGCACAGAATATTTTGACGTTATAAGAGGGTTATAACCATAATCGAGGTCACTATAACCGAGTTCAGCAGAATTTGTAGCCCAGCCCTCCTCCCTAAATTAAAATTTGGGTGCGCCACTGAATTCAACTGGTGGCAACAGCTGATGATATGTAGCTTGTTCCAGAAAGTTAATATTTTTGAAAAACAACGCTTTGCTTGCCAACTTTACCACATTCCTGAACTCAAAAATTACGATCAGTAAAGCGCATTGGCGATACAAAAGTTATTAGAAATCTCCGCGAAATTCTGTCTTTTACTGACAAAATACCAACGGCTGCCTCAGAAATCTACTTATTAGCTCTTTCGTGGCTTGTCCTTGATCTTGCAAAGAAAATTGAGTTGTTTACTTGTAATTGTTCAGCAAGAGAACGATTAAAAAAAAAAAGTTTTTAATCTGATTCGAATCTTATTTCCGTATTCTCCGGAGCAACCAAACTGAGAAGTTCAAACACATCTCGAAAACTTCACGCCTCGCTGGCAGCGATTTTGGTCTCTCTTGTCCGGCCTTGCTACTCGATAAACAGACGCAATTAAGGGCACTACAGCAGTATGCTGTCTTAAATATACTTTGAAGTAACGACAAACATTTATTCCCCCCTAAGACCGATGAATGAATGCTAAGTTTATACGGAATATGCGACAAAAAAATAAATAAATAAATAAGTGAAAAAGAAAAGAAAAAAAAAAAGGTGTCCTCAATGATTTTGCTGAAAAACAAATCTGAGCAGTGTGTCAGTTGAGCATCTAATAAGGTATTTAAGATTTCTGGCGCAAACAGTTGCATCATATGCATGCAGATTTTCTAAACTAGTTCAGAAATGTCACATTTTTATAGCAGAAGCGCTGGAGGAAATTGTGGTAAAAGGAACAACTTTCCAGTTTTATTTTTTCTTTTTTATAATTTTTTGAGTAGGGATGGATGCGACACGTGACAGACATTTTTAACATACTGAAAAAAATTTCTTAAACATATGGATTTTTGCAATATTTCACTAAATATATAGCGTTTAGTCCTATTTTTGATAAAGATTTTTGTACTTAAGATTTTTTTTTATTTTTTTTTAATGTTGCATGAGACATTAGATTTACTATTAATATAAATGCATAGTGCGTTGAGTGAAGACGCAGTGATAATTTATTTCAATCGTTTAACATCATTGGTTTATTTTTTAAGTTTTCTAAAAGCAGTAGCCTCTTAGAGTCAAACTGTTTGAAGGGTATTTTAGACTCATACCAAACTATTTCAAATTAAACAAAACTTTTAAATATGATTGGGTTTTATAAAATAATGTTCTCTAATGAAACAGTCGATGCCATTTTAAGCCTTTTTATAGAGTCATCGATTCTCACAGATTAGACACTAAGGTCAGGGATTCAAACTTGAAAAATGTAGTGTGTTTTTTCTTTTAACCATATCCCCCCTCCCCACCCCCAAAGTCTGAAATTCCAAGATTCCTTCTCTCTGCCAATGCTTTACTGAGACTCTGTGCTTACTCAAAAGTAAAACCTAATACTGTAAATTTGAAAAAAAATTGGCAAGAGTACAAAAACTTTCATTTAAAGAAATCAAAAATATCTATATAAATAGAATTACATTTTGTTTGTACATTTATAATTTAAAATGTTCGCTAAATTTATCCATATCAAGCCCTTGGTAACACAAAAGATGACCGTCAAAACAGAAGTTTGTTTCACTGTGATTCTGTGACGCTTTTCTTACTTACTTTTTTTTTTTTTTTTTTTTTTTTTTTGTTCGCGCATCACTTAAAAATGACTGAAGGAAATGAATGAAATTTGGTGGCATGATATGTGTCACCAAATTTCATTCAACTCAAACAAAAATTTTTTTTAAATGAGCATTAAAGTTTGAGATTTTGGAAAATTTTTTCAAAATGCATAAACATTTTTCGCACATCACGTAAAAACGACTAAAATGAATGAAATGAAAATCGCTGGTATAATAGGTGAACATGTATCTTGAACTATAGGTGTTGAAATTTTTGAAAATTTTTGTGAGATTCTGTTTGTGTTATTATGGCAACGCTATGCTAGGGCGATCTGCCAAGGATGGGGGATGCTTTGGTAGGAGAACTTTCTAAGGGGTTCTAACGCGTATTCACATGAGATTCTGAGATGTAGAGAAAATTTATTTAAAATGCGCAAAAATTTGTTCACGTATCGTTAGTGGTTATAGGTTAGTAGTTATAGGTTAGTGGTTAGTTGTGTTTAATGGCACAAGGTCAAAAAAAAAAAAAAAAACGCATGCTGGTCAGCGGATCATGTAATAATGACTTAAGCGAATGAAACGAAATTTAGTATCTTGATAAGAGTGGTTAAACAACTTAAACTATAGCAGTCAAATTTTTTGAAAATATGGATTAGATTTTCATATTTTGCGAAAATTTATTTAAAATGCATTAATATTTATGTTCTCTCCCGATTTACAAACCACCGCAATGAATGAAATAAAATTCAATATCATTTCAGGTGGTCGCTTAAGCTATTGGTACCAACTTCAAATTATTTTTATAAATTTTGAGATTTTGTGAAACGTTTGTTGCAGTAAACGTTTGTTGCATTCCTGACAAATGGCAATGGAGTAGTATGAATTTTGGAATTCAGGTGATAAGTTAATTTAAAGTATATATGCCAAAATTGTTTGAGGTATTACATGGATTTTGGAGTTTTGTACAGATCGTGAAAGTGTTTGCTCTCGCATGCCTGAAAAATGGCTTAGGAGAATGGAATGAAATTTAGTAACATGATCAGCAACGAGTAAAAAAATATATTTTAGAAACTTTTTAAAGAATTTGAATAAATTTTAAAACTTGTCTGTTTTATTTTATTTGAATTTGTTTTTTGTTTTGTTTTGTTTTTGAGGGGGGGGGGCACATAAGGCCTCTGGAAGTAATATATTACTTGGCTATTCAATTTTAAAAAATTTCGTGTCGATTTTTAAATGTTTATTTGCTTTTTTAGATTTTGGGGTCATTGACCAAAAATTTTTGAGGCATACTTTTAAAATATCTTCAATGAATTAAACAAAATTTTGTTGCATGCGAGGAACGACTTCTGACTTAAAAGCTTTTTCCACTAAAGTAAAACTTTAATTTTGAAAATAAAATGCTCTCTCTATTGAAAATTTCATTCTATGCCTTTTCCAGTATGCTAATTTCATTTTTTGTTCTCCTATAATCCTGACGAAAGTTCGTTTTTTTTTTTAAATCTGGATTACATACTAACACGTCAGCGACGTGTACTGCAGCTAGTTTATTACGTGATGTGACTAATGTGCAAAAACTTCCACTTAACCCTTTGAGGCGCAACCCTTTCCCAATGCTGAAAAAAGGGCAGCCGTTTCCATCGCTCGACTTAACTACCAGCAAGATGGCGGACGATCGAAACGTTCATCGCGTGTCACAGATCTAGAGACCCCTTTTTGACGACAGCTGGCTGTGCTCGCGCACAGCCAGCTGCGTCAAAAAAGGATCTCTAGATCTGTGACACGCGATGAACGTTTCAATCGTCCGCCATCTTGCTGGTAGTTAAGTCGAGCGATGGCAACGGCTGCCCTTTTTTCAGCATTGGACAATCTATCCAGCTGTTCTCGCGTTCTTCCATTTTTCAGCAGATGTCAGTGCTGTTAAAAGTAATCGTGACCATTTTTTGACGGGAAATGACGTGCAAAAAAGTAAAGGATTCTCGTGGGGCTCTGTCACCCGCCACTATTTTTATAGAAATCCAATCTATTTTTCGTGACTGGCAACAGTCAAAACGTCAGAGTTGGGTGTTCCCAGAGCGGGATCACTGCGCGATAAAGGGTTAAAGGAGTCAAAATTATTTCTTTTAAAACAGAAGCAAAAATCTTTATTCGTCTCAAGTTTATTTTTGAGAGGAGATTGTAATAACGTAACGACGTATTCAATTTAAGAGCAGAATAACTATTTTCTAACAACGTAGTCAAAACTAAACTGCTCTCGTTAGATCAAAGTCTTATTTCATTCTCCCCCCCAAAAAAGAAAACTATTTGTTATCGTAGCAGCGTAGAAATCACATAAATGAAAAATTCATTCAGTTATTTTAATCTTTTTTCTCACTGTTGAGCTCATCTTTTAGACATTCATCACTGCAGAAAAGTTCAAACAAGTTTCACGCTTTGCTGATTCTTCTGTTTTCAAAACGGATGATGAAACTCAATCTCCAATTTTTTATTATTCTGTTTATTAAAACAACAACAAAAAACGCTTTACTATTTTTGATTAGAAAATAAATGCTGCAAAAATAAATGAGATAAGTTGTATACTTGAAAATATATCCGCCTTCTCTTGTCTTCAAGCTTTATGTTTTTTTAATATACTACTTGGATTTGTGCATTTATTAACATACATTTGATCTAATTCAAATTTGCATTAAGGTCGATTCTAACGAAAATTATGAGACTTAACGGGATAATGAGATCAGATTTTGGATTCATTTTATTCAAATGTTTGTTCTTTAATTTTTAATTTTTTAAAGTTATGTTCGTACAGGTTTTTTACACTGATGGAATTTTCTAAATAAAAATTCCCACGAATAAAGTTACCTTATTTAGATTATATACGTTACAAAACAACTCTAAGAGTCAGATATTTAACAACAATTTCCTCTAATCAATCAAATATTCGATGATTACATTACATTATACAATTCGTTTTCATCTACTAAATAAATGTTTTATTTCTTCAAAATCTCCGGCTAAATCTGAAGTTTATTAAATTATAAAAATTTTCCCTCTCGGTCTTCAAACTTCACAGTTAAAGTCCAACTTATCAGTTATTTTTTTTTGCCTGTTTTTAACCTTAAGTAGATTTCAGCGAGTTATTTATTCTAAATTCCTTTGTTAAAATGAAAAAATAATACATGTGGTGCTCCTACTTTCCAAACTTTTTTTTTTTTGTGGGTGTGCGATATTCGAGTGAAATTAAAAATATATGTATGTTTTATAGTGTCCTCCTACCAATTTGAATTTACTTATCAAGCTATAAAAGAGTATATATTTTGAAGAAAAAAGATAGGAATTCATTTTAATGTTAAAATATTGGCGTATCATGTCTTTCTTTTATGGAAGAGCCAATGTAATAATTAAGTTTTATAGATATACAAAATACATCACTGAATCCTCTTACTGAAAACATTTGTTGATATCATGAAAAAAGAAAGGACGGGACACGTTTTTATTTAAAGAATAACATCCCGTACTTGTGCCAAGTGTTATAAAGTTTTGTTTTTTATTCCTAACTTTATCGCAGTTAAGTTGATTTATATCAATTACATTTTCCAAATAAGACTGTGGCATTTGGTTAGTAAATTATGTGTCACAATGAATTTGATCAGTGTATGTATGTATTAAGTATATTTTCAAAGTTCACGAAGTAAATTTAACTTCATTCGAAAAAAAAAAAACATACATGTGGGACTCGTTAATGATAATATAAATGTTAAATAAACCTTTACAATTACATTTAAGTACTTCAGTCTTCTTAAATAACCCAAACTCTAAATAATCAACTGACTTTTTAAAAAAGTCAATCAAAGTTTTTTTATATTAAAAATCCACGGCTTCTTTTCAAATATCCAAGTGAGCTCGGATTTAAAAAAAAAAAAAACTTACATTACTAAGACTTACAGAATGTTAAGATTTTACAATTTATGGGATTTTTCAAAGATCGTTTACAACTTGCCAACAATCAGCCGACCGTAACTGAATAAAATACTTTGAACTGACGTCACACAGAGCTCGAATCTGCTTCATAACACACTAACAGAATGTAGTCGAAAATAAAGGTCAAAGAATGCAGCAAATTTAAAAAAAACAGAAAATAACAACTCGGTAGCTTTTCATTTATGCGTTTTAAATACACTCTATGATATTTTCGAGACTTTATCCCTTCAGTCTCAAAGGAAAAAAAAACAGACTCGGAAGATTGTTTTGACTTAACTCTTAGTCAAGATATTATAATGCTTTCAAATTGCATGTTTTAAGAAGCGAGCAACGCTGTTGACCTACTCAGAAAGTAAACTCTGAGCAAAAGTAATTATTCTCATAAAAAACGGATGTGGGAACATAAAAGACGTCTGCGTGCGTTATGAAGACAGGATCGAGATGCCGAAAACCGGAAAAGTTCGTATTAATAGTGTCTTCAACGGTATCATTTACCTTTAAATAAATAATCATTTACGTTGCTCCATCTTGAGCATTGCAGTAATAATCATAGTGTTACTTTTTTTATTGTTGAGGACAGCCTAATTTAAATTGTTATTTACTTTAGGTTTTACCCGATTCACAACTATTATAGCATATTACTGTTCTGAATTGCAGTGGCGGATCCGGAAAAGTTTCAAAGGAAAGGTCATAAATACGACGTGGCATATTATCAGAGATCGGTCACTATTTTTTTTTTTAACCTTTACCTTTTTAATACTGAACCTATTTTTAAGGATAGGATTTTTTTTTATTTAGGATGGTTCTTTGAAAGCCTCTGTTGGACCAAGCGTTGCTCAATCGAGAGATTTTTCAGGTTCTTTTTTCAGAAGTCCCGCAATCACGACCCTGTGTACTATTTCATGCTCAGAATCGATATCATCTATCTCGTGAATGAAAAACCAAAAATAAAAATATAGTTTAAAAAAACTAAAAAACAAGCTTTTAGTGATAAATTGAACTAACTAAAAAGTGAAAATAATTCTTAATATAGAAATAAATAATTGAATGAAAAATAGTATTATTTTGAAAAAAAAAGGGGGAGGGGCGCTTTGTGCTATATTTTTTGTATCATTTTTGTACTAATCGTATCGATCGAATATTCTCAAGAACTGATACATGGAGCACCCCACGCTTTTATCACAATAATACTGTTTTTCATTCATTAATTTATTTCTATATTAAGAATTAATTTTCCCTTTTTAGTTAGTTCAATTTATCACTAAAGCGTGCTTTTTAGTTTTTTTAAACTATATTTTTATTTTTCACTTTTTAGTTCGATTTGGTATAAAAGCGTGTTTTTTTAGTTTTTTTAAACTGTATTTATTTAAAATTTATTTTTAATTTTCGATATCTCTCATAAGACACTAAGAAACACTAAGTTGGAAAGTACAAACTGTGAGATAATTTATTTTCGCGGTGCACCAGCAGCTTCAGCCCCCTCAGCCCCCCTTTGGCTAAGCACTTGCTGTGCACCAAAGTATTAATTAACCTGCAGTTAAATGCTACCTTTCTCACTAAAAAGGAAAAATAGGTCTTTAATCAAGAAACAAGTTTCATAACGACTACAACAAACATAAACATCCATGTAAAAATTTTTAGATTTGCCATCTGGATTTCAAAAACGTAACTACCTAAACATACTATTGAATACAGTTACCAATAGCGAGAGAGGTTCTACTCCATTGTGCTGAGCCGAGTGCCGAAATGGTACGCATGCCCGCATGCGTGGACGGCGCGCTTGCTCCATCTCTCTCGCTCTCACGCAAAGGATCTCTAAGAAAATTACTAATCCTGACGATCCTAATCAGGATAATGGGATAAACTTATCAAATTATCGTATTTCCATCGGTCCTTGATGAGTCTACAAAGTTTAAATTAAATCTGACCGTTTAAAGTGGGTCAAAATCGAGTTCAAAGGAGTCGGTTACAAACAAACAAACAAAGATACAGGTGAAACTAATAAAAGCGTGTTAATAAAGTCTGAAAAAGTCATTTCAAGGGAACAGCCACATCGTTTTGTGGAAAATACCTTTAATGTTGTTTAAGATGTAAGGTTGCTTTCCGACCAAAACTTTTTTATAGGGAGAAATTCGATATTGGCAGACTTTGTTATTTGGGGACTCTTCTGTATAATCCCAAAAGCTAAAGCTCAGGGGAACAAGTCTAACTCGCTAAACCATTTTCAGCTACGTTTGGAAGTGTTGGCAAATAAAATTTTTAATGTCGTTCAGGTCCGCACTGGCTTGTTTGGGGGCCCTCGGCTAGCGATTGAAAAGGGGGGGAATTTAGAGGGTAATAGACTATTAGAATATGTAATATTTGAAAATTAGGCTTCGTAAAACCACATATCACTATTTTAAAGATTTTGGGGGCCCTGAGTCGTGGAGTTTCTGGGGCCCTCGCTGACCCAACTGCGTAAAGGCGTAAGATTACTGGGAAATAAATAATCGAATTTTTCTCTGATATATATATCAAATTACTCTTATTATGAAGCAGTGTATTCATTTTTGGGGGGCCCCCGGCAATCGCGACTATCCCACCTGGCCAGTCCGGGAAAAGGGAATGCAACCCCGATCCCGCAGGAAGGGGGATCCTGCAGGATCTCACACAAATATTAGCGGAACTAGTCTCGCAGGATTAAGACTAGGGATGGACGCGAGACGACTTTTTTGCGAGACGAGACAGAGATTTGTAGCTTTTTTGCGAGACGAGACACATATTTTTAACATTACGATATAGGGATTTTTGCGAGACGAGACAAACTTTTAGGCTATTTTGCGAGACGCGAGACGCTTATTTTTCGTCTCGCGTCCATCCCTAATTAAGACCGTAATCCCGCGGGATTGAACCTGAGAAATAAATTACTTTTATGACAATTTCACGCCGCCTTCAAATCATCCATTGACCAAAATTTTTTTGCATGAGATGAACAATAAGAACTAGTGATATTGGGTGCTCGATTCTATTGGCAAGGAGGAACCGTAGTCCCCCTCCAGCTCCCATGTTGTCATGATTTACGTACTGGTGTTGCACAGAAGTGCTTCAGCACTAAATATTGTATCTTTCAGGGACAAGACCCTTGACTTGTCACCCCTTCCCGAAAAACAAACATAGGGCCGCCCATGCCACTGATATCTTTAAAAGGTGAACTTAAAGGCCCTTGCAAATATCCAGAGACATGTCGCGGGACGCTAGCAGTAGGGTGCCAATAGCGGAACCAATTCTTCAATAGTGTAACCATTTCCTTTAAAAAGGTGGTGATACTCCGGTATTAACCAACAAAAGATAATTGGGGACCGTGAATAATATTGCGGTTTCGCACATCCCCCATCTATTGTTCGGTAGAGGACACCCCCAAGTGTCGCAGCTTCCTAACCATGTCGAATTTCCCCGTTCAAATACATTGTAGCCGCGACATGTCTCTGGATATTTGCAAAGGCCTTAAGTTAGCCATGCAAAAATATTTGGGAATACAAGCAAAAAAGAAAGAAAAGAAGCCTTTGTTCAAGTGCTTTTGTATTCTCTATCAAAATTAGAACGACTAGGAAGACAAGTGCCTCTTTACTTTGTCTTCTTTACATTCTTCTTTTATAGCAACTGAGAAATAACTTAGCCATGACTATAATATTAATCGCTCCAGAAGGAAGGCGATGGGCAGAGGGGGGCATCTTCCATTTTTAGAGGGGCCCCCAGTGGGAGGAACTCCGACTTTAGCCCGGAGTCCCCATTCCAGAGGAGGGACCAACCCCCCTGAAATCGGCACTCCCAGAGGTAGCGTTAAACCTTGAGAACATTGGCGCCAAGACGGATTTCACTTGCACCAGCTCCCATTAGCGTACACGGTCCCACAGCAGTCGAGCCGAGAGGGAGTTGACCCTCCGAAGTACTGGATGCTGCTTCACTTGTCGTGTCCTTATGGGAACGGAGCGCCCAGACCACTCCGGGGCATGTAAGGTATTGTATTATCAAGTAAGATAAATTATTATTATTATTAACGCCAATTTCGATAGTGCTTAAAATCTTACTTTTCCTTCTTTTATCAAGCAGCTATCTACAATAGTAATTTTATCACTAAAAACAAAATCTTACACAATCTTACACTTAAAATACAATCTTATCTAAAATACATATTAAAAAAGGACAAATTAGAAAACCGGAAAATATCATGGGACACAGAAGTTACAGGCAGGTATACTTACCAATACTTTAAAAAACCATCAGAGGATTTTCTTTTAGAACACAGGAACCTTTATCTTTTTTTTACCAATCATGGACCATTCCCAGAATATTTTTTTAAATAAACAGAGCCTCCTCCGATCATTGTAAATGCAATATCATTACATTATTACACTAATTGTAAATTATTAAAGCAATACAGAGTTTTAAAATCACCTTCACAAAGTAATGAGCAGTGGGCTGCATATGTATTAAAAAATAAAAACTTATGCAACAAAATAATAAAAGGGATTGAAGAACTACTAAATAATCAACCGAAGTATATTCATCCGATTGATATAAGACCTCATACACCAGAAAGAGATTCAGATTAAATAAATACAAGAATTTCAGTTAATAAAAACCGCGTAAAAACTCTAAATAGAACATTTTTTTAATTATGAATTTATCAGCATTATTTCCTGACATAGAATTTTTGTTGCTGCTCTTATTTCGTTAGATTAAAAAAAATACACTTCTCATATCGAAGCCTAAATTTATTTTTCAGTATATTATTATGTGTATATGTATGCTTTCAAAATTAAAAAAAAAAAAAACTTTCTTTCTAAAGCACATTTTTGAATATTAGTTGTATTTATTTATGTTTAAATTTTTCAAAATTACTTTTAAAGTTTATCATTCTCAAACCTATTGTTTACTTTTAGATATTTATTTACTTTTTTTAACTTTCAAAATTGTAAAAAAGAAAAAAAAAAAGAACGTGTTAAATATATGTATCTATGGTCCAATGTTACTAAGAACAATATTGTGAGCAATTGTAAACCATTGTAAACTAACTGCTTTTATATTGTATAACACTGATGTGTTTTACCAATTGTAATCCAAAAATTGTGCTGTAAAAAAATAAAATAAAAATGAGGGAAACCGCTGCTTGCTGGACCTGAGCCTAGAGCTAGGGTTCAGCAGGACAGTAGGACACTTCAGGAACTCAAACAGGTTTTAAACCAAATAGGTAGGCCGTTCCTGAGAAATCAAATCTATTCTTCGTGACTGGCAACAGTCAAAACGTCAGGGTTTGGTGTTCTCAGAGCGGGAAGACTACGCGTTAAAGGGTTAAATGCATAATTACATTAATTTTTGCATATCCATTTAACAATCGTAGAAACATTCACTGTCTCCGACTTTTCAGACAGCAGAGCTTTTTTTCCAAGGAGTATGACCGAATTTCGAGTTTGCCGAGTTTACAGTGTTTTAAATAAAGTGTCGAAGAGTGATCATTCACTCAGCCGAAAATCTCCAATGCGTCACCTTCAAAAAAAAAAAAAACGGGGAGAGGAGGCGGCTTGTTTATGTGCTTCAGTGGGCAAGTAACCGACTACGCTTGGAACAATTTGTTGGGGGGCAGCATACAGAAGAACTCCTCCACACTTTGACTCTTTCAATCATTCGCATGTTTCAGCCGTGGTTGATAGGATAGGATGGGTGGAATTCGCGTGACCCGTAGGTGAAAAAAGTGTTCTGTAAAAGTGTAAATGCTGCAGAATCCGTAAATGCTGGGTGCTTAACCCTTTGAGGCGCAATCCTCTCCCAATGCTGTAAAAAGGGGCAGCCGTTGCCATCGCTCGACTTAACTACCAGCAAGATGGCGGACGATCGAAACGTTCATCGCGTGCCACAGATCTAGGGACCCTTCTTTGACGACAGCTGGCTGTGCGGCACAACCAGCTGTCGTCAAAAATGGATCTCTAGATCTGTGGCACGCGATAAATGTTTCGATCGTCCGCCATCTTGCTGGTAGTTAAGTCGAGCGATGGCAACGGCTGCCCCTTTTTCAGCATTGGGCAATCTATCTAGCTGTTCTCGCGTTCTTCCATTTTTCAGCAGATGCCAGTGCTGTTAAAAAGAACCGTGACCATTTTTTGACGGGAAATGACGTGCTAAAAAGTAAAGGATTCTCGTGGAGCTATGCCACCCGCAACTATTTTCATAGAAATCCAATCTATTCTTCGTGACTGGCAACAGTCAAAACGTCAGAGTTGGGTGTTCCCACAACGGGATCCCTGCGCGTTAAAGGGTTAAATGGCTGACCCTGTTCTGTTAAAACAAAATAAGAGTTGCCAATATGTATGTGCGTTTCATTTGGAAAGTTTTTATTAGAATGCACGTTAAAGAAACAGTCAAGATGGGCAGAAATTGGGACAAAAATTATTTTTTATGGAAGCTTCTATGGATTTTTTGAAGAATGACATATAAAAATATAAAAATTGAGTTTAAATAGGTAATGAAAGTTTATAAATATCTATGTACACTTCATTTGGAAAATTTTTATAAAAATGCGTGATAGGAAATTGTCAAAATGGACAGCCTATCTAACAGAAAGGATTTTTGCTAGTATCTTAAATAATTTTTTTAAAGAATGACATAAAAGAATATAAAATATGATAATGAGTAATAAAAAGCAATAGGTATTTATGTTATTAATTATATTTAAGCTTTATATTTCATATTTATGTTTATTTATTTGGGAAGTTTCATAAATAGTGCGCACGTTAAGGAAAAGTCAACATGAATAACATTTCAGACAGAAATTACTTCTTATGGTAGCTTCTATAAATTTTTTTAAAAGAATTTCATAGAAAATAAAAAAATTGATGATTGGTAATGTAATTTTCTTAAATGACTGAAGCACATATTTTTAATATGTGTAAGTAAATTCAAAGAAATAATATTACTTTAGCAGTTTTGAACAAATACATTTTTTGCCTTTAGAGCCCTTTAAAAAGTCCTCCGACCAAGAAACCCCCCATCCTTAGCAGATAGCCCTTGCGTAGCTTTGCCATAACACGACACAAACGCACTTTAAAAAGCAATATGAGTTAATACTCACTTTATTTGTGCAAAGTTATTTCTTTACATAATACAATGCGGAGTATGCTTGTACATAATAAATATAAAATACAAGTATAATGATTTTAAACACAGAACACGTAGCTAAGCATATAAAATTATTAGGTTGTAACGAAAGTTTCCCGCCACCGCAAACATCGTCAGCACACAATTCGCGTTGGCGTATTGGCTCCTATTTTGTCAAACGATTTTTGGCATTTGAAAGGAAGAGGCTTACTTTATAACACTGTGTTGTGAAATCTGTAAAAAATATAGTTATCATTAAGTATAAGGTGTCCCAAATGGAACTATCACTCTAGAGGATTAGAACCATCATTTACTTCCATTTGTGTTGCAAAAAGTCAGCTACATAATATCAACGAATTATGAGTACAGCTTTAAGTACTATTGTTGTATCATGTGACACTATGCAGGTTTGGTACCGAAAGTTCAAAATCAGTTATCTAAGGAGTTAGAAGTTAGTTTTTCAGGCAGATATGGCGGAAAACTTTCGTTACAACCTGATATTATAATAGTATAGCTTCCAAGTAAAAGAAACTTAAGGGACAGCCTCTCATCAGAATATAATATGACAATTTTGCTAGTGATTTAAGTTTAAAATTGCGCGCGGTTTTTTTTTAATCAAAAATACATAAACAGTGCTTTTAATTGTTTTTTTAAATCCTGACCACATTCGGTATGTTTTGAGTGGAAATGATCATTATTTTCTGGTTTTTAAGGATGGACAAGATCCACTCAGCCACTGGTGGACCACGGAAACACCAACTAGATAAAATTTTAATTTTTCCTTACAAATTCAAGAAAATCTTTTAATGAACTAGTCCTTCACTGTCGACCAAAAGCTGTTTTGAATGAACCATGAAGCAAAGCATGGGCATTTTGATTCTTTTGTACCCCATGTCTTGTATAAAGAATGACATAAAAATAAACGAACTCATTATTATGATTAAATGAACTCAATAACTGAAATTAAAACAAGTACCTTTTATCACTGATATATTAGAGATAACTTGTAAATCTTCAATATATTAAATAAATCTGGATTAAGAAACTAATAGATTGTCATCAGCAAGATACATTAAGACAATTTCTGTTGCGTTGCAAGATACATTAAGACAATTTCTGTTGCTTTTGCTTTACATTGAAAGAAAATTTCCTCAAAAATCATTGGGCTTAATTTTGTTCACTCTGAAGGGCATAAGAGTGTTTGTTCTTCAGGAAGGATTTGTTTCTTAAAAAAAACACCAGTAACTAGTATGTACCACTCCTCTACTATCTAATTAAATCAATTCCAGAAAAAACGGGGCATTCTCTATAGCGCTACCAGTCTTCTATTGCACATACATTATAATAAAAGGAGTGAAATTGAAAGTGCATTAATATGTTATCTGTAAAAATCTCAGACAATAATAGCTTTTTTTAAAACTTTTATTTACACTTAAATTACACGTTAAAATTGTAACACTGCCATTGGTGAAGAATGTACTACAAGAAAATTTGCTGTGCTTATCTTTATTTGTCGGCTGTGAATTTCAGTATCTCAGACTGCATGTCGGTTACTTAGTAATCTTATTTAATATCAGTTATTCTTGTGTCATTTAATGGAAATGAAATATAAATTTAAAATGTTTTTTAAAACATTTTTCACTGTTGTTGTAATCCGGAGGTGCCTATGGACACGCCGTAGCTCTTTTACTAGATTCGTGAGAGTAGATACATTGCTTATTTATTTAAATAGGGAGAAAATTACAGAATAAATCGTATCTAACTAAAGGAAAAATAGTTGGTATTGATTGAAAGTTTTGATTTATGTTAATTCCTATCCCGATTCATCAGAAATTTATCTTCACATAGTGAATATTTTTAATCTGTAAGTGCATTCATTCATTTTCATTAATGGATGTTCTAATCTTATTTTTTCTCACAGATGTTATCTCAAGAAGTAACTGCGGACGTTGAATATGGAGAAAAAGTTTTGAAATTTTTTGTTAGAAAAGCTGTGACAGCTGTGTTCATTACACGAAAAATAACTTACAAACAATCATCTAAGAATGTGTTTTATAAATAGGAATGAATGTTAATACTTTCATACACAGAATTTCTTTAGCACATTTTATGTACTTTTACTGGTGAATCTTCAGTTTTACGAAGGATTTCACTAGTATAATTGTCACACATTTTTTTTATATTTAATGTTATACTGAAAAAATTCTTGTAATAAAAGATGCATAGACACATAGACTATTGTTTTACACAATAGCATTGTTCAAGGAAAATGTGTGTAATTATTCTGAAACCTTCTATATTCGAAACAAATGTAATTAAATGGGTGTAAAGTAGACGTGCAGAAGAGCATGTATGAATGCATTAAAACTACTGGTGTAATTCTAGCAGTTATTTTTTTTTTCAACTGAAGCTATTTTTGTGTAAAACAGAAAAAGTAATTTTTAAATAATTGTATGTATGTGTTCGTTTTAAGATATACAAAACCTGTCTTTAACCTCTTAAAGCGTGTGTACTTATACCTTTTTACTTCTGTGTGTTTTACGCAAACTTGTTAATTTTAATAGACTGTTCATCTTCAGTTCGATACCTATTTTACATTACTTTATATTCGACATATTACTGTCATTCGATATTTTTTTAAAGCAAATTTTTTGACGGATTCCTGAAAAATATTTCAGTTTATTTATTTATTTTTCTCGCTCTAAAATAATCGTTTAAAAAATTTTCGGAAAATTTTCTTTCAACCAATTAAAATAATCTGAAAAAAAAAAAGTATTTTTAAGTTCGTTTTGGCGGTGATCGAACGCGCTAAACCGGCCAAATGGCACACTTTGTTACTACACACTTCACCGTTGTTCGCTGGAGTTTTCGTACACTCACCTGGTTTGGGTTGAACGGGCATACAGAGAGGAGAAGAGATGAGAGATGTTGCCTCAGTTTTGGGATAACACAAGTGCAGATCATTTGCCACTCCTGTTTGCATGATTAACGCAATGGTACTTACGGGAATAACTGTGTGAAATATACTATCTGTGGTGACAGAGTGGATTTTTTTTGTGACTATCTAAAGGAGTTTTTTTTCTCAGGTAAGATTGTTTTATTTATTTATTTTTTTTTTGCTTTTTCAAGTGCAAGTTCATATGTTGTTTCAGGGAACAGAAGTTTTATTTCTAAATATAAGAACAGTTAAAGAACAAATATAACTTAAAACAGTGTTTAAGCGCTGGAATAATGTGTAATTAAAAGTGTTACGTGAAAAATGTAGGAAAAATTTACTAGCATCTAGACACTTAGCGCCCAATCGCTTAGATCAAATCAAGATTTTAGTGATTCACTAGATTTTAAGTTAATCAACGTTTGTTAGGGGATTTTGACATAAATAATTATAATTTTTCAAGTCAAATTTGAGTGTTTAAATCTTTACCTACGTAAATACCGAATATTAAGATTGTGAAAAAAGGGTATACCATTCATCTCATTGTTTAAAGAAGTTAAGAAAATGCATTCAATTTCAATGATAGAACTTCTTTTTAAATAATTAATGTGCTTATTTTTGGGGGGAATAAGGAGTTTTAAATTAAATTTATCTGCTGTGCTCAAAAAGGTTTTGAATTCAACAAATTTAAGAAATACTATTGTAAAACAATTTTTATCTATTTTTGTTGCATAACTGATTACTTCAAGTAGGAAAGTCAAGTGATACTTTTTTCCTAAAGTCTCATAATTGTTATAAACACTAGCATAACTACAGAAAAAAATTAAATATTTTAGGTGAATTACAGCTTCCTATACATCTGGAAGAGGTGCGCTGAATTCCTTTCCTCTTTTATATAACTAAAAAATTAATGAACAGGTTGCCCAGTGTTGATAGTTTTGAAGAGCTTCATTCAAAATACTAATCCGAAGATGCATCGAAACAATTTAATTAAAAGTTTAACTACTGAAAACTACCCCATTAAGTTTTTTTTCCCATGCAGTGGTATTCTCCTATATTGATTTATAGTAAAACAGAATTATAATAGATAATTCAAAGCACTCTTTTGATCAATATTTACGCTCAGTGCACTTGAGGCGTCACATTGCTCGCACTGTTGCTGTTTTCACCGCAATGCACCTACATTTTTTTTTTTTTTTTGATCGGAACATACACCTATCACAAAATTTTTTTAGCTTAATAAACTTATCCTAATTTGTGTTAATTATTTTCAACATTTATATTGTTAAAACCGTAGCTCCATAGCCTGCTCCATATTTTCGCTTGCTTAAGATTGGGTAGGGGGGTAAAGAGAATTTTCATTGGGTAAAGAGAATTTTCATTGGGTAAAGGGAATTTTCATCGTTGTGTTTTATTTTATGATGGGAGCAACTAGGTTATACTTTGGTTCCAGAGACGTGGCCAGGGTGTTTGCCATGGGGGCTGAGTACCCCCGAAATTTTGGACTTTTGTTAATTGGTTGTCAATAAATCAAGCATCTTTGTGAGAAATTCTACCTTTTTCATCTTTGGCCACACCAAAAAAAATTATCGCTATGCTCCCACTTCAGTGGCGTAGCCAGAAATTTTTCATGGGCGGTTACGACTAATGCAACTCACATCTGTATTCGTGTGTGTGATAAGGGAGTGAAGAATATACATTTTGCAAGACAAAAAGTTTCTCATGGGGGGGGGTGACCCCCTTATCCCCCCTTGGCTACGTCACTGCCCTATTTAGTTTATTAGATAGCAACCACCATTCTTTTGCTTACGCAATATCCTGAACTTTGAAGTGAAAACAGCTATTATAGTAATGGTGTTAACGAATTAAAAAAAATATTTTGAAGTACAAATTAACATTACTGATTACCCATATTTTTCGTTACTGAAGCATCATTAATGGGGCGAAGTAATGATTAGAAATGATATCGACCACAATAATGGTTGTAGCAGTATTGTGTAGAATGCTTTTAATCATTAGGAGATGCTTTATGATTGTTTTTAACTTTCATGGACAATATAAGTTACGTTGAGAGAATAAAGAGCATATTATATTCCATGGACAATGCTTGAAAAATATTTAATAGATCAGATCGAGTATCTATATTAAGAATGTTCTTCGCATATGCTTATATATAAGAAGTAACATTTCGGTATTTTTAAATTCAGTTTATTTATTTATTTTACATAAAGAAGTTGGAATTGCAATTTAGGCTTTGACACAAGAAAACTGAACAGCCAGCAGCTAGAAAATGTTTTCAATGAAGTATAAAGAATTCTTAAATTACCGTTTTGTTATAAAAAAAGATTATTTAAGATGGAAAGGGCGATCAGACACCAAGTAATGCACACTCTAGGAATGCTAGCACCCGCCAGAAATGGCAACTTTCAGCAACTCCAAAAATGACAAGTTTTTTGGTGAGACAGAGGTGCTAAAAAGAGGAAATTTCAATATTTTTTTTTTTTTTTTTGCCCTCAGGAATAAAAAGGCTGGAACCTCTTTTTCTTAAGCCGGTCCTTCGTATCTGTGTTATTGCAACATTTTATTTTGCAAGCATTTCTAAGCTTACAACATATATGTTAAGTATACCTGAAGTATTATTGTATTTTATTGCTTAAAAATAAGATAAGTAAACTTAAAATGGCATGTTATTTGTCTTGAGAAATTGCTAAAGAAGTGCTCAGTTTGCTTTCTTCTTTCTGTTTTTTACAAGCCAAATAAATAAGATTTGAGGATATTCGATCAAATTTTAATCAATTGATGGATATATAACTGGGAGAAAACAATGTTCTACTATAGGAAATATTTTTTCGTTACTTCATTAGTATAATATTTCCTTGTATATATGAATATTGTTTGATATTAAGGAAAAAATGTAACAAAATTACGCTTTAGTAAGATTTAAGAAGGGTTTATATCGTTAAAGAGGACAGGAAAAATTAGGGAAAAGCTTATTTATTCAAGAGAAAATGACAAGTAACACTAGATTTGCTAACTTTTTATAACCTGAATTTATAATTAATAGAATATTTTAAAAATATGACTTAGTAAATTTAATTTAACTGTTTCCTTTTATAAATGAAAATTGCAACTCAGATAAAAAACATCTAATGAAATACCTTGAATTATTTATTAAATTCGATAAATTATTGCTGTACCGTAAATAAAATAAAAATGTTAGGTTTTTAATACAAGTGTGTTTAAGTTACGAAAAAAATAATGTATTTCGATTTCATTTATTAAATACATAATTATTCGACTTTCAGAAGTATCTACAAAGAGGCATAGTATCAAAGTTTATTCCAATTCAGGAATCAAAAAACTTTAATAATAATTTAATAATCATTTGTATTTGAGCCTCAATCAACCGAGCGAATTACAAAGTCTGTTTTTTCCTCTCCAATGATCCCCGAAAAACACGATTTTGCTAGAAATTAACAAATAGAATGAGTTTATAAATCGCTTTTCAACAAACGAGAATACTGAATAGTGTTATTAAATATCTAGCATTATACGAGGTGTCATAAAAAGGCGGTAACACGCTTTAAGTCTTTATCTATTAGAGATAAGTGGACAATGTAAATTAACTAAATGTGCAAAATAAAGTAGGAAAAAATACTATGTTAAGAAAAAATTCCTCTCGTTAGATTTTTTTAATGCACTTTTTAAATTTGTATACGATCCCCGCGGAAAAAATTCCCCCATTAGTAAAATGTGCCCCCGTACACTAACGAGGTGATATACAAAATTTCAGCCTTTCATCATAAAAAATCTCAGAGATATCTTTAAATACAGATGATCGGGGGCTATACATGAATGTAAACATTTATGAGTAGTTGCTTTGTAGCGCAATCTTTTCTCTTACCTTATTTTAAACGTTTTTTTCAATCTACATTGCTCACTTATCTCTAATAGATAAAGAATTAAAACGTGTTACCTCCTTTTTGGGACATCCTGTATAAAACTATTGAATGTGGAGGTTTCGCAAAAGTTGGATCCCCTCATCCAACATTGATAATTCTGACAAGGAGCTCCTGAAGATTCAAGGATTATAAGAGATACTGAAGGTGTTCAAGCACTAACAACTGCCCCATAGAATATTTGAAGCAAAAAAGCGATGTTACGGCGATAGATCTTCTGTTACTCAAGAATTGTCAAGTTACTGATAGAAATCCTGGACTTCTGTAACATAAAGTAACATGACTTTCTTAACCCTTTGAGGCGCAGCCCTTTCCCAATGCTGAGAAAAGGGCAGCCGTTGCCATCGCTCGACTTAACTACCAGCAAGATGGCGGACGATCGAAAAGTTCATCGCGTGCCACAGATCTAGAGACCCTTTTTTTCACGACAGCATTGCGTGCCACAGATCTAGAGACTCTTTTTTTGACGACGTCTGGCTGTGAGGCACAGCCAGCTGCCGTCAAAAAAGGGTCTCTAGATCTGTGGCACGCGTTGAACGTTTCGATCGTCCGCCATCTTGCTGGTAGTTAAGTTGAGCGATGGCAACATCTGCCCTGTTTTCAGCATTTGTCAATCTATCCAGCTGTTCTCGCATTCTTCCATTTTTCAGCAGATGTCAGTGCTATTAAAAATAATCGTGACCATTTTTTTTTACGGGAAATGACGTGCTAAAAATCAAAGGATTCTCGTGGAACTATGTCACCCGCAACTATTTTTATAGAAATCCAATCTATTCTTCGTGACTGGCGACAGTCAAAACGTCAGAGTTTGGTGTTCCCAGAGCGGGAGCACTGCGCGTTAAGGGGTTAAATTTAACAATCAACCTATATTAAATCAAAAAACCCACAATATTTGCTTGAGGTTTGTGTTATTTTCGAAAATGCATCTCTAAGTATTTGAATTAGTACTGCTAAAAATTTTCAATATTTCTTTGTGGAATTTATTTCTAAGTGATTCGTTTCCTTTTAAAACTTGTCCAGCTGTGAAACATAACTTTGTTTATTTTTATCTTTTAAAAAAAATTTAAAAAAGATGTTAAATTCGAGAGCGCCGTAAGTTTTTATACACAACTTCTATTAACCGAGATTTCCGTTATCCGAGATACTAGCAGTCCCAAAGAGCTCGGATAATCGAGGTTTCACTGTATCAAAAATTGTAAATGAATCTGGAAAATCTGAGTAAACTTTCTCACGATTGTAATTCATATTAATGCAAACAGTGCTTTATTATATGCTTCACAGCATTATTCGTCATAAATGCTTTGCTTAACAATGATTCTGAATCCTGAGAAATTATTTAAATTTTTGAATGAGAAATTATTTAAATTTTTTAACTATAGAATATGCATCTTTTTCTCAAGATACTTTTTATGTTTATAATTTTTTATTGGAAATATTTTATAACTTTTCTGTTGCTGAGGAATTAATGTCGTTCTTCTTTCGCTTTCTCTCTCCCTTATTGCGTATGCAAGTTCTGTTGCGTCTGCAAGTTAACAAAAGTTAGATACTTTAGTTAACTTTTATATTTCTTATAATGAATATTTTTTTTAATGTGAATACCACTTAAAATCAAATTACGAAAAAAACAGTCATTAATTAAAGTGAAATATTAACCCATTTGTGCCTGGATATTTTTGCGACTTTCTTCGATTTTTACTGATAACAGAAATAATAGATAAATTTC
This sequence comes from Cheiracanthium punctorium, assembly GCA_038373885.1. Classification (NCBI taxonomy): domain Eukaryota; kingdom Metazoa; phylum Arthropoda; class Arachnida; order Araneae; family Cheiracanthiidae; genus Cheiracanthium; species Cheiracanthium punctorium. The sequence goes on along the minus strand of JAWZYV010003229.1, from coordinate 360,374 downwards.
TGATGTCAACTTCTTGAACAAGGGATGATTTCTTTTAAAATCATTATGTATAAAAATCGAAATATCAACTTCCTATTTGGTCATGTTAAAATATTTTGTAGAGTTGAGGCTCAATACTCATGAATAAAGGCTAGGAAAAATAAATGACACTTTCGACTAATAGCGAAAATGCCGTCCCAAAAAAGGGACACTAGGCATAAATGGGTTAAAACGGTTAAATTTTATGACGAAGAAGGTTTTTAAATTACAATACACTTTAAAAGCACATCACAAGGTATATTAAAATTCCTTTAAATTCACTGCAATTTTGTGAAAAGATTATAATGAAATCCCTTTGAATTATTACTTAATATGCGCAGAATAAGTATTATGTCAAATATAATTTTATTTGGAACAGATCGTAATCTAAGTTTTAGTATAATTTTTAAAATTGGTTCAAACTGCCGAAGGAAATAAATAACCATACAGCTCGAAATATTTAGATAAGTTCGATAAATAAATAAAAAGATAGCCAAACCCATTTGAAAAAGAATAGTCAATATTTTTAAAAATTTTTTACTGTGAAATTTCGTGTTCATTTTTAACTGAAGTTAGAAATAAATTAAGGTTTCAAAGAAAAATATGAATGCTTTAAATAGAGCAATAAGATTTAGGAAAATATGAACTAGAAAACTCATGCTTCTTTCTTGGGAACGCGGAAATTTATATTCTCATGATGAGATTTTCAGATGAAAATGCTTTTTTGTTTACATTTTTTATTGTTTATTTTTTTTTTACTTAGCCAATTCATTTATGCTTTTTGAATAAGTTGAGCTCACTTTATTCCTAAACATTTATAAAGAAAATTAGTAGTTCAAGTAGAAAACATTTGGCATCAATCAAAATAAATAGGACATGCTACGATATGAAGCTGTAATCATATACGATCTGCTGTTTTTCATTGTTTTGATGCTAATTTTTTTTAAATAAAATTTGTAGTGTAGATGGAAATATACGCATATAAGGGTAATTATCAATGTACACTACAACTTTTCTGTTTTTAACAGAACTTTGTTAATTATTCTGTAGTAGTAACTCTAAAGTCTTCGTTCCTTTTTAATTGCATTTCTTGTAACAAAACCGTAAACAAACAAACGAATCCATGCTTACCTTGCAGACTCTATTGTAACAGTTGGCTGTTTACTTTTTTCTTTTACAGTTTTAAACAATGCTTTTTCGTTCACATTTTTAATTCGTTTTCAGTCGTCTATTTTTATCGGTTGTTCTATTAGATGCTTAGAAAAGGTTATTCATTTTGCATCATTCATGCGCGACAATGAAGCTGGAAGGAAAGATAAATAATCCCCAAAATTTCTTTACATTTTAGAGGACTGTTGGACTGTTTAAATTGTAAATCAGGTGATGAAAAAGTTTTTTTTTTTCAGATATAGTTCTCGTAATCAAAAGTTTGGAAATACGGTAACAATTCGGTCTTTTGTTCATCGTTGTTTAGAACTTTAAATCTTTAAAACTCAGTTGAAAAGCGTTGATGACAGTTTATCTGAGAATCTGTCCGTGCTCTATCACTTTTAAATATTCTGTGTTTTATTAAACTTTATATATATGCTCGGTAAAAAAAGAACTAAAGTAGAAACCAAATCTTTCGGAGCGAATTAAGCTCTTTTTCTTAAGCTTGTATGCAATTAACTTATAATGTAACCAGAGAAATTGAGAATTTTAGCCTCCTAAGATTTTTTCTGGGTACGTGCTTGCTATTAAAACTTATATTATCATGCGTCTTATCACAAATGGTGACTTTTTCACTTCTTACAGAAGCACTCAAAAATATTCCGAAACATTAATATTTATTGTAAGTGCATTCTTTAAAGTACATTTAAATTATTCTGTTTCATTTGAAACCAAAAGTAATACTGTAAAACCCAGTTTTAAAATATTCTTTAAATAATTAAAGCTTATTTTAACCCTTTGCCGGTTCAATTTTTTTTTTGAGTTGGAGGGTCAAAAAATGTCATTTTTTAATGAATATTATGATATAGATAAATTTTTAAAACATAAAAGCACTATTCTCATGTAAGATTTCATAAATTGTGTATAGTTCTACCTTCTAGAGGGCAGAAAAGTAAATAAAAGTGTTTGAAAGAAAAACGAAATAATTCGGGAAAGATTACGTGCAAAATAAAAAAATTCCTACTGCCCGAGCTACACTCGGGATTATCCAGAATGGAACGTTTTACCTCCCCGAGCTCAGGTTGGGCAAATCCGGTAAGGGGTAATGGTAACAGGAATTTTAGAATAAAACTATGTTAACCCTAAAATCCATGATTTTTTTAAATGGACTGAAAATAAAATTGTAGCTTCATTTATGCTAACTCGTGCAAGGAAAAATATTTAAATTTTAACATGCAGTTTCCTAAAAAAATCATGAAAAGAATTAAAATTCAAAAAATTAGAATGTATACTCTATAGCTCTCATAAAGCAAAAGAAAGTAATACAGCCTAATTCTACTTTATTTAGTCCTAAATGCCACAATTTTTTAACAGTTTTGCATTAATTTTGATTTAGCAATAAAAATTAGAAACAATCAAAAATCTGTTCAGCAAGCTCAATGTGAATCAATGCTTGTTTGCTCAAAAAATAATGTTGCCATACATTTTTAAACACTAAGTATTATTTCCATAATTGTGATATTGTTATTAAATGCATGTTTATACAAAAACTACAACATTTTTATTACTGTAGGGCAGTGGCGTAGACAAGGGGAGGGGGGTGATAGTGAGGGGTCACAACCCCCTTATGAGGAATTTCTTGCCATACAAAATGTGTATTCTTCACTCCCTTATCATACACTCGTATGTATATATGTGGGTTGCAGTAGTCGCAACCCCCCCCCTCCTCTTGAAAAACTTCTGGCTACGATACTGATGTAGGGTTAACTTGATTTCACTAAGTTTAGAAAAAATACTTTATACATAAAGTGCCCATTCCATTAATCCGACGGGCATTTTTTAGCAAAAAAAAAAAACATGCAAGATACTAGGACCAGGATACCTAGGATACCAGGATATTTTTAAATTATAAGTGTTCACATTATAAAAAGAAAATATAAAATGAATGGGATAGTTTTTCCCCCCCCATAATCAAATGATTGCTATAATGAAATAAACCATTCGAAAATTTGCTTAGCAAATTTAATACATTATTAATACACAGGAACGGGAATTTAACACTGTGTAGCTTGATGTTTAAAAATAGTTTATATACTATTGAAATATAGTACGATAGATCTGTTTTATGTTATCTCAAAACTGGTTATAACGGTTGTTGCAAGGTTTGGCGAAATATTCTACTGCAACAGATGGGCATTAAAAGAGACTATTATAAAGGTAATATAATATATTACCTTTATGATATAATAGCAAATTTATATTTTTCCGATAATATTTTTAATTGTGTCGCAAATTTATATTTTCTCAATTGATTGTATATATTTATATTTTTTCAATGATTCTTTTTTTTCTTTTTTAAACACAAACATATATTGAAAAAACACTCAAAATACTGGTGTTAAACCATAAAATAAATAAAAACTTTGTGAAAAAACACACATAAAATGATAATTATGGAAAGATAAGATCGTTTGACAAAAAAAAATAAATAAAATAAAATAAAATAAACGTTTTTGGTCGAAACGATTGTATCGCTTTGTAAGTAACCTTTTATCTGTGTTTGTTCACAAAGTTTTTATTTATTTTACCCACATATATTATGTATGTGTATATCTGTGTGTGTGTGCGTGTATGTTTAAAAAAAAGAATCATTGAGGATATATAAATTTGAATACTAAGGAATAATTTAACAGTTCGAGCTCAGTATTTAGTAAAACTTATATTTTAAATCATTCTCTTTTCCGCTATTTGAGGTTAAACTTGGCTGTAGAGATTATGCTGTTGAAATTCAATTATACTTAAAAAAAAATTTTAAATGTTGTTAATCGAAATGTGAAGTCCTGCTGTATACATATTATACTTAATTAAAGTCCATTATGTTACTCCTTGAGTGGTGTTTGAAACTCTATTCTTTCTATGACGAACCGCTACTAAATTATTATGACTAGGCTAAGCTAGCTTTTTTTCTATCATAGCGTAAAACTATTGCATTTGTACACAGAGCTGATAATTACAAATATTTATTTTCCGCTACTAAATTCTTATGACTAGGCTTTTTTTCTATCATAGCGTAAAACTATTGCATTTGTACACAGAGCTGATAATTACAAATATTTATTTTCCACTACGTGTAATAATAATAACATATACTCGAGTATGCATATCAGAAATATTGTTTTTACAGCATCCAACTTTTATACATAAAAAGTCCTGGAAATGCGGAACTGAATTGCTCATGCAAATCTTCAATAATTCAACCACATTAGTAGCGATGTTAAAGTAAACATAAAGAGCTGAAAGAAAAAAATAAAGAACACATTCGGCGTGGCAGATTTAGCGCAGTTTTTTTGCGTAATAATCCTCTCGCTCGTGACAAGATAATCATCAGAATTAGTTCTGACATGTTTGACTCGATCATCTTTTACTTTTTCTTTTTTTCCATCTTCATCTGTCCGACGCTGTCGTTAAACAATAGAGCTGGCACTCTTAACTGACAATCGATTTGTGTCACCCTTTTTTGGATTCCATAACGAGATAACTTTTTCAAAGGTGTTAAGTGAATGCAGAATCGTTAATTTGGAATCTGTTGAATCAGAATAAACCAAGAAGTACGCGTTACCCTTCAGCAATAAATAACGGTAGGGAAATTGTGAGTGCCTTGCCTTTTTGTGAGTATCGTAGATGGAAACCTTGCCAAGTGGATTAAGAGGATGAAAAAAAATACATTTTCATATTGAAAAGATGATAGAAGACAGAGGCAATTTTCCCTTCACAGAAATGCGGAAATATTGTCTTTGAGGACAATATGATTTTCTTAATTCGACAGGTTGAGCTGTGGCGAGGTTGGGATGGGGCGTAAGTATGTCCGCGATTCTTTCGAAAAAATTCGGATTCAAATCAGTGAGAGAAAAACTGTAAAATTTCAATAAATTCTTGAGTTTTTGTTGAGCTTAATAAGTGAAAATCATCACTTATTAAGAATAATAAGTGGTATAATTAATAGCCAGTTAATTATACCACTTATTAACTGGTATAAGTGGTAATATAAAATTTAATATAAGCCAGCTATTAATATAAGCCAGCGGTTGCAAAGCGTTGGGGAGCGTCCCCTTGAGTGGGCGCAGAGCGTTTGGAGTAGTGGGGGGAGGGGCGACAAAAACAGCCAAAAATCAAATAATAATGCATATTTTAAAGAGTCATCTTATTTATTGTTATTGTTGCTCTAAAACATATCTGTTTTCGGTTAAAATGTTTATTCAAATATTACCCATAGCATTATTTTACACAAAAGTCCACTGATGTTCATTGTTGAAATGAAAAAAAAAAAAAAAAAAAAACTTTTATGATGAGGAATGTGTGATTCCTCAAATTCCCTATTTCCCAGATCTAATGTATTAAATGTTTTGACTAATTTAAAATTGTATAGCTAAATATTAAATATTTAAAATTTTCCATGTTTCACCTGGGTCTCTCTTTCAGATGTATAATTGCTGTAAGCGTATGGAAATAACAAAGTTTCAGAGGTGATCATGGTTTCGGGCATTTACTTTATTTATACAAAAGATCGGGAAAATTTCCATTAATAGTTAATGTTGTAAGTGCAATGAATGGAAGGCAATGAACTCCTAAACACTTTTTCAATTACCTTGTAGCGTTCGATTATAGAGATTCTAATGTACTTACAAAATTTTTTTATCTGTTAGATTCTGAACTAGGAAACGAGAATCGCATTTTATGTAGTTGACGGTATTTTATACTAGTGAAAAATTAATTCAGCATAAATTCCAGTATAATTTAAACATTACAGTTGTGGATATGTATAGATAACAAAAATAAATATACCGTTTAATGTCATACGTATATTAAAATGTGATATAGCTTCTAAAATCAGCAGATTTTTTTTTTTAACTTCATATTGCATCAATAAATGTTTTATAAAAAAGACAATGAAAAAAATTAAATTGAGTACATCTACTTAGCCATTTTTAATATAATTTATACCATTAAGCATAAATATTTACATTAAATCAATTACACATACACAAATAAAGCATTATAAAACTGTCCTGTGATTTTTAGTAGATTTCATAAAATGATTTTCATCAAAGAAACGAAGCACAATTACACTCTCTTGGATTATTTTGATCGACAACATGGATCGTAAATGAATAAAATATTTCATAAAAGCTTAATACTATGCACATGCTAATTTTAAAGGTAGCAGCGTCTGTAAAATTAATATTCATTATTAAATACTGATACAAATTAATTAATAAAATATGAAAAATTAAAGTTAAAAATTAAAAGAAGTTTTTCATTTCAATTTATCGCAACCATTTCCTCAAAAAACCGTCGCAGACAGCTCATTCGAGAGCTAGTCTTGCTCTCAAAATGTTCCTTGGTATTCTTGTAGTTCCGTTCTATCAATTCTATCATTGGTTTTGGCAGTAGGGTACGAGAACTGCGAACTTCCTTCAAGGGTGGGGGCTGTATAGAGATAATCTTTCTGTTAAAGGCATAACCTTTATCAAAAGTGAAATATATATGGATAATTTTCATAAACGAAGGGGGGGGGGGTTATTTTGACCCCCATCAGGCACCCTTTGCTTACATCATTAGGTTTTGATTTTCAATAAAAATAAATCACTCGTTTTCGAAAGATTTAATTAAAAACATTATTATTTATAAAATATAAATACGTAGTTATTCAATTATGGATAATTTTCATAAACGAATTGGGGGATCATATGGATAATTTTCATAAACGAAGGGGGGGGGGTTATTTTGACACCCATCAGGCACCCTTTGCTTACATCATTGGTTTTTGATTTTCAATAAAAATAAATCACTCGTTTTCGAAAGATTTAATTAAAAACATTATTATTTATAAAATATAAATACGTAGTTATTCAATTATGGATAATTTTCATAAACGAATTGGGGGATCATATGGATAATTTTCATAAACGAAGGGGGGGGGGTGTTATTTTGACTCCCATCAGGCACCCTTTGCTTACATCATTGGGTTTTGATTTTCAATAAAAATAAATCACTCGTTTTTGGAAGATTTAATTAAAAACATTATTATTTATAAAATATAAATACGTAGTTATTCAATTATATGCTTCATTATTTTTTCTACCTCTTATAAGAAGTGAACAACTGCTTACAAAGCATTTTATTGCCCCATAAAAATTAAAAACTTTATGTGATATATTCCCACCTTTCCCACAATTATCAGCACATGAAAGTTCGTGACCTTAAAAAGCACAATACACATTTTTTTTTTTCATTAGCAGTTGCTTGTTACGTACATCTCGAATTTTCACTTTTAACCGATGCCACGGAAATTAAGCGAAATCTTTTCCCCTTCACTCCATTGCGTTCTATATATTTAATTAATTGACCTAATTTGCACCTCGTTTTAACAATTGTTTCTTTCTTGCCATTCAACTTGACATTGGCGAAGACTTGCTTCAGTGGTTCCTCTTCTGCTTGACCTCTCTGGTGTGAATGGGTGGAAAGTTGGCGATGACTGAAAAAAAAAAAGTGCATTAGGGAAAGTGAATTCGTTTGGGTTGTAGAGAGCAATTTAAAAGAGTTGGGTGAATAACTTTTAACCCTTTAACGCGCAGTGTTCCCGCTCTGGGAATACCAAACTCTGGCGTTTTGACTGTTGCCAGTCACTAAGAATAGATTTGATTTCTATTAAGATAGTTGCGGGTGACATAGCTCCACGATAATCCTTTACTTTTTAGCACGTCATTTTCCGTAAAAAAAAAAAAAAAATTGTCACGATTATTTTTAACAGCACTGACTTCTGTTGAAAAATGGAAGAATGCGAGAACAGCTGGATAGATTCCCCCATGCTGACCCTTTTTTGATGACAGCTGGCTGTGCGCGAACACAGCCAGCTGCGACAAAAAAGGGTCTTTAGATCTGTGGCACACGATGAACGTTTCGATCGTACGTCATCTTGCTGGTAGTTAAAAGTCGAGCGATGGCAACAGCTGCCCTTTTTTCAGCATTGGGAAAGGATTGCGCCTCAAAGGGTTAAGAGAGTGTATAGTTGTAGTCTGTTTACACAAAGAATTTTTATTTCTTTTGAGAAGCAAAATGACACTGGCACAGACGTATAAAAAATACTGGGGAGCATAAAATAATTAAAACTTTGTAAGATAACTTTCAGGAAAGATAATTATCAAACTATTTGATAAGTTCAGATATAATAGCAGTTTTAATACCTTATATGGGTTACAAAGTTTTAATCATTTTATCTTTCAATCTTTTAGAATGAAATTCTACCTTTAAATGCATATTTTAGAATTCTGTTTCTTTTAAAATGTGTATGAATATCTTGTTTTTCTAAATGGAAAAATATTTCCCCCTATCATTACATTCACAGAAGTGTATCTGTTGTAACTTTTAACAATTAGTTAGTTTTAACATTTTAACAATCAGTGGTTTTGTTGTAACATTCAAGAAATCGTTGCACGTTGCCTTCGCAATACTGTGAAGCATACATTACATATATGGTCTATATGTGTTATTCTTTTATAGTTTTAATTAAACAGTACGTTCATTTTGCAAAGTATACATTAAAGGAAATAATTTATCAAGTTATAGAAATATATAAAAAAGATCTGTAGTCAGTGCTTGGACACTACAATGTTAGACGGCATCGATACGTATATTGTAAACATCTCAAAATTTGTAATTACAGATTCCAAATTTAACTTACACGTTTATTGCAAATAAATGTTACAAATAAAAACCTTCCTGAAATCGCGTTGTTTATCGGCTAGGGGGGTTAAAATAATCGATTATTCTACAGCCGATTTAGAAAATTTGTGCAACTTTATTTTTAGTGAATTTATACATACATTCAGTCTTTTTTGAGTGAATTTATACTTCATTTATATCACATCTTTGTATTCTGCTTGCATCCTAATTACAGTAAATAAAACCTAACAGTTATGTAGATTTTACAAATTGATATAAAGTATGACTCATTTTCTGGATCCTGTTACCCAAATGCATTTAAAATGTCTTTTTTTTTTACTATGTAGGGAGAAATTTTCTCAAGCATTCTATCTCTTATTTATATAAATATTTTGTCCGTAATTTCAAAGACACAAAAAAGGATTTGGAATAAGTTAAACCTCTTTAGTAATGGTACAATTTCCCCGATGAATATTTTAAGAACATGAATTCTTAAGCTATAATGTTGCATGCTGAGTAAATAAAACTGCATCATTAATGTTACCTACTATTGGATGATAGTTGAAAAAATTTGACTCTTCGAAGTCAAGTATCATCATCTGTAAGGGTTAGCAGACAGAGCGTGACGCCGCTATTTACAACTATATAAAGTCAAACGGTTATTTCTCAGGATTAAAACCAAATAAAAGGGAAACGGCGTGGGATCACACGAATATTAGCATATTCAACATTACGCAAATACACTGAATATGTGTCCTTGGTTTGATCACATCCGTCAAAATGAAAAATGTTTGAATAAGATGAGGTAGACATTTCGCTTTCTTTTTTTCAAATTTTATTTTAGCTTTTAATCCTCTGTATAGATAAAGACGTGCATCCACAAGCATAAAAATTTCATTGATATGCGTTCGGCGTATTTATCTATAAGTCCTTGTCTTGTCGAAATATTTATAAAAACTATTTTTTATTCGATCAAAACTTATAAGAAAAGTAAAGTATAATAATAATAATTATTATTATTATTATTATTATTATTATTATTATTATAGATTGAACTGAATTAATATTTTTAAAACTGAAGGAGATATACTCTGTAGGGTCATGTGAGAAGAAACGGTGGGAAAATCATGCATTTTTTAAAAATGTCCTAAAACCAAGCAGTTAAATTCATGTTAGTTAAATTATTGACGTATATTACATACATTGGACTTATATAGATTGAATGTACAGCATTATTCCTTAATGTAATCAACATAATTATCTACTGTGTTATTTTTAGTTAGGCAAGTATTGATATCCCCATTTTCCACCATGGTGGAGGAAAATGCGGGAAGTAGAAAAGCACTTGTATATTTTAAATATTAATTCTTCGAATGAAAGAAAAGGCACTCAATTCAATGTATTCTTAATATACTTCAAGAAAAAGATGCACAGAAAAGGATTATTTCCCAAAATATTTAGCTAAAGAAATAATGTCCATGATTATCAAATTCAGGTATACTCAGTATATGGCAAATGTTACTTGGTTCCACAAAGGGGTGTAGACAGGGGGATGGCTGGTGGGCTGTAGTCACCCCGAAATAAGTGAACATAAGATACGGAAAAGATTACGGGTTCGTGGATAAATTTGAAGTTCCCCTTGAAAATTTTGAGGTTGAGCTACGAACCTAAGAAAAATTTAATATTTTCTCTAATGTATGCTTTTCCAACTGCAAAGATTTCAAATTCTATATATGAATTTATTCTTTATTTCGTATTTTATTTTTTTTAAATTCATTTTTATATGTTAACACTTGTAGTTAGAGTTAAGAGGTTTCATCTCCCAGCCCCCCCCCCCTCCAAAAGAAAATGATATGTTATATCGATTTTTATAAGCTATATTTCATTCTAGTTTTTTGAGTTGACATTCACCTCCGAAAAAAAATTCTTGTCTACGCTACTAGTTAAACAAAATTAATTTCTACGATAAACAGTTAATTAAGATGTCAGTTTCATTGATTACAACTGTTGTTTCAGGAATATTTAACTAAAGGAGAAAAGTAGATATGTCAATATATGATACAGAAATTTGCTAAGTCTAAAAATACTCTCATTTTAACCTACCTTACAAGGAAAAATTTAAAAAATAGAAATTAAGGTTTTATTCTTAATTTTTTTTATGTATAATCCAATTCTTTTGAAGTCTCTCTGCTAATATTTATAAAAATATAAATAATTTATCTAATTATAAAGAATCTAGAAAAAAGTTTTTCAATATCACTTGTTAACACCAAAAACAAGAAGTTTTGCGCACATTAATATAATTGAACTATCCTAAAACTTCATTAGAAAAACTTGTTAAGCTGTTAAAATTCCGTAGGAAAAAAAATTTAAACATCTAAATTTTTAGGGTGAAAAGGGTTTTTTTCAATATACCCCCATCTTCCCACATACCACCCCCCCCACCACCACCACCACCACCTAACCATACAAACTTTTAAATTTATTTGAATTATATTTACAATTTACTATCAAATCTATGTTCATAATCGTCATATCATCAAATTTATATTCATTAAGAATTCTTACCTGTTAAGAGTCTAAACATTTTACATTTATTGGTATTTTGTACAGCTGAATTTGGTAAAAACAGGACAGTGAAATAATATCTGCGGTTTATTTATGCCATTGTTTATTCTAAACAGCTTTATCAACCAGTTCTCAATTCCAGTATAAACACCTATGAACGATTATGAAATACGTTATGCTATACTGAAATATATTATTTATATAGTAAAATCAAACACATCAGTTGGGATTACATATTAAAATTAGAATTCTCACAAATAAATCTAAGAATACTTGAAGAGTCTATAAAATGTTATTTGAAAAAAAATCTTTACTATAAATGTAGAAAATAACGAATTATACGTTGTATTGTTTGTATACCAAAAAGTATTGACTAAACGTTAATACTTTTTCCGATTAAAAATACCCAAAATTCTGCAAATCATCCAGGAAAATGGAATTAGATTATTAGACACAATAGATACAATGATAAACAAACAAAGAGTAGAAAGTATTAATTAGTTTTGATGTAACCATCAAAATGCAAAGCTACACAAGGGCTATCTGCCTAGTTAGGTGTGCCTCTGTCGGGGGACATTTTAAGAGCTTCTAAAACGTTGTCACGTTACATTTCGAGAGAGCCGCTCAAAATTTCAGACCATTTAATCGTCATCCGAAAAATATTTCAGAACCCTGGACCTTCACACTTCAACCATCTATCATTTTCAGTGTCTTATCCACTCAATCATGGTGGGTCCCAGAGTATATAACTATTAAAACTATTGCTTTTGGGAATTTTGGTTTGACTCAATTTCTCAACATGTACATGTGTATTTAGAAATTTATCAGTGCTCAGTGATTAGAAATCATAAGCTATAAGTACTTATATATGCTAAAATATTTTTCATGGTTGATTTTAATAAGTTCTTGTGTAGGAAGACTATTGGTGTAAAGGTAAATATGTTACCGCTATTTTATAGAAATAAAAAGTAAAATAGAATATGATTTCTCAAGCTAATTTTCTAATCATTAAAATTTATTTACCGGGAGGAAAAAAAGCAACGCAATAATATAATGTTTTACTATTATTGTAGAAGGTTATTCCCCAAAATTTATGAATAATTTTTATAGTCACGTTGAGTTTTGAGAAAAGGCACAGAAAAACAAGCATAAGAGATTTTTAAAATATATATATAGAATTTTTTTTTATTTGTATCGTTTGCTAGTGTTCATAACTTTACATCTGTTATATCAGTTTTCTATTATAAAACATTATTTTTCTTAACGTGACTTTTCCCTGTTTAAACTGCAGAAGCAAACTAAATTTGCTAATATAAAACTACTGTAATAGCAGTGGCTATGTCAGTTATTATAATGTAAAATAAGCTAAAATATATTCACAAAGGACCTGTTTCGTATTATTTAAAAATAACCCAAAAATAAACAATAGGGAGCGCCAAGGATATTTCTTGACACCACCTACAAATTATTAAATTAAATGAATAAATACAAGAAAAAAATGCAGAGTATCATGGACATTTCTTGATGACACCACCAAATTACCAAATAAATTGATAAATACACGAAAAGAAATGCAGAGTATCATGGACATTTCTTCTTGACATCCCCGTCAAGAAATGTCCATGATACTCGGCATTTTTTCTTGTATTTATTAATTTAATTTAATAATAAAAAAAAAATGCAGAGTATCATGGACATTTCTTGATGCCACCTCCAGATTGTCAAATTAAATTAATAAATACACGAAAAAAAATACAGAGTATCATGGACATTTCTTGACACCGCCTTCAAATTATTAAATTAAATGAATAAATAGAAGAAAAAAAAGGTAGAGTATCTTGGATATTTCTTGACACCACTTCCAAATTGTCAAATTAAATGAATAAACACAAGAAAATAAATGCAGAGTATCATCGGCATTTCTTGACACCACCACCAAATTATCAAACAAATTGATAAATAAATACAAGAAAAAAAAATGCTCCCCGGCGGGGAATCGAACCCCGGTCTCCCGCGTGACAGGCGGGGATACTGACCACTATACTACCGAGGATACAAGAGCTTGCCGAAACCCGGGATCGAACCAGGGACCTTTAGATCTTCAGTCTAACGCTCTCCCAACTGAGCTATTTCGGCACATCGGAAGTGTAGCCCAGAGCTGATCAGTTTGGGTTATCCACAGATAAAAATCGATAAGGAAGGGAGGTAAAGGCTGTTTCATCTACATCTCCTCGCGATATTGCTCAGAGCCCGTTAGGACTTCGTTTCATTTTGTGTCTTGCTTCAGGACAGGGCCCGATTAACCTTTGAAGTGAGGGGAAGCTCAGTCTCATTTCGGGCCCCCCCCTCCCCTTTTTGTTTGGATTAAGTAAAAATTTTAATGATTTTCTTCTATGAAAATATCTTTTTTGTTAAAAGGATATTTCATTGATTTAATTAGTTCTAATGATTTTATTTGATAAAAATATTTTATTAATTAATTCGAAATTTTCCTTTGATAAAAATATGTTATTCATTAATCTCCGCAATAGTTTATTTCATTGTAATGAGATTTTACACTATATTTTTTAAATTACTTCGAATAAAAATCGAAGTAATTAAAAAGTAAACTAAAAACATTACCTTACTACTGGAACATTAAACTTTATTTATTTAGTCGTATATTTTTCATAAGACATGGGGCTTTTTTCGGGAATTCTTTGTTCGTTTTGATGACATCATAAAAATCACAACATAGAAGTTCAGAATTATTTTTGACATTTAGACAATGTTTAAGATTACGTATTGAAAGTTTACCCCTTTCTAATCAAATGTTCACATCATACAAAATTTTCTCTCAACTGGAGCAGATGTCCCAGGTAAAAACATCGCAAACTGAACTAATTTAGGAATGTTGCGACATGGAGTATCAAGACTTCTAAAAAACCTTAAAAATTGCCTTCCACTTATTACTTTCCGAACATGTACCATGTAAGGAAAGTATTGTGATCATGAAAAAATTCGAATTCGAGATTTTGGTGTATTTACACGTTTTGAGGTCTTCTGAATTCATTTATGCTATTTTTACGAGATGTATGTATGTATGTGTGTGTGTGTGTGGTTGTGTGTATGTGTGTTTGTGTGTATGTGAGTGAACACGATAGCTCCTGAACAGGGCATGCGATTGAGCTCAAATTGGGTATATATGTTATAAACCACCGTCGCAAGACCGGTATTGATTTGGGTGTGTATAGGACTTACAGTTTTTCTACAGGGATAAAATAAAGATTTCTTTTACATTATGGCCTATGGAGGAAAATTCTGGAAAGTGCGTTAGCGTTTAAACGGTACATTCGATTGAGCTCAAATTGGGTATACATGTTATAAACCACCATTGTAAGACCGGTATTGATTTTGATGTGTATAGGACTTATAGTTTTTCTACAGGGCTACGACAAAGATTTCTTTTACATTATGGCCTATGGGGAGAAATTCTTGAAAGTGCGCTAGCGTTTAAACGGTACATTCGATCGAGCTTCAATTTGGTATATATGTTTGAATTATTCATCGATTCAAATTTATTTAAATGCCTGGTCATGATCTTAATCGTAAGTGTTCGTTAAAGTCGAGTGGAGTCACTCCAGATTTTTTTTATTAAAAATCTTTACAATAACTTAAAAGATCACTTAAAAACAAAATTTTTAATTTGTATCTCTTTTTCAGTCGTTTCTGCCCCCCCCCTTCAAATTCTGAGGGGAAGCTCAAGCTTCTCGAGCCTTTTTGGTTATCAGGCCCTGCTTCAGGATCAGTGCCGCACGCAGGATTTTAGTTTATACGGGGCTGGGCTATAAATTCTCCTCTGTGCTGACTTCTATTATACTTAAAACTCTTTTATAACGTCAAAATATTCTGAACCACTTGATATCAGGGCCCAATTATGACCAACAGGGGCTCCGAGCATTGATGATTTGGGGGCCCCCATCCATGAAATTTGTATTATTCTTCATAAAATTTCGATATAAAAGAAGACTGTTTCAGAACAACATTTGAAATTGGGGGCCCTTTCGAGCCGGGGTTCCTCGGCAAAGTCCCGATTTGCCCATGCGATAATAAAGGCTCTGCACTGCTTGACCTGCTCATAGAACATAAGCTCAAATTACTAAATAATTATCGGTTTTTTTACACCAGCTGTAAGTATTTATTTAAAAACCGGCGTCTTTTTTTGTTAAAGAATATTTTAGAAATAATTTGAAAACAATTTTTAAAAATAAAATACTTTAAATCATTTGTGACGATTTTCAAATTTTAAAGCTTTTCACTTCTAACACTCCACCTTTTTTTTTGGGGGGGGGGCGTAGCCCCCTACCGTGGGTGCGCCTATGAGTGGCGCACACTAGAGATGAGTTCGGGCTCATTTTTTGAAGCCCGAGCCCGCCTGAGCCCGAGGACTTTTAATCCGAGCCCGCCCGAGCCTGAGCAATATTATTAAAGTTGGAGCCCGAGCCCGAAGTTTCAGCTAAAGACAAATAAATTTAACTACTTCATTAATAGGATACAATAAATTTGGGAGCTTCACACACCTTCTAGTCCACCGTGCCGCTATTTTTTTAAATAAGTACGTCTATTTATCCCATGAATAACTTTTTAAAATCTGTTTCAAGGAGTATGTTCAACAAACGAGAAATTTTTCACGAGCCCGAACGCAATCGTGAATTACAGAGCCCGAGCCCGAGTCGGGCCCAGGCTCGGGCTCGGGCTTTCGGGCTCGGGCTGAGCCCGTCTCATCTCTAGCGCACACAGGATTTTAGTTTAGGGGGGCTGGGCTTCATACGTATACTGCTGAACTCTCTTGTAGTGACCTCGATCAGTTACAACTCTCTTAAAACGTCAAAATATTCGGTACCACTTGACTGCCCGGTAGAACACAAGCACACAAGCAATGTAACTCTTTGTATAAACATTAACGTAAACTGGCATGTAACATTAGGGGGCAACATGTAACATTGAGGGGAGAAAATGTTCTGCCGCACATCCAGTTGCGTCAAAAAACTCTCGATCTGTCCCAGCAAACACAGCCCTATCGGATAAGTTTTGGGCCGACACTGGCATGCCGGCGCAGAATGTGCCGGGGCGACATCGCTCACGCGGTACCGAAAACGACAAAATTGCGTCCGCCTGGGCGTGTGTCGGGCCGAAAGGATGGGGTGGTTCTGGTTCGGTGTCGGCAAAAACGATAACGGCGTCGGCCCAGCCCTGTGCCACTTTTGAACCAAAACCATTACGTTTTTGGTGTGGTATCGGCAACGACAAAATATCGAAAACCGGCCAGCACCTTATTGATTCCCAAAATACCCTAATTAGCTCCGTAGTTAGTTCTCTAAAGTATTAATCAACAAATTAAAGAAATAATAATTATTATTATATAAATGACTTTACACCACTAGGACTAAATTTATTAAAAATACCTAATTGGCAAATTATTTTGTTTTTAAGAAAATATTTGATGAATTTAAGAAGGAAAGCTCTTTTTAAAATTAACCGTATTACTTTTTTATGCATCAACCAATGGTTTTTATTTTTTTAAACGTGTTACTATATGTTTATCAGATACATTTTTTAAACAACATATTAGGCTCAACTAGACAATGTTCCTTTTTCTCTTCCAAAAATTTTTTAGAAGCCAAGAAAATTTATAATTTTCTAGAACCAAAGATTATAAATAAACATTCATGCAATGCTAAAAAAAGAGAGAAAAAAAAGTATTAAAGTTATACAACATGCTTTTTTAAAAAATATTTTAATTTATTTTTGCAGCAATCTCCATTGCTCTGAGAAAACTCAAAATCCACGTTACTGAAAAGTTTACGTTGCGAGATGATTTCTGTTACAGCCTTGGAATTGGAATGGAATGGACAAGCAAACGAAAAAAAAAAAAAAACAACTTCCGCTCTTCGATTGACCATGAATAGGGAAAGGTCCATTTCGTCTTCCTGCGTAATACTGTGGTTCCTACAAGGGGTGGAAAGCAAAACGCTTTGGTGGAAAGCTCTTAGGAATGCACTCGTCCCCCCTCACCCCCCCCCCCTACATGTTATCCATGTTATGTGAACGCGGACACGGGACGGGGTAGTTGGAAAAGAAAGTCCGCGGGATGTTAGCTTTTAAATTATTTACTTTAAATTAGATCGCGTGGAAAAAAATAAAACAAATTAGTGTTATTCTACTGCAAAATAGTTTATACTTCAATATCTGCAATGAATTAATCAATTAATTTTTAGAAAGATAAAGTACTATAATCAGCAAAAAATGGTTACTTTTATTCATTTTTAAGGAGATAAGAGCTTTAAATTTTTTTTAATTTGTAACAGCATTTTACAATGCTGTAGCAAAACATGATTTTGGCGTAATTTTTACTATTATTTTATTTGAACAGAAACATGACAAACAAGTTGTTCAAATAAATGCTATTAAATTAATTATTCATAGTGATAATTTTAAAATGAAACTATTATTATTTTTTTCAATTTATAATTATTCAGTATAGTGAATTAAAACTTTTATTTATTTATTTAATTTTATTATTATTATTTTTTTAACAACAGCAGCTAATGTATTATAAAAAAAATTCCTTAACTATAAATTATACTGATATTTTTTATTTTTATGGAAATACGAATGAAAAGGTATTTTTTCTACTATTTTAATCCAATTTAATTTCAGAAAGTTTTGTTGTTTTGTGTTTTTTGTAAGGCAAAAACACAGGAGTTAAGCCTGAGGGCGTCGGTGCCCTGAGCGGAAGAAGGCTTCTAGCGTTTGTTCCAATATATAAAACAATTAATAAGCAATTGGGGTTGAACAGTAACTATAATAATTATTTGTTCCCTAATTTTATAAAAATCAACCATATTTCCTTCATTTTATAAATATTAGATAATGTTTTGAATTTATATAAAATTTATAAGATATCCCCAATTTTTGTTCCAGAATTGGGGATACAACGGTGATTTGTCCTCAATTCTATGTTCAAAAATCTGGTTAATTTATATAACTCATATTCACATTACATCTGGAGAAAATCACCCAACATCCAAACTGTAAATTGACAGATGCTCGGTAGACCTGAACCCTGGACCTTCACACTTGAACCAGCGGCGGATCCAGAAAAAAAAATTCTGGAGGGTGCGCAAGACAATTTTTGTTACATTCTCTTATTGAATGACTTGAATTTACAAAACAAGTCAATGCTCTATAGTGTAAACTTCATTCGTCTGGGGGGGGGGGGCTCTGGATCCGCCAATGACTTCAACCATATTCGGTGTCTTATCCACTCGGCCATGGTGGGCTCCTTTTGTGAACTTTTAAAATGCAGCGTTTAATGTTATGCATTGTATGTATTTTATTTTTAATTAATTAATTAATTTTATTATTATTTTTAAATTAGAAGTACTTAACAACTATCACTTTATACAAAATGAAAATTATAGTCATATAATTATTTCAGAGTTGTGAATAACTAGACAGAAACTGCCCCAATTGAGGGGTGGGGGTGGGCGCTTAGAAACCCCTTCAATACTAAGTCATAAAAAACTGGTTAACTTATCTAACGCATATTAACAATACATCTGGAGAAAATCACCAACATCTAAACTGTAGATTGACAGATGCGTGGTAGACCAGAACGCTGGACAGGACCTCAGGTAAATTAACCAGATAGAATGATTGCCCCCTTTCCCTCCTTTTTTTCGCATGTGAAGGAGGCACTTGAATCCAACGGACTCAAAACATTGTAAATAGTAACTATTGAAATCATAAATTAAAAAGAATTATTATAACAATATATATGTGCTGCTTGTGCTGGCTTTATACCGTTGAGTTTAGAAATTACACTTCTGGGCCGATATCGGTTATGCGGTACATCGCCGAAATCGCATGTTAACCCTAAAAGACTTGCCGCAATCGGACCGATGCATGCCCGAAATCACCTTTCTTTTGCCTACGCCAACGCATTTTGCCGACACAGAACCGACACCGCTCCAGTTACCATCATGCCAATGCCGACATCGAAACGGCACTGCCGATGTCGGCCCATCCCATACCCGATACGGCTGTGTTTGCTGGGGTGGCACGGGATGAACGTTTCGATCGTCCGTCATCTTGCTGGTAGTTAAGTCGAGCGATGGCAACAGCTGCCCTTTTTTCAGCATTGGGCAATCTATCCAGCTGTTCTCGCTTTCTTCCGTTTTTCAGCAGATGTCAGTGCTGTTAAAAATAATCATGACCATTTTTTGACGGGAAATGACGTGCTAAAAAGTAAAGGGTTCTCGTAGAGCTATGTCACCCGCAACTATTTTTATAGAAATTAAATCTGTTCTTCGTGACAGGCAACAGTCAAAACGTCAGAGTTTGGAGTTCCCAGAGCGGGAACACTGCGCGTTAAAGGGTTAACTGAAGTTCATCTTTTTAAAGATATCACTGGCATGGGGCGCCCACATGATTGTTTGGGAGGGGGAGGGGAGCAAGTCAAGAATCCTGCACCGCTAGAAAGATACAATATTTAGTGTTGAAGTACTTCTGCATCATACCAGTATGTAAATCATAAAAATATTGGAGCTAGGAGGGAAGGGGGGTCACTACGCCTTCTCTCCCTGGCCAAAGGTATGGGCGCCCATGATCACTTTTTCTTATTCCTCATCTTCATCAATTTCTTTTCGTTTCCATCGCTCTTTCCTGGGGCGCTGATGGTTTTAGAATACAATCCCAAAAAGTTTTAAAAATTATAATTGAAATCTGAAGTGGTCACACTATGCTTAGACGAGTAGCAATTGTCGTTATATATCCTTTTGAAAAAATGATTAAATATAAATTTATATGTTCTTTGTCAGTTGGGGTCCGCTCTTCGCTTTAAGAGGGTTTTTTTTTTCGAGGGGGTTGGGGTAGTTTTCTTAAGTTGTCGAGTTTAAGTTCTTTTAAGTTGTTTTTAACAATAAATTGATGATTTTTTTCCTCCCTAGACAATAGCCATTAATGTGCTAAATTGCCAATTTTTAAAATTGTTAATTTTTAAATTCGGAACTGTTAAAAAAGGTGGGTGGGAGGCGCAATCGATGAACATTAGGGATATGTTTAATGATTGTTTTACGAGCTATTAATTAGTATTCTGCAAAAATAATACGTCTCACAAATCAAAATTGAAGGATTCAGCTGTAGACTGAATTCTGTTAACCCGAGATCCGAAATTTTACTATATCGCTTGAAATATTTTTTGCTCGCTCAGAATGTTTATCAATAAATGGGGAAAATGCAAATTTAAAACATTTATATTTTCATAAGAGAAAAAGTCAGGATAGATAAACATAGTTTAGTATTTGTTTTAATAAGCAAATTTATAAATCAAAGAAGGAGGTAGGCAGAGATATGTTTGAATCTGTAAGCCGATAAAAGTCATTTTAGAAAGGTTAAAGAAAATCATGTAGTTAATCATTTGGCACCTGAATATTATTCATCTGAGCACAAAAATATAGCCATATTACATACTATCTTCGACCATCAAGCGTGAGTGAACGCAAACTGGCTTCCTTCCCGAACACTGCGACATGCTGGTTGAACTAGCAGAAAAATATCCAAGATGGCATCAATGGTACTAACTGCACTCCTACTGCCTTGATTCCTACCTTAATGCAATTGCAACATTTTGCATTACAGTGAGATAGATGGCTTAATGAAATTACCGTGTCATGGCGGATAACAGTACCAAATTGGGTACATAGGTATTTTAGGGTGTACTAATAAATGTTGCAAGCCCTCTGGAATTTCTAAAAACTTGATAAATGTACAGCATTAAAATCGAAGTTGACTGATAAATACGACAAATTTTTTAATTTCATTCGTGTTCTATGAAAATGCCCCACACACGCGCGATATTTTCATGAATATCATTAGACGATCGATTGAATTTTTTAATCCAGGACAAATACTAGTCATTACTTTTGGTCTACTTCTGTTTGGCCTTGCTAAGTTTGTAATTTAATCTTTTCTTGTTAGTTTAATGAAATGAATATCGTTCAATTGAAGAGAGAACGAAAGTGAAAAGTAAGGTTATCTATTTTTTTTTTTTTTTTTTTTTTTTTTTTTGTCCTCGAAATTTGAGTGTTTGATTCGCAGTTTCAAAAAATTATAGTCATTAAAAAAAAAAAAAATCAGTTTATGCGTCTAACGGGAGTACGGCTTAGCCCTAGTTAGATTCGTTTTTAATGTAAAACTGTTCCATTTTATTAGAGCGGGGTTTTTTCCACAAAACTGCGGCAAAATGAGTAATAAAAAAATATATACACTTTATCAAATTTTATTTCTTTCCTATCAGGATTTATTCAAATTTTGGTATATAATAGCCACTGCTGTTAGATTTAAGCTGTAGACAAACACTATATTCTGACGAAATAAATAAAATATAAAAGTCTCATCTGACATTATATTATTGCAGGGTAAAATGGCAGGTAAAATCGAAATAATTTCTTTTGCATTTCAAATAAAAATAACTTGTTATTAAATTCTTTTTTTTTTCAACCTATATTTTCAGACACCAGTCGGAAACATTATATGCATTAAAAAATTTATTAGGAGCATTTCGGAACATAATATTAACTAAGCCTAACTGTTTTCCCATTTTACCTCACCACATTAAAACATAAATAAGCAGAGAAACATTCTAAAGAAATCTTGCGTTTTTTCTGATAATAAACTGTTTAGACCTTTTCAAAATTCTAAATAATTACAGGACTTCTCACATTTTCAGAAATGCATTACCTTTTTTGAAAGTGTTTTGGTGGTGAAATGAAAGAACATGGATTGAATAAACAGATAAAAGCTAATATTATTTTTTCAAATGCAATTAATAAATTTTTAATGAGTATAAACTAATGTCTGAAAATATAGGCCAAAAAAGTTTTATAATTTAAATACAAACTATTCATACTTTTGATAAAAAAGAAATGCAGGCTCATTTTACCCCCTCCATACCTTACAATAGCTGATGAGTTTTTTATTTTTTATTTTTTAGTACTATTATTGGCTTTTTTTCACCTTTTTAATGGTGTTCTGAAGTCCCGTGAAGCCTTCAGGATTTTTCTTTTTTTATCTTTCTTTTTTTTCCCAAGAGCAGTTTTAAGTTATTTAAGTTTGATTTTTTTAAATTTACCTTAAACAATAAATCCCGAAACTATGAAAGCTGTGCTTCAATAAAAATCATTTGAATGTTTTCCTGCCCTAAGTCTAACATTACAATATGTGGTATTTTAAGGATGACTGGCAACTTCTGCAACTTAACTTTAAATTAAATGGCAATATTGTTTCATTAAAAGTAATTTATCCTAAATCCGTATAGTTATTTCTCCCAAAACAATCAGGTGTATTTTCTAAACACGCTAATCGAAATGGTAGGAATTCACCAAACAGGACTGAGTTTAACATAGTCGTTGTAAGCCTTAAAGTAAATTCGAAAATAGAAATTTATTTTTTCAACGATTTTCACCAAATGTACGCAAAAAAATACAGGGAGCGTTTGGTCATTGATGTTAGGATTAAATTTAACCAATTTGTAAAATTCTTGATTTCTATAAATGGTTGGTTGGTTGGAAAGCTACACTAAAGCTATCTGACGGCAGGAATATCTTGAGCGGAGATTTTTTAAGGGGCTCTCACTTCAGGCATTTATTAATGTTCAGTATCGTATCCACTCGGCAATTGGTCGGCTTGGATTCAATAAAATTAGGTTACGCCCAAAACATGTGTACGGTACCTAACTCACGTCTGTTAATTGGAGAACTTGAAATTTTTGGAATGAGTAAGAAGACTGAACCATTAATAACGTATTTTCTCAATTGCTCTCTCATAAATAAGAATCTCCGTTTAAAGAATCACTTTTTACGAGTTCTTCCTGTAAAAGAACAATAAATTGAAAATGAAGTGATACTGAAGTTTTAGGTGATTTATGACTCACGAAGGTAAACAACTCCGCTGCGTACACCATCATTGTATCAAGAAAATATCTATTTAGGGCAATATGTGAGACACAAAATCATAAATCCATGCATCTACTGTCACTATAGATCCATAAAAAAAAGGGAATACAACTTTAACCCGATTTACAGAAATTTTCCGCACAAATGATGCTGTTATGTTTCCATAGCTTCAGGCTAAGGGTTAAGCAGTTGAAGTTCAGGCGTCCTCCACAAAAAGTTTTCCTTTTTTTTTTTTTGCGTTGTTGTTGTTGTCTCGTTTCGCTTTGTGCAACAACGTATGCCGTCACCATCAGTAAGGTTGCCGGATGCTACGTTGAATGCTGCGGTTGAATTCCTGGAATAATAAATGGGAGTAAATGGTGGAGAGAGAAGATTCAAAAGCTGATACGTAAAACCCGTAACAGAGTAACTTAATTTGGGAAGTCACGAGATCAGACTCATCATCACTGGATGCTACAAATGTCTGGCTGTTGTTTTTGGGAACAACAGTAGATTTAAAAAAAAAAAAAAAAAAAAAAAACTTTTTTTCTTTCTTCCAGTTGCGTTTTAAAAAGTTAACGCGTTGTGATTAATTTTGAAAGAAAACTATCAGCCATTTGAAAATAAACTTCCCAGCAGAGAAATGTGTTCACGTAACCCTCTAATTCTTTGATGCTCGGGGTTTGCATCAAATATATATATATATATAAAATAAAATAGCTAAACTTACGTAATATGGAATCCCAAGTAAAACATTAAGTAGTAGCACATGATAACAAAAAAGTACTGAAAAACTGAAAACATAAAATAAAAATTGATAATCCAGAGGCAAGAAATTGTATAAAACAGAGCTGTCAAAGCTAGAGAGAAGTGGGAGGACAAGCCAAGTGAGATCACGTGGGCGTAAGCCTAACTGTTCAATCCCATGCAATGAAGTGGAGATGGATTGGAAAATTGAAATGGAGTACTCCATTATCAAGTACCACCGTACAATTTACACCGTACAATTTCACATTTCAATTTAAAGAAAAAACAAAAATAGCTAGGTTTCTGCAGGTCACCTGACAAAAGAAGTCGCTTTACGTGACCTGGGGGTACGACCATAGCTATAAGAAAAAACTAGCATGGATGCTAACCAAACATGAAGGAGGAAGAACTGACAAGACTAGAAATCGTTGCCAACCGAGAAAATTAATCGACAAAAATGAAAATAGAAACAGCTAGAGCCAAGGAGAAAAAGTATGAGAAATAAAAACAGACAAAATGCTGCCAAAACTATGTAAATTTATCAAGAAATTCAGTAAATGGAAGGGGACGGGGAAATAATAATAGTATTAAATAATAATAATAATAATAATAAATAAATTTTTAAAAATGAGTATAGCTAACCTATGAGCAACGTAGTACAAGCTTTAATAGCTAGGAAGTACTAAGGAAAGAATGTGAAAAAGAGTTAAGGGGAAAAAATATTGTAATTAACATTAGTTATCATAATAAGTATAATAATAATTTTTTTCAAGTATTAATTGTTATTAGTTCTGATAGTATTCTATGCAGTATAAGTAAAATTGCACTTAATAAGGCTTATATATGGTACAGTAGAATAAAAAATAAGAAGAAAAATATATCACAAAAAGAAAAAGTACCAGTAATCAACAATTCTACATTGTATTTTTTTTTTAAAATATACAAATATATATTTTATGATTTTCCTGTTTTATATATATATATATATATATATATATATAATAACCAACAACCATCCCCATCCTCACCATCCAATAATCTAATTTGGACATACAGTTTTATTTATCACATATTGGGAATATTGTTGATTTTAGAAATCTACCAGGATATTTGTATTTGAGAGTTTGGGAGCTGTTTTATATAGGTATGTTAAGTTATTGGCCTTAATACTATTGGTACACAGAGACTCTATTCTATATTTATGATTGGAGATTATGTTTCTAAAAACAGATGTGTGCATACAAGAAGTAAAATGAGTAAAAGCATTAACATGAAAATTAAACTCATCTCTTTTATTAAATATATTGAAAGATAGACTCTTATCATCATTAATATTTAGTTGTAAGTCTAAGAAGTTTATTATTCTGTTATTATTAGGATTTTTTTATTAATTCTAGGGCTGAATGGTAAGCTATTGGGAAATTATCAGAATCAGTATAGTTATTATCAGTGGCTATTGTAATTATGTCATCTATGTACCTATATATTATAAGAGAACTATTGTAATTTTTTTCATAATGATATAAATATAGGTCAGCTAAGTAACTGGAATTAGAACCACCGTGTGGTATTCCTAAAATTTGCCTATATAATTTATTATTATACAGAATGTAATTATTATAAACTATAAACTTTAATAGATCTTTGAAATAATTAGTATCTATGTTAGATGGCAAGTTAATATTATTATTACTAATTATAAATAGATTTAATATAACATTATAAAAATCGTCTAAAGGTATGCTATTGAATAGGTCTTTAAAATCATAAGTAGATACGTTAATCGCATTTATATATATATGCGATTAATATATATATATATGCGATTTATATATATATATATATATATATATATATAACTAACAAGTAAAACACAAAACATACTACAAATAAGACATATCTCGCATAAATATATAACAGCTATTAGCAAGAATTAGAAACCAGATTTTGAAGCCAAATAAAGTGCAAGAATTATTGTGATAATATAATGGAACGGAAATTATAACCACTGTCACCATCGTCAGGGGCCACAAACAGTGGATTATAATTTACACCAAACCAAATAGTAGGGTTTCGGTTGTGTGGCATATCAGAAGAGATATTAACTCCACACATCTGGGCCCTACCCTACTATATAAAGGAAAGAAGAAATCAAAAAGATAACAAAAATTAGAAATAGGAATTATAATTTTACATACCAGACCTTGAGCACATGGAATTTCATTTGAACAATTGATATGTGTTGCCAATGCTAAGAATTGTAAAAAGTGAAAATATATATATTATATATATATACATACAGGGGTTGCGATGGCTCTTTTTAACATTTCGCCAATTCATTCGCCAAATTAGATTTTTCCGGACCTCGTTAAGAAAAGCAATTGTCAATATTTTCGCCAAAACGTATTTTCTTTCGCCAAGCTAATTTTATTTTCGCAATTTGTGACGTTAGCGATCGACAGCGCGACCCCTGTATATGTATATGGTTAAATGGTTCTTAATCTGAAAAAGTGCAACCGTTGCCATCGATTCATTTAACTACCAACAATATGGCAGTCGATCGAACAGCCCATCTGGCGCCACACGGCTAAAGAAGTTTACTGACTCAGCTGGCTGTGCGGGCACAGAATTCAGTCAAAAATAAAGCACGGGATCTTTGAGTCCAATGTCATAAAATCAGTGGGCTGTCACGTCCTGGAAGTTTTACTAGAGTGTTCTGTAGTAACGTAAATATGAAGATTATTATCACAGTAAATTACTGATGGAAGCGTAAAAGTCCGCAGGCAACTTATTTAGGATATTTTCCCTGGTCTTCATAATTCTTTCAAAATAATAATTCAAAAAAATGTTAACTGAGGCACATTTTACAATGACTTTTTTCAAATTAATTTTAAGAAAGTTTATAAAACACTCACACTTAAGCTGAAAGTTTCTTATCTGATGAAAAGAGCAGAAATTTAAAGACAATATAAAGGAATTTTCAGGGAGTCATGTTTTTTTAGATTATATGGACCACAAAAGATTGGGATTTTTCAACAGGGACTTAAATTTTTCCTTAAGAGCTCCAATTTTTTATTTTCTCTTAGTAATAATATTTTTTAGAGGACTGATCCGAGAGAGAGCAGATGTTGTGAAAACGAAAAAATAAATTAATTAAAATAAAAGTAATTTTTATATTTGGTTAATTTATCTATAGTTTGTTTTCCTACATATTATCAAGTAGTTTAAAAAAGTCTATTACAATATTTGTCTAATTGTAGTTACGTATTTATTTTGTAATGATGATAAAAGATTAAGATATTTGAATTTCTCAAATGTCAACAGTGCGTAATATGTCGGAAATCGTTTAGATACTCTTGCAAATGAATTACAAATGCTACATATACAAATATATTATTCAATGGGGTGTATGGAGCAATACATAAGAATAACCCACGTAAAGTTTTGTTGTAATCGATCCATAATTAGAGCAGTTAGAGTACGGATTCACACAGACAAACCGGAATCTTAAAACTGTTGAAAAGTGTAAAAAAATAAGCAGTTTAAAATATTCTTGTAATATTTTTTGGAGTATTTATTTTTAGAAAAGGAGTTACTGTGTTTTACATACATTTGTAACGATATATGGTAAATTAACATCTTTTTTTATGCGGTGAATATCCGAAATTCTGTGCCGCAGCGACCTAGTCGTTAAACTCCATCCCCGTAAGAACACGGAAAGTGAAGCAGCACAGGTTTGGCCAGTGCTTGGGATGGTGAAAACCTCTCTCAGCTGGATTGCTGTGGAACAGTGTACACTAATGGGAACTGGTGCGCGTGAAATTTGTTCGAAGAGTCAATGTCATCCATTTTCAAAGGATACCTCTGGGGATGCCGATTTCATGTGCTAGGTCTCTCATCTGGAATTGGTTTAAAATTAGGGTAACGTTGGTCTGCCTGATAGGAGAAGCATCCATAATGAAATGTCCAACACCTGTGGCCCTCGCAGATCAATTATCTGGTAGGCCGCAGACTTGGTCATTAGGGGAAAAAAATCCAAAATTCATGATTATAGAAAGCAGCTTACATTTCTTCTAGAAAGTAAAATAACTCTCTAACTAAATTACTGCATGTCATTGCATGCTCTTACGTATCTATAGTTTCTTATTACTGAATAATCATTGTGATGTAGATCACATATCTAATATTAATAATCATTTACTTTGTGTTTCTAAAGTGTAATCAATCCAAAAATCATGCATTCTAAATTATATTCCTGTTCTTATTTTTCTATCACTTCGGCTTTCAAATCTGTATATTCGCTTCTTTTAGTATGCGTTATTCTTAATTCTTTATTTTTCTCATCGGAATGCAGTGCCATCTGGGCTAAAAATAGATTACATTTCTTCGGTTAGCAATCGCAACGAACTTTTTTTATTCGCCCTCTTTGGCATAGTTTTGGCGCAAATCATTCTTGATGCCCTGCGCCATCTTTTAAATTACTTGTTCGCTGTTTCCTAACTTTAATTTGGTTGGATTAAATGTTATGGTTGTCTTGTAATTGGCGTTAGTTGTCTCAGCCAAGTTTATGTTCTCGCCAATATAAAGTTCTGTGTTGGCATGCTCTTTTTAGTGATACGATCTCAATTCTACTGTTCTTGTAGGACGTATTATGCACCTGGCAGCCACCAGGCGTCATTTTAATGTGTTAATTCAATAGTCGTTTTCAATAAACAGTTTTTTTAAGTACAGTGAAACTTGGATAATTAGACCATGATTCATTCGAAATTCGGGAAAATTCGAAATTTGTGCACGGTGCCTAGAAATGTTATTTATCTCTTTGCTTTGAGAGAATATATGTAATTCGAATTTTCGGTTGTTTTCGAACTTTTATCTCTAGTCCCTTCAACTTCGAATTATCCAAGTTTGACTGCGTCTTACGTCTTCATCATTTTTACAAATGAAGTGTTTAATTTAAAGAACCTGCCGTTTTTGCGGCCTCATCGCTAAATATCAATCAATTTAGAACTTCAACTAAATGCTCTTCATCGGAATCAAGAGTAAAGATTTTATAAAAAAGTAGACATTCAACTCCGAACTAATAACATATCACGAATTTAATCTGTTAGCCTCATATGTGGGACCTGCCCTCAATTTAATTAAAGCTCCGGCATTCAGATACAGGATCTGAACATCGTGTATATGATATGCCGACGCAAAAAAGGAAGAAAGAAAAGATGTAATCACATTTGTTTTAGAAGCCGATAAAGTGATCTTCGTGCAATCGCACAACCGAGACGCGCGCCTCCAATTGTGCGTAAAAAAGAACTGTATGTGTCATAGGAAATCGGGTTAGCGGAGTGTCTTTTGGAAGTGACAGTAACGTTCGAAAGATGAGTCTACACGCGACAATCTGGAAAGGGATGTCCTAATAATCCAATAACTTAAAACTGAAAACACCTCGAGTGAAGCCGTTGACGAAGTTCTGCCGTCGATTTACAGAACTTAGGGCAAATTAAGAGGGTTTTTGCTTTATTACTTAATTCGCGGTTACTTTCCCGGCTGCTATTTGTGTCAGTAACTATTCAACACATTCCGTGAGAGAAGCAATGTGACTGAGGGGCTTTTACTGTGAATGGAAGCGCTCTTGTTTTGTATTAAAATGGGTATGTTAAGAGATAATAAGTACTTAACAAAAGTTGGGTGAAAAAAAAAATAGGGAGCTTAATTCGCGGTTACTTTCCCCCCCGCTATTTGTGTCAGTAACTATTCAACACATTCCGTGAGAGAAGCAATGTGACTGAGGGGCTTTTACTGTGAAGGGAAGCGCTCTTGTTTTGTATTAAAATGGTTATGTTAAGAGATAATAAGTACTTAACAAAAGTTGGGTGAAAAAAAAAAAAAATAGGGAGCTTAATTTTGGAAGTAGGTTTTGAGAACTGGCTGTGAAGCAATTTAGCAGCCACGCTCATTATTACGTTTGGTGTTTTTTAAGTCGAGAAATCTATTACCGAACTAATGAAGTAGAGAATTATTAGGAATAATGTAGAGCGTCGTCTCACTTTTGAGTTTATGTTCTCCTTTTTTAAAAAAAATTACTTTTTAAATTGTAACAGAATTTATTAAATGAGTGTAGTTCGAAAAAATCATGCTATTTTAGTATATAAGTACAAATAAACTAATTATGTCATTCACTTCAAAATGTTGAGACTGCCTCTTTACAAGATGTACTACATACTGTAGTAAACGATAAACCTCTGTCAGTTACAAAACTTCTAGGAAAAATTCTCACAAAACGTATAACTTTTAGAAAATTTTGCAGTGCAGTTCCCTATTTAAGAATTTTTTCTGAAAGTTTAGCAAAAGGTTCAGTTTTTTCGCTTATCACAGTGTGTAATACAGCTTATGAAGAATAAACCTGAATTTTTCCGAGACCCTGGTGCTGTTATTTCAATTTGTGTACCAATACTAAAAACGGGTTTTATTTTCTTAGCGTTTCAAGCAATCCCGTACTTCATTAAATAGGAAACATTGAAGTAGAGAATTAAATAGCTATGTAAAACTAAACTGAAGTAGTGGATATTTAAATATCAGACATTCATTAAAAATAAAGCTCCAAATAACTACGAAATTTATAGCATATTTTAAACGAAATCAGTACAGATAAAAATTTACCTTCTTCCGGATTAAACGCGATGTGTTAACATTTCTGAAACACAGAGTTATTGGTGTTAAACACTCAGGGTTAAAAACTTAAATGTTGATAATTTTAAAAAAATGAATCAATTTATATGCGTTTGAAAACTTGATAATAAACGTTGATCTTCATGAATACATAACAACTGATCTCCTTGGGATGTTACATAAGCATAACACGTAATATCAAAAATGAGAAGCATAGTCAGCTGAAAATGATTCAATAATATCAAAAAAACATGTATAAAAGTATAAGAGAATGCTAAAAAAGAAAATTCAATGATTAGGAATTTCTACAATAAAATGTTTCCCAATTCACGGTTGAGAAGCCATGGGCTGCATTATTTGCTCTCTGCCCTGCTAAAAGCGGTTGTAACCTCTAGATAAGGTATGGAATCCCAGCAAATGTGTGGTGCATATTTCGACATTTTTAGAGTACATAGACACATGTTGAGATTGTTTTAAAATGCTTTTTGATTGATGTGATGGGCATGAATTTTATGATGTGTCTAAATACTTTAACATAGAAGTTTCTTTTCATAGTCCAACTGGAAGCAATAAGATTTCATCATAGTGAATGACAACTGCAGGTACACAGCAAAAGATTTGGGATTCAAAGCAAGCCTTTTAACTGCAGAGTAGTAGAACTTTATGTAGACTTTTTATTTTTTAGCTAGCTATATATACGAAGAGCTCTAAATACCAGATTCAGCCTATCTACATTCGGCATAATCTTAAAATATTTTATTAAGAAAGGAATAAAAATGTAAACCTCATTAATCCATTAGCATCCAGCTATTTTCATCACAGTCTCCAACTTATGGTGATGCCTACATTGGTAAATAAATTTCCGACATTTCTGGTATGTAAATAGAATTTCTTTTTTCTAAAGAATATGAATCAAACAGCTAAAGATTCACATTTTACTTTATTGTCGCTCAGTAATTCGTGTAAATCAAATTTACTATCGAAGGAATTAAAATAGGAAGATAAATTAATGTTTATGTACTTATGCGACCTGAACATTTTGCAAGTGTCCACTCCGACATTTCTGGTATGTAAATAGAATTTCTTTTTCTAAAGAATATAAATCAAACAGCTAAAGATTCACATTTTACTTTATTGTCGCTCAGTAATTCGTGTAAATCAAATTTACTATCGAAGGAATTAAAATAGGAAGATAAATTAATGTTTATGTACTTATGCGACCTGAAAATTTTGCAAGTGTCCACCAACAAGGACGCTAAGCGTTAATTGGTCAAGCGTATTACTGACCCTTTAAAGTTTAAAATCATAATTTTAAATTATGGAAGTTATAATGCCTTCATTGTTATACTGAGCTTAAAATAAAAAGGATGGTTAATCTTAGAGCTTTAGGATCAATAAGCATAAAAATATTGAATGTTATGCCGATCAAATAAATTATTCATGAGTGTTTATGTTTGCCGCATGAATTGAAAATAACTGCCACAGACAGTGCAGCAATTACAAATACGTCACCAGGGCGAAACCTAATTTTGGAACCCCCTTTCCAACCTTTTTTTTTTTTTTTCCTAACTGATTTTATCGCCTTTCTAAGCATGGCGCCGGGGCACGTGCCCTGCTTGCTCCTCCCCTCCTCTTGTTGCGGCCCTGGTCACAGTTACAAACGATGCAAACAAATTGTAAATTAAATTTGAAATAATATCTAATTACATCCATGTAATATTGATTTTTTTATTGTTTTGTTAAGGAAAAAGGCACTAGGTCTATCTGCCAAAGGGAAGAGTGCCTTGGGTGGAATATTTTTTAAGGGGTTATAATGCATATTGTCGTATCCATAGCTGTATAAAACCGTACAAAATTCCAAACTTTAAAAAAAATGTATCATAAAAGAAATCTTATAAATACTTTTATACCTTATTAGACGCCTTGCAAATGAGTCATTATTTTTCGATGAAATCCTACACATATACATGCGAGATTTATTTAAAAATATGGCTAAAAGTATATTTTTAGTCAACATTACAATGATTTAATTCCTTGCATAATAGCGTATTAATATCTTTTGACACTTTAAGGTGCAAATAAGATTTCTCACATTCGTAAAAAAGCATTTTTAAAATCAGCTGTCAGCCTAGTGATTTTTAAAATGCAATTTTTTTATGAATGTGATAAATACCATAAATAGTATCTTAAGGTATTAAATCATTAATCTTAGATAAAAGTTACTTTTAGCCATATTTTTAAAAATATCATATTATTATTATTATTGTTATTGTTGAAGTTTATAAAATAACTGGCTGAAGCACCAGTTCTTCGCACGGAATGGATATTGTTAAGCCCAAATGCAAATGGAAAATAAATAAATAAATGTTAAACATATTTTGGTTCTATATTTAATCGCCTACAAAAACTGTCTTAAAATATTCGTCAGGCATATTCTAACTGTACTCGATTTTTTAAAATACTGTTTGAAATGTGAGTGGTATTCCGCGAGTGTGCCGTATTTGTCTTCTTGTTCATCAAAATTGAAATCTGTGTTAAAATCGCCTACTGAAACTGTTTTAAAATCTCTGTCAGGCATATTCTAATTATACTTCACCTTAATTTACACGAATATAGACACCAATATTTCAATTAAATTAGCAGTACGGTGAGGCAATTTCTCGACAAAGACGGTTGTGTTGTGGGATTGCGGCCAATTTGGACACGAACTCTAAAACACCCTGAAAATGATTCTTAGGAATTCGTGTTCGCTACATTCTAAAGAAAGAATTTTATGGCTATACTTCTGTTTCCATTTCAGATATGATGGCAAATTCGAAAATAACGTTTTATCCCCGTTTTGATGCGGATTCTAAAGAACCCTGAAAATGAATCCTGAGCATTTATGTATACTAAAGCAAGAATTGTACGGCTATCTCTTTTTTTCCCCTCTGATATGAAGAGGGAATGCGAAAAGAACGTTTTGAACACTTACCCCCGTTTGGGTACGAATTTTAAAAAAACCCTGAAAATGACTTTTTAGGTATTGCTCTTAGTTGCATTTTAAAGCAAGAAATTTATGTCTGTCTCTTTTTTTTCCCTCTGAGATATGAAGGGGAATGGGAAAAGAACGTTTTGGACCCTTACGCCCGTTTGTGTGCGAGTTCTAAAAAACCCTGATATTGATTTTCAGGAATATGTGTTAGTTATATTTACATTTTAAAGAAAGAATTTTACTTCTGTCTCTATTTTCCTCTGAGATACGAAGGGAGATTTGAATAGAACGTTTTGGGCCCTTCCGTTACTTGGTGCCGATTCTAAAAAAAAACCCCTAAAATTAATTTTAAGTATTTGCGTTAGTTATGTTTTAAAGCAAGAACTATACGGCTATCGCTTTTTCCTCTGAGATATGAATGGAAATGTGAAAAAAATGTTAAGTAACATTTTGAGATCTTTGCCCCCGTTTAGGTGGGAATTCTAAAAAACCCTGAAAATGAATTTTAAGCATTTGTGTTCGCTATACATTTAAGCAAGAATTTTACAGCTATCTCTATTTTCCTCTAAGATATGAAGAGAAATGTGAATATAACGTTTTGGACCCTTACGCCCGTCTGGGTGCGAATTCTAAAAAATCTGATGTGTCCAACACATGACTTCCTTGCACGTCTATTAATTCAAAATGTTTTTTACGCACTTCCTCTAAACTTAATTGTTTGAAAGAGATAAAATATCAATAATAGTAAGGTATAGCGATTTCTAGCCAAATATTTCGATATCGCCAAGTTGAGTTCAATTTGAAAGATTTCCTTCTGACACTTTATTTGGCGATATTTCACCAAAAGCCGACTTGAGATAGTTTGCGAGATTTTGGGGATAGCCAAAGTAGTCATTGACCACTGACTTTCAATGAATTGAATGCATCCATACACCTTAATGTATTTAAAGTCATTTGGCTCACCCTGTAAATAAATTCCTAGTCGATTGCTGTCAAAAGAGATATTGAAAACAGTTAGATATTATAATATAGTTCTAAATACAAAAGTTCAAAATACTACGGGTTAAAGTTTTAGAGTTATACAAAATACGAAATAATTTTTGGCGCCAAATTTGGCGATATTTCGGCGAAACTCGTCAATGTCGACGACATTTGGCGAGATTTTAAGCATGGACCAACAATGACAGATTATCACCAAATTTGGCGATATTTCGCCACAACTCGCCAAAAACGATGAAAAATGGCGATACTTTGGGCATGGACCAAATGACTGACTATCGCCAAATTTGGCGACATTTCGGCAAAACTCGCCAAGGTCGAGGACAGACGGCGAAATTTTGGGCATGTACCAAACAATGACTGACTACAATTGTATTATATTGAAGATTTCCATAGACATTAAAGTACTGAAATTCTTTTTGGTGGTCCTGTAAAGAAACTCCAGTAGATTGGAACCAAAAATCGAGATGCACAACTAGATGTTACAACAATCTTACATATGAAATTTGATAATAGTTTTTGAGATTTGAGAGTTAAATATGCACACACGTACACCAAAAGTCGCCAAGCTTGGCGACTTTTGGCATAGTTCTTGAGGGAGGCACGTGACCGTGGTCGGACCATTACCTAACTTATGTGGTAGGACGGTATTGTGCTTGAAATGGATGAATGCCCCTAAAATTGCCATTGACCGTAGTGTATTGGAAATCTTTTGAGTGTTCCTGTAGCAGAACTGTAAATGA
This sequence comes from Cheiracanthium punctorium, assembly GCA_038373885.1. Classification (NCBI taxonomy): domain Eukaryota; kingdom Metazoa; phylum Arthropoda; class Arachnida; order Araneae; family Cheiracanthiidae; genus Cheiracanthium; species Cheiracanthium punctorium. The sequence continues at coordinate 324,816 of JAWZYV010003229.1, read as the reverse complement.
TAAAGACACTTTTTTTAATGGAGAAATTCATTTTCTAACTCTTTACAGCATATATCACTCCTGAGTCGTTTGAAATAGCCCAAAACCTCTAAAAAACGCTTTGATGAATGTCGGCCCATAGAGCGTAATGTATTTCGAATCTTTTAGGCGGTTCTGTAGATAAACTGTCCAGTCGAATGGAACCGAAAGGGGAGGTGCACAACTAGATGTTACAACAATCCTAAATATAAAGTTTCAACATTCTACGCCTAATAGTTTTTGAGATATGCGAGTTTAATGAATTTCGGCCCATTGAGCGTAATGTATTTCGAATGTTTTGGGCGGTCCTGTAGATAAACTATCCAGTCGAATGGAACCAATAGGGGAGGTGCACAACAAGATGTTACAACTATCCAAAATATGAAGTTTCGACATTCTAACGCCTAATAGTTTTTGAGTTAGGCGAGTTTAATGAATTTCGGCCATAGAGCGTAATGTATTTCGAATCTTTTGGGCGGTCCTGTACATAAACTATACATTCGATTGCGACCAAAAGGGGAGGTGCACAACTAGATCATAGAACAATCCTAAATATCAAATCTCAACATTCTACGACCAATAGTTTTTGAGATATGCGAGTTACATACATACGTACGTACGTACGAACATACGTACGTACGTACAGACGGCATGGAAAAACTGACCACAATAGACTCGCCGCTGGTCAAAATGAGTTGCAGACGCGTTAATATGATCGTGCATGCTAGCCTACGATGAGATGCATCGAAACAATTCTTAAAATTAAATTTAGAGGTAGTCAAAATCGGTTTTTTTTGTCGAAATTTGGCCCCCAAAATTTTTCGGGATCACATTACTTCCTTATACTACGTACAAGGAAGTAAAAACCATGAAATTGATTTAATTAAAGGGTTAAAGGTTAACCCTTAAAGTACTGTAATCGCAAATAGCATCGTGTTGGAAATTATTTTACAACATAGGTTAGGCGTGATTTACCTTTCTTGTTTCTCGTTCGTATGTTTGAGTACAGACAGCTCTCTTGAACCTTGATGCAATGCTAATGTATGAAAATATTTTCTATGAGGCCTCTAATTCTCTTTTATCGAAATCTGAAAAACGTTTGGTATGGCATATTCATACTTGAGCGATACAGCATTTTGTCTGCTACCTCAGAGGATGTAAGCTGCAAAGGATCTATAAGATGGAAATCTTATTACCAGAATGTTTAAGTTCGCATGAAAATCAATTCTTTGGTAATAATTCGGATTACCATATTTTATTAAGTCCAACCCAGTGCAAAATCATATTTTGGGGGAGTCATTCTAGGACCAACCCATGACTTCAGTAAAATGTCGTTCAAGGGAAAAATTAAACTTGCAATCCTGAAAAATTCGTTAAAGTGAAATTTCATTGATTTGATTGGCTCCAATAATTTTCTTTAATAAAATTGTTTTATTCTTTAACCTGAAATATTCGTTAAAGTTTAGTTCATTATAACGAGATTTTACAGTTTTTTTTAAAGTTATTTTAAAGATAAATTAAAAAATCTTACAATACTGGAACATTAAGCTTTATTTATTTGTCATTTAGTGACGTCATCGTGGATTTAAAAACGGGATGACGACTGTATAACTCGAATTTCAATATCCCAAGACATTCTAAAACCCTGGACGTTACTTCGGATAGCACTAAAAAACCAGGACTGTCCGGCTTATCCCGGACGTCTGGCCAGGCTAGTAATAATGTATGAAATCCATGCTTCAAGGAATAATGTTCAGTTTTAAACACTTTAGGATTCACTGGGCGTCAAGTAAAAGAAATATCTTTCACATAGAGCTTTAACTATTATTCCACGCATGTAGGAAAACAGAATTTGTGTCTCTATTTTGGCTGCTCAGTAATGCGCTTCCTCAGCTAATAATACGTTGAAATTTATTAAACCATAAAACGTTTACGCATTCATTTAAGCATCAGTAAAGAAAGCTGGAGAAGAAAAAAATAGTGCAACATAATAAAGACAAAAGTTTTATACTTTTTTATTTAAATGCGAGATTCTGAGAAACCTGTTTCTTTTAATAAGACGTTATTCTAATATTATCTGGAAAATATCTGCTACTTTGTTTTCTCTAATCCGCTTTCGTTTGTTGTCTGAGACCACAAATAAAACAATTATCTTGAATAGTGGAAAAGAATGTCGTTTAAACTGTGGAATGCTTGTGAGAAATACTGAGGTGTTGCCATTCATATCTATGTGTTAGTTGTAGGTCAATATGAACTGCTGTGAACTTATCGATAATGAGAAGTACTTCCGCATTTTGACAATATTTGAATATGTAATACTTTTAACTCTATCGCCAAGAACAGTTTAGTTCTATTAGCGGTAATGAGGTCAATTTTTATTTCGGAACAAACTACATTCTATTTGATGTTTTCATTTCAACAACGTCTAGGCACAGATTTGCTGCCCTGTTTTTCCCAGCACATTTGAACATGTTCTTAGCGAAAAATATTACATTATGATCTTCTTGTGAATTAATATAAAAATCTGTTTGTTTACGTCAGGTATGGGCAACCTTTGAAAAGTTGCGGGCCAAACTTTAGGATGTTAGGAAAGACGCGGGCCGAATATGAGGATATTAGCGAAGCCGCGGGCCGTATGATTAGGATTTTGAATGGTTTATATGAGTTTTATACGGGGTTTTTAAATGTTCCGCAGGCCGGATCAAAAGCTTGGGCGGGCTACATTCAGCCCGCTGGCCGTAGGTTGCCCATATGTGGTTTACGTGTTACGCCCGCAATAAATATACCCAACCATTAGCTTGAAATTTTGAATAAGATTACAAAGATAATAAATCGACGTAAGACGATATACAGAGAAGAGCGTAAAGGTGACTGTTCATTAGCATTTCAAAAAATCCATCTGACCAGCATTTTTAGCAATTTCTTCTCAACTTTCAACTTTAGAAATCTTCCCTGATATCAAACAGAAGAGTAAAACAGTGAACAGTATGCGAATGTTTTTTAATAATTCGCATTCCGTTGACGACATGAGTTTAAAACTACATTAGATGTCAAGTTAGCTTAGTAATTTCTGTCGAAAAAATTGCTTCATTAGTAGAATAATTTCGCAGATTTTGCGATTTCAGTTAGGATGTAAATTCTTCGAGACTACATTGACTTTTGGAATAACTAAAATAAATATTTTTTTTAACGGAGTAAAAAAGGAATTGAAAAATTATATCTAATCTCCAGTAACTGCATTTATGTATTTCAATAATTTTAAGTTTAACAAAGTACACTTTAGCTTAAAAAATTGGTGAGAAGAATCATCAGTTACAAATGTTTCAGTTCTCACCCGGAGCTCCAAACTCCAAATGAAATCGACAGGACTATTATCCGTGACTACGAGTAAAACATTATACGGATACAAATCTTGTAGTTAGTACATTACTTTCAATATACATAATCTTGAATGAATAGTTTTGCGAGCATCTCGTTTAAAAATACAGTACTCAGTCACAAAAAATGTAAGGCTGATATAATGATTTTTCTATTTTAAAAATATTTAAGAAAATCCTACCTATACAATTTTATCAGACAGTAAATTATTGAAATAATACCATGCAAGAAAGCTTAATTTACAATTTATTTCTCATTATAGTTTTAAATTCTACTCTGAAAATTACATATCTCTTTTATAAATCAGCTGTATTTTATGAAATTTATATAATATACTAAAACGTAAATTTTCCTGAAACAATGGACGTTTTTCATTAAAAAAATAATTTTTGATTGAATGAAAGAAGAATGTTTGTGATGTTAAGCACTAGTATTTTGTCCTCCTAAGAAAAAACGGCGTAACTTACTTTTTTGAATCTTTGAAATTTTTCTTGTATATAGTAATGTTTGTAAGCTGCCTCACATTATTTCTATAAAGTATGCATATTTTTACTATCAAATTCCGCTAGTAGATTTGCATAAATGTCACACCTCTTCGTACAAACAAAAGAAAAATGACTGCTAGAGAGATTATAAAAAGTGCCATTTTGTGTTTTTACGATTTAAAAATAAATAATTCATAACATTTTTTTAATGTTATGAATGTTTCTATTGAAAAATTCATGTTTAAGAGTTTGTATTTTATATATATGCTGTTAATTCGTGTATCCAATGTATTTAACTTTGAAAACTGCAGTATTAAATTAGATAAATGCAAAGCCATTATACATTTAAATTTTATTTTATCACAGCATGTGTTAAAGTAATGAAGGGAACACAAATTGAACGATAAATGGGAAAATACCATTCATTACTAGGAGTGGCTTTGTAACCAAGAATGTTTGTTTACATCTTTTACATAAGCTTTTAAAGTAAAACTCATTTGACAGTTTAAAGCTTAAATTAGAACAATACTTATTATGTAAATAGTATCGAATTACATAAAAATATAAATATAGTACTTTAACATTTTAAATAATTTGATGCATATTGCATTCTTTTACAAAATCTAGGAAATCATGTTAAATAACTTTTGTAATAAAATGCATAAATTTACGATAGAGGAGAATTAGCTTTTAAGTATACTGCAGTCTTAAATATTGAATAGCTCGAAACTTGAAAAGTAGATCAGGAAGTAGGATTAAATTGCAATAAAAGCTTTGTGTGAAGTGTCATTTTAAGTTATAAATTCGCACTAGCAACCAGCTTAGCAACAGCAACAGCCTTCAATCCCCATAATGTAATTTGTTTTATAATACATTTAAATATGTTAACTGGCTGTTTTGTTCTATTGAAAATATCTTTGAAAATTAAAGTATTTTCGCTGCATGTACGAAAAAGTTTGGAATTAACTTGTTAAATATTTTAATGTGTACCCATCCATAACACTGTCTAGCATGAATGGGATAAATTATGACACATCGTATAATTACTTTTCACACTTATTAAACTTGTTTGAATGTGTTTTTGTGAATGTTTCCTGTAAGATACTGATGTTTATTTTAAGTAATTCTTATCAAAATTTTAGTAAAAAATAAAATAAAATAATTCAAGAATGCAGAATCTCCCATTCATGCCATTTCTCCCTTATCTATCAAAATTTTTTACTTATGTCAACGCAAAATTGTTTTCTGTAGATATTATTGAGATAAAGCCGTTTAAAACTTGGTGCTAATTAACTTTTGCTAGCTCGAAAAGCCGTATCACAATTAAATATAAAATTATAAATAATTTTGCTCAAAAAGCTGTTAATTTAAAAAAGAATAACTAAATAACGAATAAAAGCTTAAAAAACATTTATGATAGTATTATAATGACTTTTAATTTTAAAATTATTAAACTTAATTTCGAAAATATTTAGAAGGTTCGGGATATCCATTTCCAGAAACCTTCATATCTTAAAATTTTCATTTTTTGAGCTACGCCTCTTACTGTTCGGACTGCAGTATTTTCAGAGCTTGCACGCTATATTTTGCAACTAAAACTTGTTTATTCTTAGTAACTGTTCGAATAAATATCATTGTTTTTATCATAAAATGATAGTGTTAGAACCATTTAAGAAGTTCTCTGCCCAAGATTTCTCCCTTTAGACAGATAGCCTTCGTGTAGCTTTAACAGAAAAAAACAAACCATAATGTGATAATCTTATTTTTTTTTTTTTACTGACATTCATAAAGAATATTATCTAAAAATTGCTAATTTTACAATTCAAGCAAAATGGCTTGTTACGGAAAAAAAAACTCTCAAAATACTGGTGCTAAATTATAAAATAAATAAAAACTTTGTGATAGAAGCACACTTATAATGTAACTTTTTATGTGTGCTTGTTTTGCAAAGTTTTTATTTATTTTAAAATGACTTGTTATAAACACTACCACTAAATTAGAAACGAACTAGAAAATATATTAATTTCTACATAATTATGAATTAAAATTAAAGCCAGCTGAATTTTATAAGATTAAAGAGCACGATAAAGTTGATTAATATTTCGAATTAGTTGCATGAAAAAATCCATGCCAGAAATATTATTTATAACTGTTCTTACGATTATATGTTTTGTTTAAATATTTGTGTTTATGCGTTTTATACTATCGTTATTCGCTATTTAAGATTCTGAAGCCTTGACTGAGGAAACTTAATTTTTTGCAGTCATTTCTCATTGGTCACTTTCGAAAATGGACGGTGCTCATTTAATTATTTTTCATACCGGTTGCAGAAGCTCTAAGTTGTCTTATTAAAATAGGATGTCGTTGAAAAAGCAAGACAGACTTCAAAACGTTATGGTTGTTTTTCATTTACTAATATCTTTGCAGTCTGCCGGTATGAACAATGAGTTCCCAGATTCCAGACAGTGGATCTAGACAGTAATCCGGAAATTAGATGATTTTCTCAAAATATACAACAGTATGAAATAGTTTTCTTGTAAAAGACCTGCAGACAAAATATACCACACCTAGTCTATAGTTTGAATACCTGACTTGACAAATAACAGCCATCCAACTACAGTTTAATTACTGTGTAAACACAATTTAAAAAAATGCAAGCAGAAGAAAAAAAAAAGCTAATGAAAAAGCAAATACGCAAAAAAAAAGCTCACCTCCCCCCCATCGCTATCAAAATACGTTAGAAAATGCCTTTCACAGTTCTGTACTCTAAAATACCACTATTCAGCCTTTTATAGATAGCGGACATCTCTCTGACCTGGCACCAGTATTATGAGCATATTTGTACTCCACATTCTTCATCGAATCGTACCAATAAAAAATCAGCCAGAGATGCAGCTTTGTGGGGTAGCTAGCTGCACACATTTCTCTTTTTTAATTGCTGGGCACCAGAGCGTTTCTCTGAGTTGCCGGGGTCAGGTCACCTACCTTTTTCTACTACCGGGTTGTGTAATGCAAGAGAGCAGGAGAAATAAAAAAAAAAAAAAACTGTATCGAAAGTGATGGAAACGCTCATCTCATTTCACTTCATTCATTTACTTTTCCATATTATTTTTTCTCCCCCTTCCCCTGTTTTTTTTTCTAATGAGCGGATGTGGCATCCCCTTGTGTGACAGCAGTGGTTTCACTTCCCTATTCCGTTACCGAAATCAGGAATAAAAAATAAATAAATAAAAAGCTTCTGTTAAAATGGGGGAAACAATGGGAGAAAGACGTGGATAGGTAACAGACGTTTATTTTATTTTTTTTTTTATTATTTTTTTATTTTTTTATTTGTTTGTTTTTTGTGTGGTTTTTTTTTTTTGGGGGGGGGAGGAATCTGGCTGAAGATTTGTAAAATAAGGTAAAACAACCATCGGACGCTTCAGTTAAAAGTTGGCCAACGCGTAGCATGAAAGGTAATTTCGAATTATTTCCGATGGCCTTTTGGCCTAGACTGTTTGAAAGCTTGAACTAGTGATACAGGGTTTTATTATGTTAGGAAATTCAGGTGCATTTAATTATTTTCTGTGAAACTGAGTGAGTAGGTTTAACTGCCTATTCATTATAGATTCACCGCTTTTCTTCCTTCTTATCGGCTTTATTCAGATAAGAATAATTGCGGCTGTAAATTTTTGTGATCAGAAGGTTGCTCAAAAAATATGTTGATAATTTGCTCGACTTTTTCAGGTGATTAAAACTGTTGCACTTGATTTTATAACTGAAATTATTAGAACTTTTATGATGTGAAATGTCATAAAAGTTCTACTTGCATCATTGAGTTACCCACCAATGGCCGAGTGGATAAGACTCTGAATTTTGGTAGATGGCTGGAGTGTGAAAGTCCGTCCATTCTGGTCTACTGTGGGACTGCTGATTCGGTCTGGAGTCTTGGGCTGTTTTCTTCAGATGTCCTGTGAACACGCGTCTGAATCCCTTGAAGTCACACAGAATATTTCGGCTCGTAAACGAGGGCAGTTTTTTTAAGATTTAACATCATGTACTTTATTTAAAAATAGAGATAGAAATGAAATTTTCTCCACTGTACATTTCTCCACTGTATGTATACATACATCATAGCCCATAAATAAATTTAAAAAATAATGTGATGTAGAAATTAGCTTTTAAAAAATAATTAACTTTTTACATATTTCTACGAAATTTCTCGAACAGTTTGTTTAGTACACTTTTCTAAAATCTATTGAGTTAGTCATCTTAAAATTCGGTATGGTATGAGAAACCATACTATCTGAGAATAAATAATAAGAAGCAATTTTCTCTCATTTAGGATAAAATATATAAAATTAAAAATATTTTACGAAAAAGCTTAAAAAATTTAAATAAATCATTATTTTCATTTTTTTTTCACTCAGATGTCTTCGGTTAGATATTTTTAAGCAATTTTGTCAAGTTTCAACTGTTTTAACTGAAATAGATTTTTTTTTTTAAAAAAACAACACACATTTTGAGAAAAAGACAAAAACTGAAAATATACTCTGTTTAAAATATATTGCTGTAAAACATTCTAGCACCATAATTTAACATTTTTGCATCTTATCTTCTTTCTTTCTTTCTTTCTTTTTTTTTTTTTTTTTAACTATCAGACGCTTCAGTTAAAAGTTGGGAAACGCGTAGAACATTATTTCCGGTGACCTTTTGGCCTATACTGTTGAAAGCTTGAACTAGTGATACGGGGCTTTGTTACGTTGGAAAATTCAGGTGTGTTTAATTATTTTCTGTGAAACCGAGTGAATCGGTTTAACTGCCTATTCATTATAGATTCACCACTTTTTCTTTCTTCTTATCGACTTTATTCAAGCGATTGCATTCATTCAAAATAAAAATTGTGGCTGTAAATTTAAAAATATATATATAACTAGCTCAAGTACCCGTCCTCGACGAGTTAGTGAAAGAAAATTTCCAAAAAGCAAGAACTTTCGTCAGCATTGTAGGAGTACACAGAATGGATGGAGTATGTTGCCAAAGTAAAGAAAGCGAAGTTATAATTTTTATGTATTGTTAAAATATTACAGGTTAGAGAGTAACTAAGTAATATCATTTCATTCGCTTTAGTCGTCATTATGGGATGCGCGAACGAATATTTACGCATATTGAAATAATTTTCGCAAAATCTCAAAATTTAATCAACATTTTTGAAAAATTTGAAGCCTAGAATTTAAGTTGAGTGACAACCTATCATGTCACCCAAATTCGTTTCATTCCCTGCAGTCTTTATTTCGTGATGCTGGAACAAATTTTCAGCATTTGAAAACGATTTTCGAAAAATCTCAAAATGTAAGCAAAATATTTTTAAAATTCAACGCCTATAAATTAAGATTAGCAACTAACCTATCATATCACTCAATTTCGTATCATTCGTATGAGTCGTTATTACGTGATGTTTGAAGAAATATAAACGTATTTTGAGAGAATTTTCACAAAATCTCAAAATCTAATAAAAATGTTTAAAAAATTGGACTCCTATAGTTTATGTTAAGCAACCATCTATCGTGTGACCAAATTTCATATCATTCGCTTGAGTCGTTATTACGTAATACGGGAACAAAGATTCACTCAGTTTTAAACGATTTTCACAAAATCTCGAAATCTGATGGATTTTTTTTTAATTAGATGCTTATAGTTTAAGGTGAGTGACTTCCTATCATTTCACCAAATATCATTTTTTCACCTTCGCAGTTATTACGGGATGTGCGAACACAAAATTACGCAGTTTGAAATGATTTTCGCAAAATTTCAAAATCTAATCAAGATTTTTTTTTAATTCGACGCCTATGTTTTAAGTTGAGTGACCACCTATCATGTCACTCAATTTGATATCATTCGCTTCAGTCGTTTTTACGTGATGCTTGAACACAAATTTACGCAGTTTGAAAGGATTTTCGCAAAATCTGAAAATCCAATCAGGATTTTTTAAAAATTGGACGCCTATGTTTCAAGTTGAGTGACCACCTATCATGAAACCCAATTTCATAATATTCGCTTCAGTCGTTTTTGCGTGATGCTTGAACACAAATTTACGGAGTTTGAAACGATTTTCGCAAAATCTGAAAATCTAATCAAGATTTTTTTAAAAATTGGACGCCTATGTTTTAAGTTGAGTGACCACCTATCATGTCACTCAATTTCATATCATTCGCTTCAGTCGTTTTTTACGTGATGCTGGAACACAAATTTACGCAGTTTGAAAGGATTTTCGCAAAATCTCAAAATCCAATCAGGATTTTTTAAAAATTGGACGCCTATGTTTTAAGTTGAGTGACCACCTATCATGAAACCCAATTTCATAATATTCGCTTCAGTCGTTTTTGCGTGATGCTTGAACACAAATTTACGGAGTTTGAAACGATTTTCGCAAAATCTGAAAATCTAATCAAGATTTTTTAAAAATTGGACGCCTATGTTTTAAGTTGAGTGACCACCTATCATGTCACTCAATTTCATATCATTCGCTTCAGTCGTTTTTACGTGATGCTGGAACACAAATTTACGCAGTTTGAAACGATTTTCGCAAAATCTCAAAATCCAATCAGAATTTTTTTTAAATTGGACGCCTATGTTTTAAGTTGAGTTACCACCTATCATGACACCCAATTTCATATCATTCGCTTCAGTCGTTTTTACGTGATGCTTAAACAAAAAAAGCGTCACGGACAGAATGACAGAATGACAGACAGACAAACTTTTTTTTGAGGGTCGCATCGGATTCCCGGGTGCTTGAAACGGATAGAAATCGCAAAATTTTTGAATTCCGAGAAATGTACAGACAAAAGTCTAATTTTATTTATATAGATTTATATAATTTGCTCGACTTTATTATTTTGCTAGACATATAATTTGCTCGACTGTTTGGATGATTAAAACTGTTCCACTTGATTTTATAACTAAAATTATTAGAACATTTATGGTGTGATATATAATAGTATTTATGTTCTTTTGTTTGCTTGTTTGTTTTTTGATGCAACACTGTAATTGGATTTTTTTCTGTAGTGTGCATTTCTTTTATAAATAAATAAAAAGTTCTACTTCCACCATTGAGTTATCCATCAATGGCCGAGTGGATAAGACTCTGAATATTGGTAGATGGCTGGAGTGTGAAAGTCCGCGCATTCTGGCCTACCGCGGCGCTCTCCATCTGGTTAGAAGCTTTGGGCAGTTTTCTTCAAATGTCTGAACCCCTTGAGGGAACACAGAATATCTCGACTCATAAAAAGAGGCAGTTCTGGTAAAAGATTCAACATGATATATTTTATTTAAAAATATAGAAAAGAAATTTTTGTCCACTGTATATAAATACATCATAGCCCATGAAAAATTAATATGATGTAGAAATCAGCTTTTGAAAAGTAATTAACTTTTTACATATTTCTACGAAGGTTTTTGAACAGTATGTCTGTTTGGTACACTTTTCTAAAAACTGTTGAGTTTGTCACCTTAAAATTTGGCATGGTATCAGAAAACATACTATCTGAGAATAATAAGAAGCAATTTTCATTTCGGATAAAGATATATAAAATTTAAAATCCTTTATTAAAAAGCTTTAAAGATCCAAAAAATTAAAAAAGAATTTTCACTCACATCTCTTCTGTTAGGTATTTTAGAGGAGCAAGTTAGCTAAACAATTTTTGACAAGTGGGGTGGAGGTTTCTTTTTTTTTTTTGAAGCAGTCTGATTTAGAGGAAATAATTTCGAACTCAAGTTTCATCAATTTTTTTCAAAGAATGTTTCATATTATGGCCTGGGTCAGTTCCCAAATATTTTATAACTTTCGTGCAGCTGTAAGCACCATCATTTAAACAGATAACAGCATCTAAAACACCCAATTTCGAAGTGCTTATTGAAACAAAAATCTTCCTGGATAAGCCTTCCCATAAACAATGGTTGAAACTCCCATTTCGGTTCTGAGCTCTACCATGTGTGCATTTGCACAAAAGATTTTTATCAGATGTAGAGAGCAGAATACAATTTTAACAGCAGAAAGTATAGGTTCTAGCAAAGAGTGACTTGTTTACCATTATTTAAAACTTATTGTAGCCACATCACGTTTGCTTGCACTTTTAAAAAACATGCATATCTTGAGTGATTATATATTCTAAACCCACATATGCAATTGTCTCAGTCGGCTCTGTGTTTTAGACCGATAACTGGAAATTCCGTAAATTCGAAACATCTTAATGCTTTATGCGTCATTAAAAAATCCTCCGCCCAAGGCATCCCTTATCCCTTTCAAAGATAGCCCTAGTTTGCTTTGCATTAACAAAACAACAAACAGTTCCACAATGTCCATCTTCAGTGTTTGTGAATTAAGGCTGAGTGACTGCACAAGGGTCTAGGACTTTCTAAAGGATCATAGCCCATATTTACGCGAGGTTTCGGAGAAAACCACGGAAAACTTCATTCGGCTAGGTCGATAGGCGTGACCGGGGTTTGAACCTGGCACTTCCATTCTTCCAGTTTTGAGACCAGAAACTCTCAACCACTACTGGAGCACGTCCATCTTGAGAATAATACTCATCTTGTGTAACTTCTGATATATAGCGTTATTTTGTTAGAAATACATAATTTGCTTTTTAAAATTAACTAAAATAATTCATATCCGACTCGTAAAATTTTTATCATTACAAGAGAATAACTAACGTAACATTTCAAATCAGGGTTTTAAAATTCTAACGTATATTAAGGTTTTGTACATATAGCTGACTTCTCCATAAATATTTATAAAGAGAAAACTACTAATCTAAATAGAAAAGAAATAAGCATGTAAATAGAGAGAGGTTGGGGGGGGGGAGAGAAAAGAAATAATGTTTCATAAACGATTTTTGTTCATTAACCCATTTATGCCTAGCGTCCCTTTTTTGGGACGGCATCATCGCTATCAGTCGAAAACGTTATTTATTTTTCCTAGCCTTTATTCACGAGTATTGAACCTCAACTCCACAAAATATTTTAACATGACCTAGTAGGATGTTCACACTTCAATTTTTATACATAAAGATTTTAAAAGAAATCATCCCTTGTTCAAGAAGTTGACATCAGAAATGTATCTATTACTGCTGATATTGGCGAAAATCGAAGAAAGTCGCAAAAATATCTAGGCACAAATGGGTTAATAATTTGGTCGGTCTAGAGAAATGCATTATATGTACATCTTATGCATTATAGGCACCTATGTCATAGTCTCCATCAATGCGAATCTGTACCAAAAGGCTTGAAAAAGAAGCTTTTGTAAAAGAAGCAAAATAATAACACTGACAAACAAAACAAAATAATTGCTCGGCAAGGAAATATTTTCCTAAAGAGCGCATTTTTAATTATGTTTCTCGCCAAATGCAGTTACGTAACAGGATGGTTGAATGCGATATCCTTTCCAATGCAATTCAGGCTTGCTTTTCTTTTCATGAAGCAATATCCCTTCCTCATTTTTTTGATAATTGCTCTTTCTAAACTGCAACCGGCGATTTTGTAAAGATTTGTGCTGCTGTAGACTCGTTTAAAGCTACAATTTGGTAGGACAATGGATTGAGTGCGCGCATGTGTATGAATATGAAACTAATCAGAGAAGTTACGTTTTCATGTCAAAACTTCAAAAGGCAGTGAAATTGCTGATGGACGGCATGATAACATGTTATCCGTTAACTGAAAAGTGGATTCCGATAAAAAGGCTAATTAAATATGTTCATCTGAATTAGCGGTTCCCAACCTGGGGTCTTCTTTTAAACTATTGTAAACTAACTGCTCTTATATTGCACAGCACTGATGCATTTTACTATTCGTAATCTTAAAATTGTGCTGTAAAAACAAGGAATGCGACTGGGGTTCAGCAGGACAGTAGTATGATGTAGATTCCGATGGGAATTATTTCGCACTCGAGAAAGTCGTATTTTATTTTATTCTGTGGTATAGTGTGAAAGAAAGCAATACCCAGGAACTCCATGCCGATATATAGTTGTTCGACAATGTTTTATTGACATTATCAATAAAGAAAAATTACATTCAGTTAGTGCGGTGGTTAGCAAAACAGTGATATGAAACGCGACCTTATTGGGCTACAAATTTTGTTGACGGCTATAGTGTCTTCGTTTGTAAATGTAAACCCTCCTATAAAATGTCAAAATATATTGTTTCGCTGGTCCGTGGAATAGTACCTCACCACCACACACTTTATTATAAATGTGCATAAAACATACATGCTGAAATTTGAATTTTGACTCATATTATTTGAGTGTTCGTGATGTGTTATTAGCTGTGTAATTCTATCCCGGTATATGGGGTACAACGGAACATTGACAGACATTTACCTTTTGTAATTTTTTAAATATGAAAAAGCTATTTACAAACTCAAATCCATTTAGACGGGAAAAAGAGTAGGTTAAAAGTGTCCATTAATTTTATTTTTGTACATGCTAATTTGTAAACAGGAATCATAAAATTTTGTTTCATTGTACCCCAACTTTCCCTGCGCCTAACATTTTCGAATTGTTTAAGGAAATAAAGTTTCAGGAGTTTTTGCAGGCTTACGAAATGTCATTCCCCTGCCAACAGACAGCGTTTGTAGTATAACACAAATTAAAGTACATCATTTTTTTTTTCAGAATATATCTAATGTTTATTACTTTTTCCCTTTCTTTAATTATTTTAGTTTGTTTATTTCTGAGCTAAACGAAGAAGTACCTTACTTTTTGTTGTGGACTTCTCACTTGCAATGCATGTAAACTTTACTCTGTGCCTTTAATACAAAGTTATTTAATTTTATGCATACACAACACATACCTTAGAATAGCCGTTCCCAACCGTCTGACACTGGGACCATCTCCCAAATAAAAGATAATTTACAATGGCGCTCCCCCCTCCACATTCCTTAGCATACATATAGTTGTTTATTCATCAACAATGAGCATTTAGTCGTCTTTTCTAGAAAATAATGTTATCGGTAATATCTAAATAAACATTTAAAGAGAAAATATATATGTTATGCAGTAAAAATAAAAACAAATAACATGATTTTTAAAAATATATATTATTATTTGTTCTTTGACTGTTTTTAACGAGCATCCTGTGATGCAGATCATCCCATATCTTATTTTAACTATCAATTACTTAATTGTTAATTATCTCTAAATTTAATCCGTGTTCAAAATTTATTCTTTGCACTTTCGATTCGGATTTTCTTCGCTTCGCCTGTAAAGTTTTATTTCTGCACCTGCCTTATTTAAAAGCAATCTTCCGTTTTCATTTATTTTTCCTTTTTATTTCACTTTTGCATTTGTATACCCTAGAGTTTTAGTTTCGATGGTTTGTTTATGACCATATATCGCATCAAATCTATAAATAACATTGGCTTTCATTTTGGGTTACAATTTAGCTGATAGATTTTTTGTTTTATCCTGTTGGCGCGTCGGGGATTCAAAAACAATTATATAGAAATGTATTTAACGCCTACTGGCGCCTCTTGGTTTTCGCACTTTATTTGGCTTGCTCTTTGGCGTGTTTTGCTTCTGTTACTACTCTCTTCGCTTGCGTTTTCTCGACACATTTTTCGCTTTGCTGTTGCCCTGAAAGGCTGCGTCTCTTTGGGGGTCTGCCCGGCCACCGCAGGACTTTATATTTTTGAAGTTTATATATATGTTGATATGTTAAATAAAATTAAAAATGCCACTTTACGATGTCTGACCTTTACTTCAATCAAGGATTAAAGTGACTTTTATTACGGCTTTGTCTTGTGGTAAAGAACCTGGGTAATCCGCCTCATACATCCTCTGCGCTCCTTAAGTTAGGGGCGCCTTACCGTTTGGGAACCGCTGATTTAGAATACTAAATAATTCTTTAAATATTTCAAAATTATGAAAATTAGATTCGAATCATCTTAAGCACATTTTACGCTAGACTGGAATCAGCTACTCCACTCAAAACCATACGTAACTATACTGTTTCCGTTGCTATGCTCAGGATATCTAAACCGTCATGCTTATACCAATTCTCTCTTCCTTGCAGAAGATTACTTGATTCCTCGCAGAGTTCCCGGGCATCCATCGATTCCCAAGACCTGAGCCATGCCTCAACGACTCCAATTGGATTTCATCGTTCGGATTCACACCCTCTCTTCCTCGTCTCGTCAAAGATGACCTGCTGAGTGTTCCATGGATGGACGGCCATGCTGCTGCCCGTAATCCTCTTAGTGCTGGCTGTCCCCGGCGATGCCAATGACGTCACGAGAGACTTTTTTGGGGACATCTTCCGCATGCGCGACTGCCACAATGGGTCGCGATGCGACAGCGGTGGTAGGAGGCCCGCCCTCCAGGTGCCCGGCAGGCCTTGCTACTGCCAGTGCGCACCGACACATTTGGCGTACAGGGAAGACAAGCAACAATGTGTAAAGGATATAAAAGGTACTCGGCAAAGAAATAAGTCAAAATTTACTAAATAGTAAATTAATTAAGGATTTACTCTATTTGTTGTATTTTGCAAGAAAAATAGTTACTAAGATACTTATGATTCACTGTCTGTTGTTGTTTACTAGAAAAATTAGGTATAAAATGCTGATGACTTACAATATATTATGGTCTTCTGGCCAACTATTTACTAAGATGATCCAGGGACGCAACAGAGCAATCGGGGTAAGTGTCCCGTGAGTTGAGCTAAGGGGGTGCCAAAAGCATTTATAGTTTCCATTGGAGGGGTTCGACCTAACTAAGGTTTGCCCTGGATGGCGTGAACTCTATTTCCGCCACTGACTAGATCTTCATCGGCATGTGCCCATCATGTTTGTAATTTTATTAAACTTTCGGGATCAATAAAATATTCATAACATTGTCTCATACTTTCCAATAAAATTGGAAGTGCTGCCTGCCCGTTCTTCAGAGTTCTGATGCCTTGTTGACAGCGTTGAAATTTATATGGTCTCAGACGCTTAGAGGGGTACGGCGCTCCTCGATGAGTCAGAATTTTATAACAAGGCAAGGTCACACATGCTATCTTCATGCATCTGCTAGTAATCACGTTGATACACTCAAATTTCATCACTACGTATCACGGACTCTGGTTCTATTATCCGACTATTGCATCATTCAAACAAAGAGGGTTTTTAACCCATTTGTGCCTGGATATTTTTGCGACTTTCTTGGATTTTTACTGATAACAGAAATAATAGATAAATTTCTGATGTCAACTTCTTGAACTAGGGATGATTTCTTTTAAAATCATTATGCATAAAAATCGAAATATCAACATACTACTTGGTCATGTTAAAATATTTTGTAGAGTTGAGGCTCAATACTCATGAATAAAGGCTAGGAAAAATAAATAACGCTTTCGACTAATAGCGAAAATGCCGTCCCAAAAAAGGGACACTAGGCATAAATGGGTTAAACGGTAAATTTTAGACAAAAAGTTTTTTGTAAAAGTTCAATTGGTCTTTCCTAAACCGTAGTGTTGATTTTTACTTCGATACGATTTTCTCGATTATTAGTTCAGATAACGTCTGCGCCATCTCCCAAGGCTGAAAAAGTGCAGATGTTGCCACCGCTCGATTTAACTTCTAGCAACATAGCAGTCGATCGAATCGCCAGTCGCTTGTGCCACAAAACCAAAGACAGCAAAGCTGGTTTGTCACAGCTGATTTTGCGGCCGCATTGTTGCTTGCAGCTAAATCGAGCAATGGCAATGGTAACACTTTTTCAGTCGTGGTCAGTGTAGCCAGTTTATTTTTTTTTTTTCTATATCGATGATCTTACCCCTTCGAGATATCTGTAATACTGTTACTAGACACTCTGTATAGTACATTATAAAGGCAGCGATTCAAAGAAACATTTTAGTGATGCTCTTTTGCTAGCATTGGTCTTTGAATTTTTTTAATAAATAAGAGATCAATACTTCCAACTAAGGCACTCCCTCTCCCTTAGTCAGATAGCTCTTGCGTAGCTTCACCTCAGTACAACAGAACAACGAAGTCCAATGTGGCGAAGAGAAGCTTGCAGTAGAATACGCATGATAAGACAAAAGCAATTTGATAAAGGTTTTCACAATCGATGTGTTTGGCAGTGTTTATCTCTCTTGTTCAATTTGAATAAACTGTGGTAGATTTATACGATTTGCATGATCCCTTGATTAGAATTGTTAAGTACAAGTTTCTAGTTGCTGTTATTGAAAACGGATTTGTTATTGGAAGCAAGAAATCCTATATTGAACTAGAAATACATTTTTGAGTCTGATATTGTTTTTCAAGTGCCTTCTGTTTATAATATTATATCTGAGCTTCTAAAATTGATGCAAAATTTGGCATAATAGATAAATATCACACTTTTGTATCTTAATGCCATAAAAATAAGCACATCTGTGCATTTAATAGCTGTGTATCCCGGCTTGCGCGGAGGCATAAGGTTTAAGGGCATAGCTTGCAGAAAAAAAAATATTATGTAAGTTTATCATTAATTAATTTTGTTTTTCATAATACACGTATTTTTAATACTATGTATTTTCCCTATTTTTAATCATACATTTTGAATGGATAAGGCTATTTTTACTTAATCATCCTGAGTTAACATTTCACTAATTATTTTATCAGATTATATCAATCACTGTATAGTGTCAAAGTATAATTATAGTTTATTTACTCTCGTTTTCACCAACGTAATATTCGTTTCTACGTCTTGCTTTGGAAAGTGCCACAAAAAAGTTTTTTTTCGGGTTGAAGTACACAGCTTATGTGTTAATTCAGGGTATAAGCTATCTTTATTCCAAATTTCATCCAAATCCTTCCAGCCATTTCTGCGTGAAAGAGTAACAAACATACAAACTCGCAAACTTTCACATTTATAATATTAGTAGGATTAATTTTTTTTTATAACTGAACACACCTTCAGTTTCATGATGATTTAGTTTTCTAAAGCTGCAGTTCTATTAAGGATAGCGATATTTTTATTACTTCTCATTGTACAGCATATTCGTAAATTTCATTTTTATAAACATTTAAATAAGATTTCTGTTTTTAAGAAGTTTGATTTAACAGTTGAATAGAGATTACTATGCAATGTAACTAAAAATTTAAAATATTGTTAATCTATATAGAACACAAAATACAAAATACATTTTACATGATAAACTCTCTCGTAAATGAAAAGAAAAATTATTAATTTTTCTTATTAATTAAAATAAAATTAATTTTTCTAACATTATATATTTAAAATCTTTCTAATAATGTAATGTTTTGTAAAGTATGATTACTTTTGTTATTATTTTAGGGCAATTACTCTCTTGCTGCTGTTGAAACATTTAAATATTTAAAAAGTATAATTACATTTCCTCCCCATTTAGAATGCTATATGTCAGTGTTCTATCGTCCTTTCACCGTAGAGGCAATTCCATTGGTCTATTTACCGACAAGTGGTCAGTTAGTTCATCCTGATGCCCATCTTTCGCTATCAAGTAAGTTCTCTTTAATTAACTTTTTTTTAAACTTGTAATTACGACAACTGCATTTTATTTTCTACAAAGTTAGATCATTGAATCACAAATAGTCCTGCGATGAAAGGATTGTAGAAATTGTTATGGTGTTAAATATTTATTATATAGCCTAATATATAAGCTTGTGTACCTGGTGTTCTCGTGTACAGGGTGATTCAAACTTTGTGTCAGAAATGTAAAGGGCGATAGAGTAGATCAAAACGATCCAGAATCACATAGCAAAGTGGAGTCGGAAACATCATTTTTATTTACCTGCTAATAATCACTTCGCAAGAAATGTTAAAGCAACAGTTAACCTTCAGACCATCGTATGCCAAATACTAATGCATGTTTCATAAAAAACACTTAACCAAATTTATAGTACACAAATTCTATTTATTTCATTATTTAAAATGTCGGAGAAAAGCTAATTGCTAATGAAACTCGATTGAGATTTTAGACAAACATTCCAAGTTTTCCTGAAGTGATTCTTAACAGGTAAATGAAGACAACGTTCCCGTCCTCACTTTGATACGTGAGGACGGAATCGTGCATATGTATATATATAATTAATTTCTCCAATCCTGTTTTTAATATGATTAACTTCAATAAACTTTTATCATCTCACTCTGACTCTTTCCCTTTACCGCATCTCAGCCTAAAAAAATCTTTCAAATACCCTATACCTATGGGTAGAAAGATATTTAATTATAACTCTTTCTGTAGGAACTTTGTACCCGATGATGAGGTACCCTGTCTTTGTACCAGTGGTCAATACAATTCTTATGTTAATTCTGATTTTGGACATATAGTTACCGGAGATCTTTCTATTATCAAAGATCTTAAACTTCAACGGATCATGAAAAGAGGTACTAAGTTTAGGTTACCCACTAAATACTGTATAGATGATATAATAGATACTTTCACTTATAATATAGACGTATATATATATAACACTTCAATAAAAAACAGCAAACCTTCCGCCTTCTTTAATGAATGGAAATTTAATATTCTTGCTGACCTTAAAAAACAACTACTTTGTAAATTTAGATATACTAAAAATATAAAACTAAGCAATCAAATAACAGAGCTACAGAATAACTTTATCATTACTTATGTTGATAAGTCTGGCAATAACTACGCTATAATATGTAAGCAGTTATATCACAATCTCTTAGCTTCATCCATTAACAATAATCCAAATTTCAGTCTAACATCTATCTCTGAGATAACATTTAACAAAAAGATCTTAGCTTTCCACAAGTTACTTAAAATCAAGCATGACAATCTAAAATATCCCTACTTAGTGCTAATACCAAAGTTTCATAAAACGCCACTAAAATTCAGAACTGTTACTATAGGATGTAACACTTATAATAATGTAGCAAGCAAAATATTACTAAAAATACTTACTTCTATGCATGATCTGTACATAAAATCTAACACTACTTCTGTATCTATAGTTAATAGCTATGAACTAAAAAATGAGATTAATGCTCTACACGATGTAATTAATATATCAACTTATGATTTTAAAGACTTATTCAATAGTATACCACTAGACGACTTATACAATATAATATTGAATCTATTTATACATAGTAATAATAATATAACCCTGCCTTCTTACATAGATACTATGTATTTCGAAAATCTTTTAAAGTTCATAATCTATAATAACTACATTCTACATAATAATAAATTATATAAGCAAGTTATAGGAATACCACAAGGTGGTTCCAATTCCAGTTACTTAGCAGACCTATATTTATATAATTATGAAAAAAATTACAATAATCCTTCTCTTATAATATATAGGTACATAGATGACATAATAACAATAGCTACTGACAATACTTATAGTGATACTGACCACCTACCCATAGCCTACCATTCAGCCCTAGAACTAATAAAAAATCCTAATAATAATAGAATAATTAATTTTTTAGACTTACAAATTAGAATATGACGATAAGAGTCTATCCTTTAATATATATAATAAAAGAAATGACTTTAATTTTCAGGTTAATACTTTCACTCATTTCAATTCATGTATGCACACTTCTGTGTTTAGAAATATTATCTCTAATCATAAGTATAGAATAGAGTCTCTATGTACCAATAGTTTTAAGGCCAATAACTTAACTGACCTATATAAAACTGCTATAAAATATAATTATCCCAGTAAATTTCTAACTTCCATTTTATATCCTCTATGTAATCAAAAAAACTGTATGTCCTAATCAGAATATTGGTTGGTGAGGATGGGGTTGGTTGTTGGTTCTTTCTATATTAAAAAAAAAAAAAAAAAAAAAAAAAAAAAAAAAAAAAAAAAAACATAAAATATATATCTATATATTTTATTTAAAAAAAAAAAAATCTATTTTTAAGAATGGTTGATTACTGGTACTTTTTCCTTTTTATGTGAGTCTGTAACCAATGAAGCCAAACAGAGTACTGTTCTACATAAATATTTTACAATTATATTAGCATAAATAGCAATAATAAACGAATATAATTATTATCAATATCATTACTGTTAATATTATTGCTACAGTTTTTCTCCATTTCCACAACCTCAACTAAGTACTTAGCTGCTGCAGCTAGTACTACGTAAAACATAGGCTAGCTATACTAGTGTAATATTTATTTTATTATTTATTCATTTAATTATTACCATTTTTATTTATTCATTCTTTTCCTTTCCATACTTCCAAAGTATTATTAATATATCATTTTTATTCACACTCCATGGCATTACTTGTCTATTGATTGAATTAAGCCTTCTCTGATGGCAACATGCACTAATACTGCCTCCATTACTGAGCTTTGATCTTCGTGTCGGTCCACTTCCTCGTTGTTTATTTCTAATAGCTACGGTCGCGCCCCCAAGTTACAAAAGGACCCTAATTTTGGTCAGGTAACTTGCAGAAACCTAGCTATTATTGTTTTTTTCGATTCAATTGAAATGTGTGTGCGGTGGCGCCTGATGATAGAACACACCATTTCAATATTAATTCCATTTTCCGACTATTTCTGATTACATGTGATTAGGCTTAAAAGCACACCAGTTCTAATTTGGCGCTTTATATTCAATTTTTCCACTCTTTCATTGCCTTAAAAGGCTATATTTAAACACTTATCCGGTATAAGCTTGTTAATTGGCACCATGTGCTATCTACTTTTTTATTTTTTTTATATTTTTTTCACTTTATCATTGGATTATCTTGGGATTTCACTTTTCGTAAGTAAGCTATTATATATTATATATATATAGATAGATAGATAGATAGATAGATATAGATAGATAGATAGATATGGATAAGAAAATCGTAAAGGGTGTTTGTATGAAAAATGCTTCCATTAACTTTTTGGTAGATTGTGATATATGTTTCCCGTTTTGTCTTATATTGGTATATCTCCTTTGGTGAGAATTTTAAAATAATATATAACAATAAACAAGGGGGGAAAATGACCGTTGCGAAAAACTGCATGTCGTGCAATATATAATCATTTTGTGAATATATTCACTGCACAATCTTTTTGTTTGTGTGAAAAGTGTTTACAATTTTTTTTTCACTTACAGTTTATTTTATTTTAAAAAGTAAAAGCTGTTATATTAGATTTACCAGAAAGTTCCGTCCGTTTTTTCATATATAGATATTTCACCTTGCCAAAACTACTGAAGCTAATAATAGGAAATTTGGAACGTGGGACTTTTAGCGTTCGTTCTCGATTAGAAAGCCTTTTCCAATATTCCTGTGAGGGGGGGGGCAAAATGACTTTTTCTCATACCTCAAAAGAAAAATGAGACATCCATAGAATTCTTGCTGGAAACTACAACAATCGCTAATACCTAAAAATTAGTTTCGGAACATTTTGAATATCGTCCTCCAAGAGGGATAGAAGGCCACCTCCACATTTTTTCACATGTCTTTCTCGAAAGAAAAATGATTATCTATAAAATCCTTGCCTTAAATCGTAACAAATATGAATCCTTTAATTTAGTACACATTGCACGCAATTAAAAACTTTTCAAAAACTCACTTGTCTGAATTAATGTGAAACACAGATTTGGTAACTTAATAATATTAAAGTAAAATGCATTAAATCACTGCATTCTGAATATTTATTTTAGGGTATAATAGTGTTCATTTCTCTGGATTATTTCCTTTTTCAGTGCGCAGGAATTTCGAAGGCGGTATGGCTAAATGCCGGGTGACAGTGTCACAGTATCTAACGAGAGAAGGATGGCGGACTCTGACTAAAGTGGATGGTACCGGAGGCTCTGTGTTTGGCCTGTTCACCGACGCAAATAAGACGTACCTTCAGGTGAAATAGCATCATTAAACATGTCTTAATACATATTTATTCCATGCTAAACAATGTTTCTTTCTTTCTTTCTTTTATTTTACTTTAAAGAGAGAATTACTGTGTATGATTATTCTCACTAATATTAGTAATTGTCAAATTATCATCTTTCTATTTAAGTACGTGTCTTTAAAATAAAACTTCGGAAGACTTTTTTTCTTTTCCTTTTTCCATCCTAAACTAGCTTTATTTCTTTCTTTCTTTTATTTTACTTTAAAGAGAGAATTACTTTGTATGATTATTCTCACTAATATTAGTGATTGTCAAATTATCACCTTTCTATTTAAGTACGTGTCTTTAAAATAAAACTTCGGAAGACTTTTTTCTTTTTCTTTTTCCATCCTAAACTAGCTTTATTTATTTCTTTCTTTTATTTTATTTTCATGAGAGAATTACTTTGTATGATTGTTCTCACTAATATTAGTAATTGTCAAATTATCACCTTTCTATTTATGTACGTATCTTTAAAATAAAACTTCGGAAGACTTTTTTCTTTTTCCATCCTAAACAAGCTTTATTTCTTCCTTTCTTTTATTTTATTTTCATGAGAGAATTACTTTGTTTATTCTCACTAATATTAGTAATTGTCGAATTATCACCTTTCTATTTACTTACGTGTCTTTAAAATAAAACTTCATAAAACTTTTTTCTTTTTCTTTTTCCATCCTAAACAAGCTTTATTTATTTCTCCATTTTATTTTATTTTCATGAGCGAATTATTTTGTATGATTATTCTCAGTAATATTAGTAACTGACAAATAATCGCCTTTCTATTGACGTGCGTGCCTTTAAAATAAAGCTTTGGAAGACTTTTTTTTTTCGTATTCTCTTTAAAAATTGGTAAACGAAATTACGTTTTTTTAGAAACTGCTCCTGTTTTCATAGCTCCTTACATCCTGAGAAGGAGAACTGGAGAAATCATAGTATTTATTTTTTTGACACCTAATATGATCTATGACGTTACCTGAAATAAGCAGTAAAATTAAGTGTTAAGCAGTATTTTAAACAAAGCGTCAAATTTGTGTCTTGTTTCGAGAGCTAGCGACACCCTAGCATGATACCATTTCAATCATTAATTTATCAACATCTGTTTAGTGGTGAGACGGCAATGCATGTTTTTGTTGTTTTATTACGACATAGCACCCTAGAGCTATCTGTCGATGGGAAGAATGCCTCCGACGGAGGATTTTTTAAAGAGATCCCTAACACGTGTTCATAAAAAATCTGGAGAAAAACGCCAAAAAAATCCAGACCTTAGATTGTAGGTCAGAATGCTACATCTCCACACTTAATTCATCGACGAATGTTTAGTCTCTTTTCTACTAGGCCTTTGGTAGGCATGTTTTTAGTACATCTAAAAACATAATATCAAATATATTTAGTGGTTGTTGCAGAGAAGTGTAAAAAGGAAAATACTACATATACACTTTTTTAATTTGGGCGTTATACTGAACATGCTCAAGGAGTTTTAAGAGAAAAGTTAGTTTTATAGCATTACCCCGTTTTTCGACCTGGCATATGAATAAACTGTATTGAGAGAAAATTGTGTTCAACTGCGTCGGCACAAGAATCACCTCATTCGCGGAAAAAAAGTTTTGTTGATTGAAAAAACTTTGGTCGGCGCTATTTCAACAGAATGATTTTGTTTGTTTTAACAAAATTTTGTTAAATTAACAAAATGTTTCGTTGAACTAGCAAAACTTTGGTCGATTCAATTTATTTTATTTTATTTTATTATTTTATCATTTTTTTAGTAGAACCATCCACAATTTTGTCGAATCAACAAAACATTTTCTTCAGTTATCAGTTTACAAAAGGCAATAGTTTTTATGGATTTTATTCTTTCCTTTTGTGCGTGTGTGTTTACAAATAGAAATACGTCATTTGCATATGGTGTATCGTTACATTGGTGTATCGTGCATCGGTGTATCGTGCATACATTGGTGTATCGTGCATCGGTGTATCGTGCATATGGTGTATCGTTACATGTATCGTTTACATCGAAAGATTTCGTTACATTGAAAATGCGTTAGATATGACAATAAAACCAGCTATTTACAGATATATGAACCTAGAGTATTCCCGAAAATGACAAAATGGATAAATTTTCATTAAAAATTACACTATGTTAGATTTATGAGTGTATTTCAATTTTACAAGTAAACTTAAATTGCCAATACATTTCAATTTCCCAAGAAAATATATTTGAAATATAAAATAACCACAATTCTCGTATTGAAATGTCCAGATTCAAATTTATGTATTATTCAGATTTTCCATTTGCCAAACTTTAAATTCATTCTTGTGTATATTATGCTTTCCAGTTCCTTGGCACAGCTCACGATCGAAAACTACTTCAGCAGAATATGGTTCTCGTGCGATTGCTTTGTATGATTCCCCAATATCCCGCCTTCGAAACCTGTGTTGCTGTAAGGATAGGATGGGTTCCAGGTAAGATAAGTTTTGCAGCAAGAAATTTCCATAGCAATTATTATTTTTGCGACAATTAGTAGAACGTAATGAAACCAGCCTCCCCATACCTGGATTCATTTCAATGAAAATCATGTTTCTTTGTCTTAAGCGTGTTTGTCATTAAATTTATTTAGGTGAGGGCTGCTACGCATTTTGGGTGTCATCCTAAAAGCCGATGTTGAAACAGCAAATGGCTAAATGTGCTTTAGACCAATGCGTGATGACATTTTTTAGATGGGCGATAAATGCGCCAAGAAGTATTGTCAATTCGATATTTTAAAGCTGTGAAAAAGTCCGAAAGATCTTGCATTTTTGTGCATCCATTGTTGTTATTTTGTAATCTGGCTACTGTGTGACCTATGCTTGCTCCATTTCACGTCATTGAACTGTTCATTTGGATTTTTGCACATGCGTTATTGTTATTACACTACATTTAGCTCTGGTCGTCCGTAGCGAAGAAATATTTTCAATTTTGGTACCGCATACGTAAGCGTATATAGTGTTGATGATAAGTAGATAGTGTTGATGAAACTAAGTTTTAATTTCTCATTGAAAAAGTTGTTATACTTAAAAGACTTTAGCGCAGCATTTCTTTTCAGTTATAACTTCATAAAAAGCTGCTAGAACTGTTTTCTGGAAAAAAAAAAAAAAGGAATTGCTTCTTTTTGTCCACAGATACTTGAATAAGCTTTTAAAAAGAGATTCTAGATTTAATACATTAATTTTAATTTAACAAAAGTGTTATAAACGAAACTCATTAGCGAAACAGCCAACTTGGAGCCAAGGTCTTCGTTGCCCATCTACACCTTAGCGACCATAGTCTGTGGTGTGCGGAAATATATAATCCGGCCCGATGGTCAGCCTGACGTGGAGCCCCCAGTGTTTGGCCCCCAAGCAAGCTTGGTCCTCACTTTGTCCATCTACTGAAGGGGTGAAAGGCTGGGAATCGAACCTTTGACCTGCGGCTCAGTAAACACAGTCCGCTAACCATTGCACCACCGGGCTTCATGTAACTGACACTTGCATATAAATTTGAAAAATGTTTATGTGTGTATGTCTAAAAGTCTCACTGTGCATCGATTGCCTGAAATTTACACACGTTATTGAAATGTACCATACTATGTCTCCATTGAAAGAAATGTAAGTATCATTTATAGTTCTTTTACAGGGATTTGGAATCCACCAACCTCGGCACATCTTCCTAGCGTAGCGTTGCCATGCATAATCACACAAACATCAAACATCAAACTTTTACAGGAATTTAAAAAACAACTGTTGTTGGAGCTTTAGGATGATGAAAATATTTTATCAGCCACTTGTTACTTGTTGACTAAAAAAATACTTTAATTCTAATTGTTTCATCAGGGGATTTTTTTTCTGAAAAAACAAATGCTAACAGAAAAAAAGAGAAATATTTTTTTTAAAAAAAGCATAAGAAAGCAGGTTGTATTTCTTCTTTTAGAAGATGAACTCTTTTAAGAGGATAAATCAAAAGCACGAGACATTAGATTTCAATTTTCTTTAGAATTATAAGATTTAATCGCGGCTATTTTCATCGTATCAGCATTAACTTGTTCGACTCCACCATTGAAAAGAGATGACATCAGAAATTTCCTTTATGTATTTATTACTGTTTTACCAATAAGATGTTTGACAATTTATATGGATAAGATAAGATTAAATTTCTTCAATTCCTTATTTTGAAACCTCATTAAAAAAAAGGAATCTCATAACGGATATTTCTGTTAAAAATTTATTACGTTACATTCATGAAATAAATACACAAATAAGCGGCAGTTTCTAATAAAATACCTCCTGGAAGGCATTTATCAAAACAACCCCCCCCCCAAAAAAAAAAAATTATTTATGCTATGTTTCATATAATATAGTAACTGTGCAAAACTTTTGAGCAGTACCCGTTTTTCGGCTTTACTTATTCTCAAAGCGTTTTCAGGTCAAGTTAGAATTATTTCAACCGTTATAACTTTTCTTAAATTTGTATCCTATCTTCTATTTTATAAAATTTATAAGGGAATAATTCTTTTCATTAAATTTAGGAGTTGAAAATATAGAAGATGTCTCTTCACCTTCAAACAAGGCCAACATGATGGTTGTAGGTTTGTCTCTAGGGGTTTTAGCCCTAGTGTATGTTTTTGCTGTATTGGTGTACTTGAAAATTCGTCGCCAAATGATTGCTAAACAAAAAGCAAACATTGACCAAGAAGCCAAACTTCAAAACAGGGATGACAATGTGGATAAGGTAAATATTGAAGTGTTAATGATCAGTCCTTGCTTATATATTTTACAACTACTTATTGAGAATGCAGTGTAATGAAGTGAACTATGTAAACGTAAATAATGTGTAGCTGTAACTAAGTAATATAACGAAGGTAATTATAAAATAATAGTTATAGTGTCATATGAAAAATCTACACTGAAAAAAATTGCATTACTTTTACCCACACATTGTGCTACAGTTATTTGAAATTGCAGCACAGTATACTACATATTACCCTCACACTTCGCCGTAATTACCAGGAACTACGCTATACCGTGCAGGTAATATAAGGAATTTTTTTTCAGTGCATATGTGATAAGTTATCGCGTTAGATTCGAGATAAATTAGCCAGAACTACGTTTTTAAAAATATTTTATTTCATGTGTTACATAGGATTGAATATGATTGTTAAAATATGTCATTTGAAGTAAAAAGTCAAGGTAAAACTATTAATATGCTCAAATATTCGCAGTTTGGAAATATTTCAAATTATAAGGGAATCAAGCAGAAAAGAAAATATATAATTAATAAGTAAAACACAAAGAATATTACTGCAAAAATGACATACCACGTAGGAAAACAATAAATATTACCAGCAGAATCAGAGCGCTTAACAGTATGAAGATCGAAAACGAAGTGAACCATAAATTATACAAAAATTAATGGAATGAAAATTATAACCCCTGGGACTCTCATCAGGGGCCATACCCAGAAGATTATAATTAATGACAACAAAAGAGAAACATTCCTTCATACATTTAGGCCCTATCCTACTATAGAAAAACTAAAGAAAATAAATACATAATTATTTTGAAAGCAAAATAATCGAAAAATACTGCAAAGCAGGCATATCCAACAGGAACAATATACACTTTTTTAGTTTATTTTGTTTATTTTGTTACGTATAATTCCTTTTTTCTGCAGCAAAGCAACCAACACAAAGCCTTAACTATGACTGTTTGGTTAATGGATGAAGTTAAAAATGCTCTTTCTGGAAAAAATGCTGTTTCAAATGAAAAGGGAAGTTGAAAAAAAAAAGTAGAACGAAAGAAAAGAAAATATAGGTCCGCTTTTCTTCTTTTAGAAGAATATTTTTAGCCATCATTTTTCTTACAAGTGTAAAAAAATCAAGTGGGCAGAGAATAACTTTTTAGAATTACAAGATTTAATCATATTTCTTCTTTTAAAAGTGTACTTTTTTCTTTATTTTGTAAAATACAGTTAAAAAAATACCCCAATCTCTCTAAAACATTTTTCAAATAAAGTACAGAGTTGAACTTAAATGTCTTCTTCTGAAGCAATACTTCGTAAATAATTATATATGTATTTTATATTCTTACAGGTGTCTACTCTTCACCGTATGGAACCATCCAACAGATTAGAACTGTACCATACTGCTTCCTTAGGCAGACAGAAATCTATGAAAAAAGGATGTCGAAACAACTGTGATCCTTGGAATCAGATGTCTCCAGTTGTAGAAACGTACAACCGCACTTGGACTGACAGAATGGGTCAACACAGCAGCGAATTCAGAGCCCAGGATTTCAAACTACAACCCGAATTTTTTGAGCCGGAATTCATGGCTTCACCTCCTCACGAAGTACTTGAATACCTGGAGCGGCTGCAGAACTCGATCACTTTTGCTCGGCACAGGATGCGCAGCTGCTACAGGTACCAGCCGACGCTGAACGGAATTCCCGAGGATGACTACTTTTACCAAGAGCTCGAAAAGAAAGACCCCCAAGACAAAGACATCAGAACCACGCCGGACGGAGGGTCCGCTTCTTCCGTCGGCTCTCTACCGGACTCCCCTGACCAAAGGAGTAGCGACGAGCAGGGAGGGATACCCAAAATTCCTCCCAGAAAGCCCAAACGGAAAACCGTCAAGGACAAATCTGGAAACCTCTTGAGCAGTTCGCCAGAAAGTGCGCAGAGCTCAGATCAAGAACAGAAGGAAATACAGAACGCCATGAACGCCCTCAATGATACGCTCAACGCGTTAGAGTACGACATGTACAAACAGGAAATGATGAACCAGGCGTCCGATTCGGAAACTGCGAACCTGAGTTGCCAAAACTCGACCAGCATTGACTTGGATGACTTCGAGACGTCGTCTTGCAGCTCGCTGTCGGCTGTCACGGTTTTGGGAAGAGATGCCAAAAGACAATCAGACATATCCAAATGCAGCCAGTTCATGGAGAAAAATCAATCTGAAGATTTCAGCACCTTCAGTAACTCTACTTATAGTTTATGCGATGCGATGAGGGGCCTTTTCCATGATGGTAACAAGTCCAGTTGCAACAATGATTCAGAGAGGAGCAACATGAGCAGTCGGTGTCCGTCTCAAGCTGGTTATCTGTCGCAAACTGAAGAAAACTCTGGCGTCAGAGCTAAAGACGATGGAAGGCTGAACATCAATAAGGATGAGTGTGATAACTCTGATAAACCCAACAAGGCAGAAGAACAAGCGTTTTCCAAAACGCGACCCAGAAGCCAGCTAAATAACGTAAGCAATTTTCCAGTTCACAAAAGTAATAGCCTTTCTTCTCATTCCCGGTTAGAGAGAAAACATGCTGCAACTCCAAATAAAGAATATAAACTGGAAAACTCTGAAGAAAACGTTGACACAAGTGAAGTAACTCCAAATAAAATTACAAAACATTTTCATGAAATGGAAAGCGAACATAAAGAGAGAAATTCTGGCTCTTTGAGTAATCGGGAAAATCTGAAAACAAATAGGAGAACTCCCACATCTGTTGATAATGAACAAAGAAACATTAGTTCTCCAAATGAAGTTAACGAGCTTGAAAATACTAGCACTCCAGTTCAAGCAAACGAACCTGGAGATGCCAACAATCAACAGTGTCGTATCAGAAATATTAGAACTCCGAATGCTGAAGAATATAGGCATGAAAATACACCATCTCCTAACATTCATAAAACTGATCCTGAAAATATTAAGTCTTCAATTGCTGAAGGGAGCCAACGTAAGAATATTCGACCATCTTCTGTCTCTAGCAATGATCGCCGGAGCTTTAGGAATTCTGAAGACAGCACATATCAAAAAAATATACTGCCAAATTTGGGAACTAATGAACATAGAAATATCAAAACACCAGACTCTGCAAGAAGCAGCTGTCGGTCTTCAAAGTCTCCTATTGTTGAGCAAAGCGAACTTAAAGATAATGAGCTATCTTCTAAGCCACCAAACAGCGGTAGTAGAAAAATTAAGAGCCCAACATCCGAGAAAGTTAGGAATCGAAGCAATAGGTCACTTACTAAACACATTAATACAATTGACAAAGAAAGTACACTAACTGATTTCGCCAAAAACCAAGAAATTGATCAAGAACGGCTGCGCAAGAGCTCTAATACGCCAAATCTACACTGCGAACATGAACACGCTAGATCTCCAAATGGAGATTCTGAACGTCTAAGTACACCAACTAGCGAACATAAAAGCATAAATCTCCAACAAATTAGGTCTACTGCTGATTGCTCTTCGAATAGCCAGAATGCATCAGATTCTGAAAGCCATAGTCTTAGAAAATCTCCTTCAAGCGAAAGTATGAATACCGTAGCAACAGACATGACAGTCGATTCTTTGGATTCAAGATGTAGTACTCCCAGCCATCCAAGTCCAACACCAAGTCTCATGGAGATGTGGATCAACAAACTTGTTTCGACGTCAGTTCCTTACTCTAAAAATCGTAGGAAATCGAAAAAGAAACTTATACTTCCCGAGGACGAGGTTGAGAGCTGGGAACATGTGTGCCAAAAGCACAAAGATCTCTGTCCGACGCACGACTTGAATGATTCAGAACCGAATCTCATCGACAAACTTGCACATTACAGCTCCAAAACCATGGCAGGTTGTGACGTAGCGGGCTACTTCCAATCTTTAAAGCAAGATGTTTTGAAGGAACACTTGAAACAGTGGCTTAGCTCGAATAACCAGAGTAAGCGGCATAAAAAGGGAATTTCGTTGGAATCCAACGGCGAATGTTCGCACAAAAGACCTTTGGTCAATGGACAAGAAACCAACTTGGTGGATGAAAATGGTATGCACAATAACATTCCAGTAGAGGCGCTGAATGATTTACGGCTAGCAAGGCAAGATCGCACTATTGCAGAGGACTCTTTGGAATCAGACGCGAAGAAGTTGAAGGCAAACGGTAGTATTTATTTTAGTGGACTGAAACAAAATAACGAAAATAATGTTGAAACGTGAAGTTGATTGTTTATAAACTATATCGGTGATTGCTAAGGTGCTTTTCTATCACTTGGTCAGTTTCAAATACCGGTATTCATATGTTGCCTAAACAAATTCTAAATATTGTGATTTATTTTTACAATAAATATGTTAATGACTTGCATTGTAATAATTGCAATTACTTATTACACTAAAATTTGCACTAAACTGTACATTGTATGCATTTCTCATGATGAGGGGACGGGGGAGCATAATAGGAAAGATCACTAAATAAATCAGAGCATTGTGAAAAGAGTTGAAAAAGCTGTAACGTAAAAATTTTACACTATTGTTCATATTTAATAGTTAACCTATTCTCATTTACAAATAATTTTTATATGCATGAGCAACTAAACAAAATAATAAAACTTGTCAGAATCGTACTAGCAAAGAAATTTTCATTTGTGATAAACTTTTGAGAAAGCAGTGTTTTTTTATATGAAATCATTTTTGTAAATATTTTATGTAGGAACAATTTTTCTTTTGATTAGTATAATCTTGTGTAGAAGCCACTCAAATAACACTGCTTACTGGCTTTATTTTCCTTGTACTTTATGAAATTTGATCCTCCAAAGTAAAATACTAATGAATTAATATGGATTATTTTAGAAACAGTTGCTTTTGTTTATTAAGTAAAGAAAGAAAGAAAAAAATCCAAGAAGACTATAAATTGAGCTTTTTTTCATTAGTATGTTGAACGTAAAATTGAAATGTAATGGATTATTCCATACTTCAATTTACTTCAACAGATGGCAGCACTACTTTTATTTACAAATTAATATTTCTAATGTAGATGGCAGCACTACTTTTAA
This sequence comes from Cheiracanthium punctorium, assembly GCA_038373885.1. Lineage (NCBI taxonomy): Eukaryota > Metazoa > Arthropoda > Arachnida > Araneae > Cheiracanthiidae > Cheiracanthium > Cheiracanthium punctorium. The sequence goes on along the minus strand of JAWZYV010003229.1, from coordinate 291,258 downwards.
TTACAAATCAATATTTTTAATGTAGATGGCAGCACTACATGTAGTTAAAAAGACAAGTTCCTTAAAAAGTAGTGCTTTAAATTAAGAAAATTCTTTATTTGCAAACAGTGCTGCAATTTATAAATGAATTATAGATAAAACTAGTGGCATAGCAACCAGGTAATTGGTCAACTTAAAAAAAAAAAAGGTTTAATAATAGGATACCCGATTTCTGTTACTAAATGAAAATTTCATTTAAATTTGTTTTATGATTGATTAGTTTTGAGAGTTTCAAAACAATTTCTCTTAGAAACTGAAAAAATCTTAGATTTTTTATTAAAAAAAATTCTATAAATTCAAATTACATTCTCTCTCATTTTGAACATTCATTTTTTATGCGACCTCTGCCATCAAAACTTACATCTTCATAAAAGTCTCAACCAGTGGCGTAGACAAGGGCGGGGGTCATACCCCCCCCCCCCATGAGGAATTTTTTGCCATACAAAATGTATATTTTTCACTCTCTTATCCCACACACGTACACATACATATGAGTTGCAGAAGTCGTAACTCACCCCCCATGAAAAATTTCTGTCTACGCCACTGGCCTCAACATATTAATTTCACCCCTTATTTGCGTTTGTGGCCGGTAATTTCTTTTAAAGAAAATAAAGCTTTTGTGATCTTGCAGATAAAATGTTCGCGCGTAATCCGTAACTTGCACATTTTTTACCATTTTTGAAAGGTCTTCCCAAGTAACAAAATTTTTCTGCTCTTTTACAACTGTAGCACAGGGGCGTAGCCACGGGGGGGGGGGGGAAATCCCCCCCCATGTGGAATTTTTTGCTATGCAAAATGTATATACTTCACTACATTATCACACACACGTATGCATATATATGAGTTGTATTAGTCGTAACCCCCCCCCATGAAAAATTTCTGGCTACGCCCCTGCTGTAGCAGAATCATGTATATTAATAAGCATATTATATATTCTAATACTGGGTAAATTCAGTGGCGTCCGTTTATTTTCAGATACTTCCAAGTGTTCTTTTTCGCATTAAAATCTTCCTTAGACTGCTTCCTTGAAGTATTTATCCGCATGTTTTTTATTTTAGAGATGACTGATTGGATTATGCGAAAGGACATTAAAATAATATTAGAAGAGTAGCTTAGAAATACACAGAAAACTTGCATTATAAATTGATTCAAATCACTCAAATATCTAAATTATATGTGAAATAGAAAACTTTTTAAGCATCCTCAATTTATAAAAATGAAGCTCTGTTCGAGGGGAATGATATATGAACAAAAATACTGATGTTTCGTTTAAAGTCTCAATGTATTAGTAGCAAAAATATTTATTTCACGTGCAATAAAATTGAAACGTAAAGTATCTGTAAAAAGTTTCGTAGAGTGTAATTTATCTTTTTTTAAGGATAAAAAATTCACTAATAGTGATTAAAATTTAACCTTTGTCTTGTGAATTGTTTAGAGGTATAAAATCTTTTCCATTATTTCTTTCATTGTTGGGGTATGTATTGTAAATTAAGGAAATATGCTGCATTTCTTGTATGTGCAATTCATAGGATACCAGATTTTGTGGTATAATATTTAAAATCCAGAAAGAAAAAAATTTAAAGTTGTTTTAAAATATTATGGTACTAGAACAGAAGGCGATAAAGTATAAAATATGATGTAGACAAACTATTCACTAATTTAGAATGATTGACAGAGTGTAAAAATATTAAATTTGATTCTGTTAAATATACGACGTGTCAGAAAAAGGTGCGGGCTTTAATTCTTCATCTATTACTGATAAGTGGGTAGTGTCAATTGAAAAACTATTCAAAATAAGGTCGGTAGTAAGACTCCGTTAAGAAAAATTTGCTCTCGTTCACTTACAAAACGTTATACTTTTTAAATTTGTATATGAGCCCCGTACAAAAAAAAAATACCCCATAAGCAAAATGTGCCCCCATACGCTAATGAGGTGATGTATAAAATTTGGGAGTTTCATCATACATCTCGGAGATATCTTTAAAGAGTGATCGGGGGCTATACCCGATTCTGAATGCAAACGTTTATTGCCAGAGTGGGAAAAAAAAATATTTTCTTTCGTAATTTCTGTACGACTCTTGAAATGCGATGATTCGACGTGATTATTTACCTTCGAGAACCATTGTGAAAAAGTGATTTAAGTCAGCGTTATATTTATTTTCATATCTCTGACTCTTTTAAGAATATACTTATCAAATACTCCATGTCACCTCGTTGGAGTATGGGACACATTTCACTGAGAATTTTTCTGTACGGGGATCGTATACAAATTTAAACAGCGCAACTTTTGGTCCTACGGTCTCAGCAAAGGTAACGGGGGTCGTATACAAATCAAAAAGTGCAACTTTTTACATTAACCCCCTTATCTCTATTAGATAAAGTAATTGCACTAGGGGGACTGGGAAAAATTCAGAATGATTCTTCCCAAGCTGCACTATCTACCGTAATGAATGAAACAGCCGTACCCATAAGCGTAAAGTTTTCAAAATTATTGGGGGGGCCGGGCCCCACAACCACATATATTCACGTCAGTGGTGTAGCCTAAGGGGGGGGTCATAACCACCCCCCCATGAGGAATTTTTTGCCATACAAAATGTATATTCTTCACTCCCTTAGCATACACCCGCATACATATGTGTGAGTTGCAGAAGTCGTAACCCCCCCCACATGAAAAATTTCTGGCTACGCCACTGATTCAGGTACATATAACTTACTCATAGCTGCCAACTACTACGGAATATAATTAACCACTTATTCTACATGATTTTTCGGCTTAAAATATAGCAAAATTTTTGTGCTGCGCGCGCGAGCTGGTTACAATTTTGAAAAAAATAATTAAGAAATATATTGTTTACAAAAAGTGGTTAATTATATTCCGTAGTAGTTGGCAATTATGACTTACTATATATAAGTGTAAATTATTGGAGGCGCTCGAGCTTTATGGGTCCATAGAATTCTACACCTATGTAAGGTAAGTATCCAAGTTAGTATGTTCCTACCATATTATAAGTTAAAAATAGAAGCAAAGTAAAAAATCCAAAGGAGGGAAAAAAAAAAAAAAAAAAATTTCGATGAGATAGTGCATTTTAGACACATCTGAACTTTTCTTCATTTCATACTTTACATTGCATAATCTGATTTTAATTAACCAGAGCCTGGCGAGGGCAGCTTATAGTAACATTGTGTGTTACTTGGCGTCACAATGAATACTAAATCATGATTGAAACCAAAAGAGGAAAATTTTTAAACGTACAAGTAAAGGTTTTTTTTTTAAACGTTTGTAAATGGCGTGAATACTTTTTTTTCATGTTAGTATAAATCAGTTTTCTGTATTGAGTGATAAATTATTGGGTGGGCTCAGCCCCTATTCACAATTTATTGGGGGGGGGCTCGAGCCCCACGGGCCCATATAACTCTACGCCTATGGCCGTACCTCCTGAAAAAGTTCTTCAGCATGGAATTGCGCACTTAAAATTTCTGAAGAGTGACATACACTTCTAAATTTTCGATTTTTAAGATTTTTATTTAATATTACATTTGATACAAGTTTATCGTTCATTACAGTGTATAGTACAACTTTTTAAGAGTAAAAATTTTTAAGTGCATGACATTATTTATTCGTATTTTTGTACCAAAATCACGTGACTATTCCCAAATATACCGTTAAGCGATTGTTCTCTAAAAGGTCTTCCGATATCATCGTGTGTATTTATCATAATCCAAGTATTGGAAGTTCAATGGTAACCCAATCTTTTCACTCGCCAATTCGAATTCAGCATGTGGATGTCAATATACAAGGTGGAGCAGACAAAAGTGGTTCAGAGAACAGAGTTTCTGGTTACAAAGGAAGACAGCAAAGTTAGCTAACCTGCCTATAGAAGATGCTGAACCACCGTGAAAAATCTATAGCAATCAGGGTCTGACCATAAAATTTGTGTCCCCCTTATATACAGCTTTCTCAATTTTTGTGCCCTTACCTACAGCTTTAAACTCACTCTTTTGAGCTATTTCTGCATGTGTGGCCCAGGACAATTGCCCATGCGATAATCAAGGTCTGACGGCAAGATAAATAGAACATTGTTTTCGTAGAAGCTTTTAATGAGTAGTTTTGCCTCTCCCAAAGGCAAGTAATTAAAAAATGTCAAACTTTAATCCCGAAAAAAAAAGTTTTACAAAGGTTTTAGCTTTGATATGCTTTTTAACCAAAGTAAAAATGAGTGTAACATTACACATAAGCTCTTATGTAAAAGAAGATAAATTTTGGGAATTGTGTCAGGATAAAATATAGAAGGCATTTTTTTAACACTGTCCCCATCTTTACAGATTTAGTACACACACAATGATATATACACTAATTTAATTTCATTTTCTGCTTTTAAAAAGAAATTAAATTTTACCAAATTTAAAATTACGTGTGTATTCTTAAATGGAGTAAGTATCAACGAAAATTGTATTGATTCAACTAAACTACTGTTAAAATAATTAAAATAAAATAAAACATTATAATACTAGGTTTCAACATGTTTGTAATTTCAGTAACTATTTTTATTCAGTAATTTGAAACTACTGCGCAGCCTCTAAATGCTAAGCCTCTAAACTAGTTAAATAAATAAAGACACAGCAATATAATTTTCATACATGTTTTAATTCAAGTAAGACAGTCCAAATATACACGAAATAAATCGACAGTAAAAATATTACAGCAAAATATACACAGATCACATATGCAACAGCATGAAGTAGCACGTGACTCGTATATACATAAATCAAATAACTAGGAATGTACCATTATAAATTAGACAGTATCGGAACACATAACGAAAACTAGTCTTTCAGGAAGCACCCGTGCACTGCTGGTGGAAGCTGTATAGTGGAAGGAACTACAGCACGACCAAGTTCTTTGAATGTTTTGGCGTCCAGCACGAGAAGAAAATCTCGAGAATCGGGTTCTACGTCAAGAACGACAGATATTAAGATACCTGCAAGAGAAAATTCCTTTCATTCATTATCCATTAACCTTCTGAAGAGCAAGCATTTTCACATCAGTATAGAAGAACGGCGGGAGGGGCTGCCCACCGCCGAAAAAGTGCAGCCGTTGGCATCTATCCGTTTAACTAACTACAACGTGGTGCGTCAGAAAACTTCTTTAGTTCTGTGGTGCCATGTGTGATATTCGATCGACCGCTATGTTGTTGGTAGTTAAATGGATCGATGGCAACTACTACACTTTTTCAGCATTGGGAGCATTTAATTTTATTTTTTCCCCGACTAGCAGTGAAAGAGCTGATATAAGGTGGTGGTTTCACTGCGCAAATAGGGCGCATCAAAGGGTTAAATAAATTAACGTATGCAAGTTATTGTATTGCAGTATGTAACTTTACTAACAGTTTAAAATCATAAATAACTTTGATCCATGCATTTTTCATGCATACATTCTTTGGTATGTTACTTTAAGTGCACACGCACACACAAAAATACACATTCTACACTAATAGATTTCTTCCACGCTAATTACAAAGTATTTACTCCTGCAAATTATAAACAGAATAATTAATTTAAAACAGCTCATAATGTGTGGAGATATAATACTAAACAGTCAGATTATTCCAAATATTTAACTTTCCTTTCCTCGACACTTAAATTAAGTATTTTTAAAACTTCGAAAGACAATTTATATTAAATACTGGAAAACACAGTTTATACATATTTAATTGTCAACACCTTTACTTTTATATAATACTTCTCCAGGGTGTCTACCGCTCCGGAAAATACGGAAAGTCTGGAAAAAGTCGGGAAATTGGAAAATGGGTCCGGAAAGTCTGGAAAAAACCGAGAAATTGGATAATGGGTCCGGAAAAATTCACCAAAAGAATCAATTTTTTTTTTGTTGTTTCGAGTCCCACCCCCTTTTTTTACGCTTTCTCTCTAATTGTCAGACTGGAAACCAAAAGCAACTGTAACACATTTTTTGGACCGCGAAAGCATCTAGCGATGTGTTTGTATAAGGAGGGGAAAATGGGGGCTCATCCATCGTGACGGGAGGGTAAAAGACAGGGGGCACTGTGCAATTTCCCAAAGTAAAATGCACTGGTCAGGAATTTTTTTCCCGGGACCTCCCAAAAGTCAAGAAAAAGCCAGGAAATTGACTTTCAGAAATTTGGTAGACACCCTGTTCTCTGCAGTGGCGCACCCAGGATTTTAGTTTAAGCGGACGAGGCGGGGGGGGGGGGCTGCAAATTCTGATGAACTCTGGTAGTGACCACGAATATAGTTATAACTCTTTTATAACGTCGAAACGTAATGTGCCATTTGACTTGCCCATAGAACAATATGCACAGAAGCAATGCAACTCGCTGTAGTCAAATAATTATCTGATCTTTTCAGTATCGTTGAAACAGAGTTTAATCGCGTTTCGTTTACTAACTATAAGTATTTATTTAAAAACTAACTTTTTTTTTGTAAAAAAGTACTTTAGAAATAATTTGAAGACAATTTTTAAAAAGAAAAAATTTAATTCATTAGGGAAAATTTTCAATGCTTTACACTTCTAACTGTCCACTTTTAGGAGGGGGGGTGGGGCCTGAGCCCCCCATAGCCCCTCCGTGGGTGCACCTATGCATCCCTGTAGCCGCAACATATTACCGCTTATTATTACACGGACTTAATTTCTTATGGGTTAGAAATAAAAATTACTTGTTTCACAGGCTTATTTAACTCATACCACTGTGGGGGAGGGGGGGGGGGAACAATGAATGATCAAAGTATATTAGAGACAGTTATAGAAGTTCTAAACACGTGTAAATCTGCGTATTGTGTTCAAAGGCAAACCTTCAAGAAGGGGTATCTTCCTTGGTATGTGCCCTGGGCTGAGGATTTTTTAAGGAGTTCTAAGGCTATCCATGTTAAATCTGGAGAAACCGCACAAAAATTTCAGACTACTAGATCCACAGCCGCGCGGTAGGCCAGAACTCTGACCTTCACACTTCGGCCATCTGCCATAGTGTCTTATTCACTCGACCATGGTGGGATTCCAAGAAAGATTTTGTGATAAAATTATATAAATAACACTCCCTTTGTTTAGTAGAATTTAGCAGCTCTGTTCCTAGAAGACAAGTTTATTCTCCCTTTTTTGCAGAGCTATTAAATAAATAACAAAAAATATAGAATCTTTCTAATCCCTTTTGAAAAGCAAAAGACTTTGAAGTTAAGTTCAATGCAACCTAAACTAAAAATAAAATGTTTTTTTAAAGCAGTTTTTCCTCCCTTTGGTGATTTAAAAAAGAACTATTAAATGTTATTTTAGTATCTGCATAGAGCTTTAAAAATTTGAGAATACTTTGATGCTGTTAAATCTAAGAAATTCGTACCTTTCTTCAATCTCTTAAATAAGTGCACATTTCTGAAACTTACTGTCTAAAAGTGAACTTAAAACGTTTTGCACCTCAAAAATGTATCTCGTATCATTGGAAGCAATAGCGTATGCTAAATCATAACTTTATAATGCTCAATTACTCACCAAGAAGGTTATCTTACACACAATACATAGCATGATCTAAATAAATAAATGTTAACTAACTATACAGTTAGTTATGTATTTCTCTGAAAATTACTTTCATCAATATTGCTTTTGATTTCATAAGTATTTATACTAAATGAGGCATAAAATTAAATATTAAAAGTTATTTATGAACAATTTTAAATTTATTCAAAAATACAAAATCAGCCATATTAACCATGCGTCCATGTTAAACTGTGATATTTTTATGTTAATTTAATCAGAATATGAACAAACTATAAAAGTAATTTTAAAATATAATTTTAAATTAAACGAAAACTTTGTAAATAACTAAGCATTGCGAGACTGAAAAGCTTGTTTGCCTACAAATATGTAACTTAACTTTGACAGAATTGCTTACAAGAACTTGCATTTACTAAAAAAACAGAGCTATATTTTCATACTCTGATATTGTTTATTTCCAAAGCATGTCAGTAATAACGAGCTACTGGTAAAAGTTGAATATTTATAATATTAACTTTAACATAACTTCGATAATGGCATTGTAAACACTCTTTCTAATAAATTATAAGGATGAATGCGAGAAGAAATGAGACTTATTCTCAGTTGTTGGAATAGACTAGAAAAAATATTTCTCGTTACTATTAATGTATTTTGCGAGACAAAACAAGGCTTTACAGCTGTTTTGCGAGACAGATAGACCTTGCCTTTTGTTTTCTTTTTTTGTGTCTTGCATCCATCCTTAATAAACTATTTCTAATTTAATTTCATAATAATTAACCCTCCGAGCAGCTGTGACGTAAACTTCAGTGTACTCCATTCCAGTTTTCATCGCAATGCTTGTATAATTTAATCCTACAAGGCTCAATTTTTTTTCTGTGTATGACATAAATCATAGGTTCCCAACCTTTTTTGAACTGCCGCCCTCTTTTCTAGTGAATATTTCAATACCGCCCCCCTCCCACTCCAGAGAAATAAGAGCGTACTTAATGCATGGTGAAAACAAGAACTAAATTTAAAAAAAATTACTAATAGATAAAATATTGTTGGAATTGAAACTCTACTGAATTTCTTCTTCATTTAAAAAAGAGGAATAAAAGTTTTAGAGAGGTATATTAGAGAGGTATCTCTTTCTCTCAACAGCGAAGTCTCATATCGAAATATTTGAATTTTCGCACACGAGATCGAAATGAATTATCAGAGCGATTTTTAAGTCTTTTTTAGACTATATTTGGTTAATCTTCCCATGCCCCTCCGTGCCATATCAACGCCTAATTTTTAGTCTTTTACCGCCCCCCTGAAAGTCTCAAACGCCCACAGGGGGCGTTATCGCCCACGTTGGGAACCTATGATATAAATACATGTAATTATGTTAGTGATTATTATTTCGGGAAAAATAGTTTAAAACGTAATAACCTAATATTTTACTAGAAAATCACTTTTTTATTTCAACTTTTGTATGCGGTACACTGCGCCTTAGCTACACTTTTTTGATATTTATTTTGAAATTTTAGCATTCAAACCATTTCTTGATAGGACGAACTCTAATACACAGTCATATTTTCAAGGTCAAAACTCTTTTCTAACTGTTTTTTGTTAATTTTATAAAATAAACAAAACAACATTCCAAAGATGACTGTTTAAATTTCGATCAGTTTTGGCAATAATTTGAACAGTAAAGAAATCTACATGCAACAGCCTGAATTATATAGTTGTTATCTATGTATAAATAAATACTCTTAAAAACCGACCTATACTAGTATTTTATTGACGTGCCTTGTAGGGTTAAACTATTTATAACACATATCATAAAATATGTTTTGATATTAAAAATTAGAACTAATTTAACAGCTTATTTTTTTTCTAATTACGAATTTTTCTGTTACATTTTTTTTTTCATTTTTATGACTTTAAAGCTGCGTGAAAATTTTACCGTGAAAACGGCTTACCAAGACGCTCGGAGGGTTTAATATATCATGTACATAGTATGTTATATATTTGAATGTTTATATGTTTTTTTTTTTCAAATTTCTGTTAATATAAAGTGTACCATCATCTTCCTCGGTTGATCCAGGTCTTGGTACATATACGATTTCACCGGGATACATGGTATCCGTTTCTTTCCAAACAGTCATCTCTCCCGTCACGTTGTCCAACTTAACGAGCTGAAAAAAAAAAATGGTATTAAAATTCAACCGATATTCGAGATGTCATTCTAAAGTCAAAATCTCTTTACGTTTGACATGTGCAAGCAAAATAGCAACTACTTTCAGCCATCCGGAGAAAAATTAGTATAGGAATTTATTTTGCTAATACTTCCTTATATTTTTTTTTTCTGAAAGTTTATTTGGTGACTGTCTCATCAGGATAATTTTTTTTTAATCGAAAGTGGTGCCTGCTAAAATTATCTTATGATCATATGTGCATTGGCAATAAAAAAAAAGAAGCCAAATGCAAAAGTATCATTGGGTCAATTGTAATCAAATTATCTCAAAATCACAATGGCAGTAGATCAAGTACAATACCTAGCATATTAATTTAGATAAATATTTTTATATTTTTAGATGTCCCTATTTAAAAAATGAGTAAGGGAAAAATATTTTTGTAAAGCATCACTTCAAAGCTAAAATCAAACTTTTTATTTAAAGCCTAATAAAATTTTTGAGGAGGGGGGGGGGGATGTTAGCTGATGGAGAAAGAAAATTTGGATTATAAATTAACCCTTTGAGGCGCAACCCTTTCCCAATGCTGAAAAAAGGGCAGCCGTTGCCATCGCTCGACTTAACTACCAGCAAGATGGCGGACAGATCTAGAGACCCTTTTTTGACGCAGCTGACTGTGCGCGAGCACAGCCAGCTGTCGTCAAAAAAAGGGTCTCTAGATCTGTGGCACGCGATGAACGTTTCGATCGTCCGCCATCTTGCTGGTAGTTAAGTCGAGCGATGGCAACGGCTGCCCTTTTTTCAGCATTGGGCAATCTGTCCGGATGTTCTCGCATTGTTCCATTTTTCAGCAGATGTCAGTGCTGTTAAAAAGAATCGGGACCCTTTTTTTACGGGAAATGACGTGCTAAAAAGTAAAGGATTCTCGTGGAGCTATGTCACCCGCAACTCTTTTTATAGAAATCCAATCCATTCTTCGTGACTGGCAACAGTCAAAACGACAGAGTTGGTGTTCCCAGAGCGGGATTACTGCGCCTTAAAGGGTTAAAAAGATGGGACTCATTCTATTTATGATATTTTGTTTAATATTATTTTTAATTATGATTGAAATCTTGTGATAGCCTTGCAAATGATTAACATATGCTGAGTTCTTATTCTTTTGTGCATATGCATAAAAGGATTTTAGCTTATTTTTAAAAAATAAGTTGGCTTTTCTGAGTGAAAATAAAAAATCTTGTTTCTGCCGTTAGGGCAACGGCGATCTGCCTAGAATGGGGGAGGTGCCTTTGGTCGGAGGACTTTATAACGCGTATTTACGTTACATCTGGAGAAAACCGACCAAAACTCCAGACTGTTAGATCGACAGCCGCGCGATCGAAACCCAAACACGGGACCTTCACACTTCAGCTCGTCTACCATTTTGAGTGTTTATCCACTTGGCCTTAACCCTTTAACGAGCAGTGTTCCCGCTCTGGGAACACCAAACTCTGACGTTTTGGCTGTTGCCAGTCACGAAGAATAGATTTGATTTCTATAAAAATAGTCGCGGGTGAATCCTTTACATTTTAGCACGTCCTTTCCCGCAAAAAAAAATTGTCACTATTATTTTTAACAGCACTGACATCTGCTGAAAAAGGGAAGAATGCGAGAACAGCTGGATAAATGGCCCAATGCTGAAAAAAGGGCAGATGTTGCCATCGCTCGACTTAACTACCAGCAAGATGGCGGACGATCGAAACGTTCATCGCGTACCACAGAACTAGATAACCTTTTTTGACGACAGCTGGCTGTGACGGCACAGCCAGCCGCGTCAAAAAAGGTTATCTAGATCTGTGGCACGCGATGAACGTTTCGATCGTCCGCCATCTTGCTGGTAGTTAAGTCGAGCGATGGTAACGGCTGCCCTTTTTTCAGCATTGGGAAAGGGTTGCGCCTCAAAGGGTTAAATAACCCTGAAAATACTGATAAATCATTTGACACTTTCGCACATTCCTATGGAGAAAAGAAAATCATGAATAACAGGCAAGACTGAAATTTCCTTTATAATAAATATACCGAGTTCCGGTATTTTCCTGTTTCAAACACGCAGCATCCATAAACATATCTGTACTTCCTCGTATTGAACATGGAGTAGTTGATAGTAGGCATTTCGTAACCTGTAAATAAAACAAAGGCAAGTCATTTATTCTCCTTTAGAATACTGCACACAGACTCACAAAAATCATAACAAGCTTATGACTAAATTCTCAAGTATTCCCAGCTCCAATTAAGGTAATACATACCTTCTGAGTGTGTGCAGAATTTTGTAAAAGAGATTAATTTCATATTTTTATTAATATTTTAATAAATTTCTCTAATTTTTATAAGTGTATACATTTTATAAGCGGATGCAGGTTCGTTGTCTTATCTAAAAAATTGGAATAACTAATTTTTAACTATACTTAGATTTAATTATATTTCTTTTATTACACAGAGAGTCCTTATATTAACAGTGAATAGATTGTACAAAATAAAACCTAAAGAATGTTACGAAACAAGTATTGTTCAAGAAAAAATTATCGTTAACTCCTCTAATTTATACTATATTTACATTAAATATCACATGAAAATCAGTATTAAAAGATATGACACTTTAATAAAATCAGTACCTTGGTCACCTATTTTCTCAGATTGCAGAAATATGATATTGTCCTGTTTCACAGCTGTTGCTTTGGTGTTTTTTAATGTCACTAAATTACTTCCTTTTGGACCATCCTGTAAAGAAACATTAATTCTTGGAAACAACAACACAAATACTTGATTAGATCACTTACTTATTATTATTAAATAAGGTCTATTACTAAGTTCATTTTAAATTTATGCTGAAACCAGGTCGTTATACATTAATTAGTCTGAAGTTTTTTTAAAAAAAAATCCAATAAAATCAAGTGTCGTTAAAATGAAAATCGTTTCATACAAACATATATTTTGTTTTCAATTTCACTATACATATATTTCTATTATTAAATTTGCATAATGTGATTGGGAAAAAATATATAGCAGGGGTGGCTAAACTTGCTAGGTCTATGAGCCCCAAGTGATGGATTTTAAATGCTCTAGAGCCACATGAACTGAATTCGTTATATTAAAAGGAAGATGCTGGAGACTACGTTTTTATACGACTTATTTTTATAAAAATGAACAACAAGGATACTAAAATCAACTGCAGTAAGCACATTAAAAGACTTGCTGAAAAATGTAGAAAGAGGCTTCAGATCTTAAACTACAAATCTTTCAAGGAATGAGGTGCGGATGCTAAACATTAAGTTTACCCACACTGCACTCATCTGAACAGTTCTGGAGTATTACTACCAGATTTATCAGGTAGCTCCCATAAAATAGTCCTGCCAGAATTACCACTGTTCTCAAACTATTGTCCCAGTGGTGTTGTAGTTTTTTTTTAGGCTGATCTTCAGTCCTTATCCCTGTGAAGAGAAGCAAATTTTGTATATTTCTAAGCTTAAGTCTCCTATAACAGAAAAAACTTCTTATCGGACTGGACAGACCGCCAGAGGACAGCACCTCTTGGTTTAATGTGAAGTCAGGGTACAGTGGACATCAATGTTGAGCCTTTTCCTCTTTTTAATCGACACCTACTGCATCTCTTGGTAATGTGACTTGATGAAGACTTGAAAATGAATATTGCTGAGCACAATGAATACCCAGAGTTTCTGAGTCAGCTGCCTCGAGGTCATTAATAATGTCTCTTCTCAAGTCCTGTTCATCTACATCGATGGAAGAAAATAATCTGAAAGAACTGGCACTAGTACTTTTATGAAAGCAAGTTTTCTTTTTAAAACCGAGTTTTTGGAACTGGTTCCGGAACAATATATCCTAAAATTATACAAGGAACACAGGTGACTCATTTCAGTTTTTGGTGAATTTTCGTATTCGAAAAATTAAGCTTATCAGAAATAATCATCGGACATCGATATGTTTTAACGGATCAGCATTCAACTGAGCTTTCTGCGAATTGTTCTAACAATTCATTAACTATCGGCAACTAAGGGCTATGACGAGCAACTTTAAAAAATGATTTTCTTGTGGATGATTTACGAAAGATTATTTTACAAATTTGTCTAATAGAATCTGTATAATTTTTATAAAATGTTTTTGAGCAACATTGCCAGAATTAGTTTAACAGAGTAATTGTTTTTGGAAATTGAGATATTTTAGCTACCCACATTTTATACACACATACATAATTTGTAAAACATCCGGCAGCATTCACCTACGAGAGCTGCATGTTGGTTTGAGAGCCGAGCTATGGCAACGCCCCCTAGAGTGGAAATCCGCGGAGCTTACTTGTGACGTCACACCGAGTAGGTAAAGCATAGCGTTTCCATTGGGTTTCTCCTCTCTCCCGCGGGAAACCCAATGGAAACGCCATGCTTTACCTACTCGGTGTGACGTCACAAGTAATCACCGTGGCTTTCCTCTCTTGGCTATGGCCACCCCAAACATATAAGTTTTTTTTTTTTTTTTCAGTTTCTGTAACATGAACTTGGTTCTAAATATTTTTGTGTATGTATGTACCCTGTAAAACGTAAAACAATTCAAATTGAAGGAAGTGAGGAGGAAAGGCATAATTCAAAATTTAAACAATGCAACGTTTTAAGAATATAATTTTTCTCAGAACTAAATTGTCGTGTGTTAGCGCGTAAAACGATAAGCCGGCTTTTACGATTGTTCAGAATGGCTAATATAACATTCTCAAAACATTTGAGCTATAAAAATTAAAAGAACGTCTCAAATAGGGTTTTCTATTGTAAGAGAAGGAACCCTTCAGTGGAGGGAGGGTTGTGATAAAGTCCACCACGTAGAAATATTTTTAAGAACTTTCCAAATTACGCCAATAGTAAATGTATAAGTTAATAGCTTTAAACTAAATACTTATTTAAACGGGTGATTTTTGAGTTAAACAAGGTGGTTCATTTAAAAATACTAAGAAATATTTACACTAATTTTAAAAAACAAATTTTGTTTAAAAATTAAAAAAATGCAGAGTAATTTGATTTATTTTCTTCATTTCTTTCACTTATTTTGAGAAGCCGTAAAAAGACCCGTTAGAGATGAGCTGAAAAGGAGCAGATTCGTATCAGTGGCGGATTAATGCAATAATGCAATTTTGTCGGAAAGGGGGGGGGGCAGTTAGTTAAAAGATTGACATGTACATCCATTTTATGGAAGCAAAATAAGATTTTTACATTATTTTTCCTATTTCCTCTTTACATTAATTTTATACGGAAACCTAGGATCAAGGTATCCGTATACGGATACGAATTTTTGTTTTCATTCTGACGGATAAGTTTTTTATCGAATGTCCACGGATTCGGATATCTGGCACATCTCTAGTATTATTGTTGAGAGTAAAAAGTGTCGAGGGGAGAAAAATAAAGAACAAATAATTCTAGGTGGTAGAGGTTGGGTTTTAAAAAGGCACGATTTCGCACGAAGATTGATTTATTTATTTTTTTTTTTTTTTTAACAGGAATAACAATTGCGGACCTCTTTGTCTCATACTTTATCTACTTTGGAATTCATAATTAACACAAAAGAAATTTTTTGATACGGAATTAATTCATTTTAGTACATTCATAAACCTTTTTGTCGTGATAACCCAGCAAACACACATAGGTTCTCTGAACGTCTATTAACGTTCAGGTGACGCTTTCTGAACGTTAGTAGACGTTCAGAGAACCTGCGCGTGTTTGGTGGGAAGTAGTAACGAAAACATTACTTTAAGTACTAATAAAATAAAACGCATGAGTAAAGAGATAATTGAAAACTGATGGAGGTTATTGGATGGCTCACTGCTTTCAGCGGGAGGACAAATCTCGTGAACTGTGGCTGGCAAGTGGTGTCGAACTGTCCCAGTCTGAGAGTGCTCAAGTAAAACTTGTCGAGGACTCTTTGTCTGCTACTTTTTTCTACTTTGGAATTCTTAACACGAACTTTGGAACTTAACACGAAATAAATTTTTTGATACGGAATTAATTCATTTTAGTACATTCATAAACCTTTTTGTCGTGATAACCCAGCAAACACACATAGGTTCTCTGAACGTCTATTAACGTTCAGGTGACGCTTTCTGAACGTTAGTAGACGTTCAGAGAACCTGTGTGCGTTTGGTGGGAAGTAGTAACGAAAACATTATTTTAAGTACTAATAAAATAAAACGCATGAGTAAAGAGATAATTGAAAACTGATGGAGGTTATTGGATGGCTCACTGCTTTCAGCGGGAGGACAAATCTCGTGAACTGTGGCTGGCAAGAGGTGTCGAACTGTCCCAGTCTGAGAGTGCTCAAGTAAAACTTGTCGAGGACTCTTTGTCTGCTACTTTTTTCTACTTTGGAATTCATAATTAACACGAAATAAATTTTTTGATACGGAATTAATTCATTTTAGTACATTCATAAACCTTTTTGTCTTGATAACCCAGCAAACACACATAGGTTCTCCGAACGTCTATTAACGTTCAGATGACGCTTTCTGAACGTTAGTAGACGTTCAGAGAACCTGTGTGTGTTTGGTGGGACGTAGTAACGAAAACATTATTTTAAGTACTAATAAAATAAAACGCATGAGTAAAGAGATAACTGAAAACTGATGGAGGTTATTGGATGGCTCACTGCTTTCAGCGGGAGGACAAATCTCGTGAACTGTGGCTGGCAAGTGGTGTCGAACTGTCCCAGTCTGAGAGTGCTCAAGTAAAACTTGTCGAGGACTCTTTGTCTGCTACTTTTTTCTACTTTGGAATTCTTAACACGAACTTTGGAACTTAACACGAAATAAATTTTTTGATACGGAATTAATTCATTTTAGTACATTCATAAACCTTTTTGTCGTGATAACCCAGCAAACACACATAGGTTCTCTGAACGTCTATTAACGTTCAGATGACGCTTTCTGAACGTTAGTAGACGTTCAGAGAACCTGTGTGTGTTTGGTGGGAAGAAGTAACGACGTAACGAAGTAAAGAAGTAACGAAGTTCTACTTTGGAATTCATACTTAACACGAAATAAATTTTTTGATACGGAATTAATTCATTTTAGTACATTCATAAACCTTTTTGTCGTGATAACCCTGCAAACACATATAGGTTCTCTGAACGTCTATTAACGTTCAGGTGACGCTTTCGGAACGTTAGCAGACGTTCAGAGAACCTGCGTGTGTTTGGTGGGAAGTAGTAATGAAAACATTATTTTAAGTACTAATACAATAAAACACATGAGTAAAGAGATAACTGAAAACTGATGGAGGTTATTGGATGGCTCACTGCTTTCAGCGGGAGGACAAATCTCGTGAACTGTGGCTGGCAAGAGGTGTCGAACTGTCCCAGACGGAGCGTGCTCAAGTAAAACTTGTCGAGGACTTCCGGTCCTGGGAAAGCCATGATGTCGGCAACGACGTGGCCGTCCTCTTCGTAGGTATTGATGTGGTGGAAAAAGAAGAACGCATCGGACTGGAACTTCAGTTTCAGTTCTTGTCCAGAAACCCTGTCAATCAGGTGGAAGCGAGTCTAGAAAGAAAAGATGGCATTCAGTGGTGGCGCTAGACTTTCCCCGACGGGGGTCATAACTCCCCGACGAGGGGGCACAAATATACATGTACATATGCTAAGTGGCGTATCCAAGATGGGGCTTTGACCTCCCTCTTTTATGACATTTTTGTCGCCAAGTATGATATGGAAATTTGCAACTATTTGCGCCACTTGAAAATATTTTACTTTAGAAAGTGATTTTTTCACGATAAATCATTTTCTAAACTAAAATATCTAGGATCCAGATAAGTTTAGAGGAGATGGAGGACAATATAATGTTTTGTTTTGTGAAATATTTCCAGGAATCGGATCGACATACATTATCGGACACCCAGGCCTGGATATTTTCAAAAACCACTGCACAATCTTTCCTGGTAGATTATTATTTAAACTGACCCCAATTAACGTATCTCAAAATCCCTTTACATTACACAAATATTTCCCCAAGGCCTCAGCAAGCAAAAAATTTCGGTGGGTGGAGGGGATCTGTAGTGCTAAAATTAAATTAACTGATATCTAGAATCAACGCAAATAAACTGATAATGCATTTACTGAAATTTTGGAGGGGGGGGGTCAAACCCACATGATCCTCCCCCCTGGTAACGGCCTTGCACGTTTCTGTAAAATCTCGAAAGCTACTTTTAAGAGTTCTTCAGGTTAACGCTTAAAATATTTCATATGAATGAAATTCTTTGAAAAAAGTTCAGCGAAGAAAGTTCTACGCATTTTTTTTCCCCCCGCAGAAAAAAATATCAGAAACAAAAGTTTTTTGTGCAAGAATATTGCTGTAAATTCACTGAAAATTTATTTTATAAATTAAGCATGACTAAATTTGCACGCTTTTACACAAATTGCAGTTATTTTTATAAAATTAAGAGATATATGTAAATTTAATTACAGTTTAACTTCGATATCTCGAACATCGAAATTCTTGATATCTCATTAAATGCGTTTTCCCTTACAAATTGAATCCCACCCCACCAGTGGCATTGCGCTAGCGCTTTGAACTGGGAGACGGAAGGTGCCTGGTTTGGCACTAGGTCGCGTCCGCCGACCTAACCGTTCAGTGTTTTCCGTGTTTTTTTCCCGAAACTTTGCATAAATACGGGTTAGGACCTCTTAGAAAGTCCCCCACGGAGGGCAAACCCACCACCGGCCAAGATCCCTAGCGTAGATAATTGGCCGTAATCTACATTTCCATTTACAAACTGATTCCCTTTAATTTCAACTCGTTATCTCAAAAAGTCTAGTGTTTCTGGCCAACATGTTTTACTGTAAAAATATTAATCGAATTGTTAATTTATGTAATATTAATATTTTAAATCACAATAAAGTGAGAAATATGCAACTGAAATGTTTATAGGTAGAACCACTTTACAACAAAAATTTTCTTTTGAGAAAAATGATTTTGAAGGCGCGCAGTAAAGTGGCATACCGAAACTTTAGCGCTTGTTTCTACAGCTTTAAAATGATTCTACTTCAATAATAATTCATGTGGTGATAGTACTTATTGAAAGCTAAAAGATGGCACCGTATCTCAATTTCGAAAAGAATTGTTGTGAAGTGTACCCCTGGGAGCTTCAGTTAATTATAATAATAATAATAAATTATAAAAATCTCCGAAAGAGAACGTAAATATATGCGCTATTAAATTTTTTTATAAAGTCAAGCACTCATGAAGAAAATTAACCATTTTCTTTTAAAATGTAAAATAAAATAAAATAAAAAATATCGTCACAAAAATATAATCGGACAGCTTATAATTTGCCAAGACACACCAAAAAATAATTATTTTTAGCGAAACTAACCTTGATAAAAATTTACTTTTTTGTAATACTCCAAGATAGTTTTGAACGAGGTTTCCACAAACGTGATGAATAATTTTATAAAGCAAGCTCATTTACTAATAATTCATAGTGAAAGTATCATTTTTAAAATTTCAACATTAACGAAAAAGAGTTTAATTAATAAGACGAATAACAAACATAATATTAATCTGTTTAAAAGTTTTAGAGTTGAATTCTGATACATATAATTCTGTAACTCAAAAATCAGTTTAGAACATATGCTATTAGTTTATTTTAAGTTTATATTAATGCTGGTGCCATCCATGGATTCAACAGCGATTTGTATAAAGATTCAAAATAAGGGAAGTTGCGGTGGCTTACGATACGCCACTGTATATAACATACAAATCTACATGGAAATATAAAACTTTTATTGTATTTATTTTATTTACTTATTTTACAGGATAAAAGGGAAAATTTTGGAAGACGATATAGACGCTGTATACCATAATTTTTATTTACTTTGCAGTAAAATAACTGAATTAAAATTCACAATAGTTATTTTTTC
This sequence comes from Cheiracanthium punctorium, assembly GCA_038373885.1. Lineage (NCBI taxonomy): Eukaryota > Metazoa > Arthropoda > Arachnida > Araneae > Cheiracanthiidae > Cheiracanthium > Cheiracanthium punctorium. The sequence continues at coordinate 271,602 of JAWZYV010003229.1, read as the reverse complement.
CACAACGATATAAAAATTAAATTGTCAGTCAAGATTAATCAGTTTCCTTTAACTTATATTCCGTTTTTAGATCTATCCACAGCCATCTTCATACTGGACTGGAGATGGCTTTGGTCTATCAGAGGAGCTGGTTATTATTATTATTATTTATTTTTTTAAAATTAACTTTTCTTTTTTTACCACAAGCAAAATGTAATAATTCCCTTGCAGCTGTTAATCTTAATAGACAGTATCTTTAATAGAAGTTTACTTGCTACATTGCTATGTGTGTTACATCCTATTGTAACAGTTCGAAACTTTAAAGGCGATTTATGAAATTTAGGGATTAGTTCAATATAAGGATGGTTTAGATTATTATGTTGTAGGTTGAGAAGTTTATAGAAAGCCAGAATTTTTTTGTTACAAACTACAGTAGACAAATTAGTAGAGGAATAGATACTGTTATTTACAATTGTAGAGGCTAACAAGCTATGATATAACTGTTTACAAATAAAAGCATAGTTATTGGATGATTTATCTACATAAGTAATTATGAAATACTGCTTTATAAAGTCTATGTGAGTATGAAATTGACTATTGACAGGAGAACTAGATTTTACATATTTAGCAATATTTTGCTTAAAGATTGAAAGTACTTTTACTTTCCAGGTAGTGAAGGCTTCAATAGGAGTGCTGTATTTTAAGGCAGTATTATATATGTAAAAATCTAAATCATAAGTGAATTGTGTTACAATGCCACTAAGAGAGTGTTTTGAAGGAATACGGTGTTTAGAGCCCTTCTGCATGAGTTTTTTTTTAACCTAATATCTTTTATGATAGCTAGATCCCCAGTAATGATGTGTCCATAATCCCTATTAATGAAGTTCCTATAGTGATTGTCATTGCATATACAGGGTGGTGTATCAGAAGGGTTATATGTTTTCGAAAAGGAGTTATAGTTAAATAGTTTCCTACCAAAGGGTAGGGGATATTTAAAGGACTTTTTAATAATGACATTTTTGATGGGAAAGTAAGTGTTATTAGTAGAAAATATTGTATTGAAGTTTAAGTTATTGATTGCAGGATTTGTGAAAGTAATTAATAAGTTAGAATTAGAAGGTGTATTATTAATGTTATTGGTTAGGTTTACGGTAAGTGCAGTGGCTCGTGCAACAATGAGATCGAAGAATAGGTGAGAAAAATGTCCAGAAATGTTAAGATTTGAAAAAATAGAAAAATACTTAACTAAAAGTTTCTTTTTAATGGAGTAAATGAAAGTACGTATATTAATCCAATTATAAGTACTGGTATAGTAATTATATAATTTTAAAATAGCAGATTTTATATAACTATTAGAATACTTATGACTATTACTCTTTTTACGTTTACCTCTAGAAGTTCTAAGTGTTTTATTATATATAGACAAGTTTAAAGTATTATAGATTGGAGAATATTTATTTATGTTAGTAGTGCTAGTATAATATATTAATTGTTTATTATGAACTAATTGGTTTAGACCATACGGATAACTAGTATTATGATGAAATTGGATGAAGTAGTTTTCTAAAAATAAACGTTCATTATGGTTCTTCTTTATAGATAGAATAGTGATATTAATATTATTGAACCCATGCATATGAAAATGTTCATACTCAAAGTTATTACCAGAAAGATTACTAGGATAGTTCTTAACATGATTTCGATGTAGATTAATACGAAGGTGTAAAGGATTACTAGTTTGGCCAATATAAGCTATTTTATATTGATTACAGGTTAACATATAGATACAGTTGTATACTTTGCAAAACGTGCTTAAATTAGACCCACTATTAGAAATATTTGCAGTATCAGCAAAAGGACAAGTTTTACAGCGAGAAGATGTGCATTTTATAAATTTAAGAGTAGGCAATTGATGTATATTATTAAGTGATGATAAGTCGCAGGCTTTCGATCCAAGATAATCCTTATCATCATTAATTATCTCGTACCGAGCATAAGAAAAAGTATTATTTCCTTGTTTGCCAGGCGCTAATTTATTATAATCTACCATTCATAAAAAAGTGAGGGGTACATACTAAATTTTAAGTGACAAAACAATGCTAGCAATAATTTCTTATAAATGTAAACAAACACATAACAGTAAATTGTATGAAAGTCTGGAGTAGAATAATATATTTACAAAAAGAAAAATAGAAAATTATATACACATGACAGTAAAGTAGAAATATGAATTTAAAAAATAAAAAAATACAGCGAAGAGTAACTTGAGTAAAATAAGAGCAAAAATATTACTAGCGGAAACTAGAATAAAATGAGTAACTTAATAAGTATTAAGGTCTTCTAATAAAGATGGCTTATTAGCTGTACATTACATCAATGTCTAAGTAGTATATTATTTTTATATTTAAAAACGTCGCTGTGTGGTAACCAATAGTGGAAATAACTCGTAAGATTGCCAATAGAGGGCAGCACATTATAATAAAAGATTCGCAAGCAAAGTAAAGTAGTTAGCAACTGTACAAATGTTAGATAATTGTAATTAATTAAGTAATCCAAATATACAGAAAAAAGATGTTGATTTTTACACTGATTAAATTAAATACAGCTGCAGCAGCAACACCATAACACTAGGCAGAAGTAATTTGAACATTATTGTTGAAAATGTTGGGAAATTAAAATAAAAATAGAAAGGAGATAGTCTAAATAGATAGCTGTATTTTACAAAGTATTCAAAATGAATATAGATAAATCATAGATGCTGATTGAAAAGGAGTAACTGAAGGCAGTAACTAGGAAAATTACAAAACTATATAAATGCGCACAATATAAATGCGCACTTGCAGCAAAATATAGCTTGTAAGAAGATTTATAAAATTATTAGCAATGCAAAAATGGCATATAAAGTCAAATCAAACATCCATAATTAATTATTTAGAAGATATCCTATTTGTAACGCGCAATTGCAGCTATGACAAACAGAATAGAATATAACTAACAAGTAAAACACAAAACATACTACAAATAAGACATATCTCGCAAAAAAAAATATAACAGCTATTAGCAAGAATTAGAAACCAGAATTTGAAGCCAAATAAAGTGCAAGAATTATTGTGATAATATAATGGAACGGAAATTATAACCACTGTCACCATCGTCAGGGGCCACAAACAGTGGATTATAATTTACAGCAAACCAAATAGTAGGGTTTCGGTTGTGTGGCATATCAGAAGAGATATTAACTCCACACATCTGGGCCCTACCCTACTATATAAAGGAAAGAAGAAATCAAAAAGATAACAAAAATTAGAAATAGGAATATAATTTTACATACCAGACCTTGAGCACATGTAAATTTCATTTGAACAATTGATATGTGTTGCCAATGTTAAGAATTGTAAAAAGTGAAAAATGGTGTTGCCACTAAATAAAAGTGTAAAAGTGGAAAGAAGAAAGTATAGGAGTTGCCAAATACTAAAAGGTAATATTATTAAATTTTAAGAATATCCAGGTATATTAATATAATAAATATATATTGAATAATAATAAATTAAAATGATTGAATAAAATAAATAGTATAGTCGCTGCCAGACTGAAAAACTTGCAGGAGGTGTAAGGGGTACAGAGACGGTTCCAGTGGTGGCGCTAGACTTTCCCCGACGGGGGGTCATAACTCCCCGACGAGGGGGCACAAATATACATGTACATATGCTAAGTGGCGTATCCAAGATGGGGCTTTGACCTCCCTCTTTTATGACATTTTTGTCGCCAAGTATGATATGGAAATTTGCAACTATTTGCGCCACTTGAAAATATTTTACTTTAGAAAGTGATTTTTTCACGATAAATCATTTTCTAAACTAAAATATCTAGGATCCAGATAAGTTTAGAGGAGATGGAGGACAATATAATGTTTTGTTTTGTGAAATATTTCCAGGAATCGGATCGACATACATTATCGGACACCCAGGCCCTGGATATTTTCAAAAACCACTGCACAATCTTTCCTGGTAGATTATTATTTAAACTGACCCCAATTAACGTATCTCAAAATCCCTTTACATTACACAAATATTTCCCCAAGGCCTCAGCAAGCAAAAAATTTCGGTGGGTGGAGGGGATCTGTAGTGCTAAAATTAAATTAACTGATATCTAGAATCAACGCAAATAAACTGATAATGCATTTACTGAAATTTTGGAGGGGGGGGGTCAAACCCACATGATCCTCCCCCCTGGTAACGGCCTTGCACGTTTCTGTAAAATCTCGAAAGCTACTTTTAAGAGTTCTTCAGGTTAACGCTTAAAATATTTCATATGAATGAAATTCTTTGAAAAAAGTTCAGCGAAGAAAGTTCTACGCATTTTTTTTCCCCCCGCAGAAAAAAATATCAGAAACAAAAGTTTTTTGTGCAAGAATATTGCTGTAAATTCACTGAAAATTTATTTTATAAATTAAGCATGACTAAATTTGCACGCTTTTACACAAATTGCAGTTATTTTTATAAAATTAAGAGATATATGTAAATTTAATTACAGTTTAACTTCGATATCTCGAACATCGAAATTCTTGATATCTCATTAAATGCGTTTTCCCTTACAAATTGAATCCCACCCCACCAGTGGCATTGCGCTAGCGCTTTGAACTGGGAGACGGAAGGTGCCTGGTTTGGCACTAGGTCGCGTCCGCCGACCTAACCGTTCAGTGTTTTCCGTGTTTTTTTCCCGAAACTTTGCATAAATACGGGTTAGGACCTCTTAGAAAGTCCCCCACGGAGGGCAAACCCACCACCGGCCAAGATCCCTAGCGTAGATAATTGGCCGTAATCTACATTTCCATTTACAAACTGATTCCCTTTAATTTCAACTCGTTATCTCAAAAAGTCTAGTGTTTCTGGCCAACATGTTTTACTGTAAAAATATTAATCGAATTGTTAATTTATGTAATATTAATATTTTAAATCACAATAAAGTGAGAAATATGCAACTGAAATGTTTATAGGTAGAACCACTTTACAACAAAAATTTTCTTTTGAGAAAAATGATTTTGAAGGCGCGCAGTAAAGTGGCATACCGAAACTTTAGCGCTTGTTTCTACAGCTTTAAAATGATTCTACTTCAATAATAATTCATGTGGTGATAGTACTTATTGAAAGCTAAAAGATGGCACCGTATCTCAATTTCGAAAAGAATTGTTGTGAAGTGTACCCCTGGGAGCTTCAGTTAATTATAATAATAATAATAAATTATAAAAATCTCCGAAAGAGAACGTAAATATATGCGCTATTAAATTTTTTTATAAAGTCAAGCACTCATGAAGAAAATTAACCATTTTCTTTTAAAATGTAAAATAAAATAAAATAAAAAATATCGTCAGAAAAATATAATCGGACAGCTTATAATTTGCCAAGACACACCAAAAAATAATTATTTTTAGCGAAACTAACCTTGATAAAAATTTACTTTTTTGTAATACTCCAAGATAGTTTTGAACGAGGTTTCCACAAACGTGATGAATAATTTTATAAAGCAAGCTCATTTACTAATAATTCATAGTGAAAGTATCATTTTTAAAATTTCAACATTAACGAAAAAGAGTTTAATTAATAAGACGAATAACAAACATAATATTAATCTGTTTAAAAGTTTTAGAGTTGAATTCTGATACATATAATTCTGTAACTCAAAAATCAGTTTAGAACATATGCTATTAGTTTATTTTAAGTTTATATTAATGCTGGTGCCATCCATGGATTCAACAGCGATTTGTATAAAGATTCAAAATAAGGGAAGTTGCGGTGGCTTACGATACGCCACTGTATATAACATACAAATCTACATGGAAATATAAAACTTTTATTGTATTTATTTTATTTACTTATTTTACAGGATAAAAGGGAAAATTTTGGAAGACGATATAGACGCTGTATACCATAATTTTTATTTACTTTGCAGTAAAATAACTGAATTAAAATTCACAATAGTTATTTTTTCCACAACGATATAAAAATTAAATTGTCAGTCAAGATTAATCAGTTTCCTTTAACTTATATTCCGTTTTTAGATCTATCCACAGCCATCTTCATACTGGACTGGAGATGGCTTTGGTCTATCAGAGGAGCTGGTTATTATTATTATTATTTATTTTTTTTAAATTAACTTTTCTTTTTTTACCACAAGCAAAATGTAATAATTCCCTTGCAGCTGTTAATCTTCTTGGTGTGCATAGCTATGAACTCTTAGCTAAAGAGGGCCGGTTAATCCAGTTAGATTTCTCTATATAGTGCAAATTCTCACTCGTTGTATATGTATACAGTATGTTACCAAATAAACAAACTATGTATTTGACTAATTCTTAAATTACAAAAAAAATAAAAGTAAAAACAAATCTTACTGCTAAATTTTTATAAAATTAAAGATTAAATCGTGCATATTGTGTTCGATTGAATCTATTTATAAATAAAAATTATATTTAGAATTTATTCGAATATGCCATCTAAGAAACAGAAAAGTACTATTTTTTTTTATTCGGAAGAAGTTAAAAGTTAAATTATCTAATTAACCACTTAGTTATAAAAATATCTTCTTACTTTCTCAACAGTTATAAGAGTTCAAGTAAGGATTACTGTGATAAAATAATTTTAAAGACATAGAATGCATAACACACTAACTTATAAATAAATAAAATACGACCAGTTTAAAATATTTCTAATTAAAATGAAAATTTTTAGTTAAAGCGTTTAAATATTCATAGGTTTATACATATTTTGAATGCCAGAGATGAATAACTGTAAGATAATTTTATAAATATTTTGTCATGTCAAATTTTTACACAATTAAATATACATTTTAAAAAGTTCCCGTAGTAAACAAAATCCGAAATTTCTTATCGCCCGAGTCGTAAATCCCTTTTAAAAATATCAATTAAGACTTATAAATTTTGTAGCTCTATGAATAAAAGTAATACAATGGGAAATTTTATTTTACATTTATGACACAAAAACTTTTGACTCGTGAATTAAAATACTGTTAATTTACATACAATTACATTAAATCTGTGTTTAATTTAAATTTGCATTAATGCAATTTGAAAGTTTATAAAGACATACCTTTCGTCCTCACTCCAATTACTAAATCGTATTTGATAAATATACCAAACAATTCGAAATTGCAACGAAAGAATATATTTTTAAAATGTATATCCTGTCCTGTAATTTAGCGGGAATGACATATAATGGGGTGAACAACATGTTACTTATCAATGGTTTAAAAGCAAGAGCGCATTTAAAAGTACTCATAGTGTTTAAAAGACCAATTAGGAGAAAATTTAGATTAATTCATAGAGTACTCAGACAGTTAATATAATTTAAAATACAATAATGTTGTAAAACATTTCATAGAATCAGAATGTGAGGTCAAAAAGTCCGACTTCTACTACAGCTTCAAGTCAAAAAGTTATGACTCTGCAGCTATGATTAAAAGTGCACTCCAAACCATTACGAGCATCCATGTCTAAGGACATTTAATGATATATATGTATCATTAAAATCCTGTTAATAAATAAACTTTAAAGTAGTATTTTAAAATTTCTGAGACAGAACAAGTGACTCAGTTTTTGAAATATGTGCCTTATTTTAAAATTATTTTTATTTTTAATTAACGCAGAATGTGTTCATTCAAAATTTGTGCTCAAACTAGTTTCAATTCTTTTTTATAAGGGGGGGGGCGGGGTGAGAGGCAACTGTGGTTTTAGGGCGAGGGCACAGGGTGTGCGAATTCCTCGAGAGGAAAATATTTACACTAGTAAAAATACGCTTCAAATAAAATTGCATGTTCATGCAATTCTGAATTGGTATTCAAGCTTTGCACCCTTCCTGAAAAATATTTCTGGATCCGCCCTTGGGCATAGTATATTTGTACAAATGCATGACAAAAAGCAAGTGCTTAGAAGATATAATTGAATGCTTTAGAGATATAAACTGACCATATTTTAAATAATAATATTAAAGCTTTTAAACAAATTTAAAATATAATATATGAATGTAATTTACATATAACTCACTTGAAGTTTGTGGATCTGATGAACTTGAAGGGTTTTCTTTCTCTAATTCCGTAGATAAACATACATTCGAAGAGCAAGAAGAAATATCCCAAGGATTCTTTCTCTTAATTCCATTTGGTAATTGAACAGGCCCCAGTCGATTTTGTTTATGAAGATCTGAATGCTTAGTTATCCTATGTTTTTTTTTTTTTTTTTTTTTTTTTACATAATCATTATCAAAAATATCACGACATAAAGCACACTGTACTTTATATCTTGTGCTTTTGGCACCACCGATGTTTTTTTTAGGAAATATAAAGCCAAAAGTGAAATTAAACTTTTATACACTTCACAATGATATGCTATGCTGCCGTAACAAGAAAAAGAAAATGCCCACTATTCTAAACTCTGTCTAAGTCACTGGCACAAGTCAATGCAGAATAACAAGTGTTGGAAAAGTGATGTACTATGGGTTTGCGAAGAAAAAATAAAAATACATGGGATATTTCGACGAACCATTTCTTTCTCATCATTCTGTCACTGAGGACCAATAAAAGTACAAAAACCGTATTTCTGGAAAAAAGAACATCCCCCATTTGAAGCCATACTTCCCTTCCCTCGAAATTTTTTATCTACCCGACTGGGCTAATTAACGGTCACTGTCTCCCCCATCCCGACCACACACACCCATATTGTACTTTCCTACGGTGTCGGCGACAAAATGCACAATCGTTTAAGCAATTAAAAGAGCCTGGAATAGAAAGTGGGCGCACATGTGGTCTCATAAATTTGTCGTTTGAAGAATAGACTGGCACTTTTGTTACCTTAAGATTGATGTCTTGCTGCAAATCCAGTTAAATGCCTCCTGAGAGTGGGATCACAGATTTCAAGTATACACTATTCGAATTTGAAGTCTCCCCGCCGTCGTCAACACATCACAGTATTGGAAGATGCAGGAAGTGGCTGTTTCTCGACATGAAAAGGATCGCAGAGATAAGAGATGAATGAAAACGGAAAGTACTTTTAGCCATTATTCAGAAGTTCTGAGGAATATACCCCCCCCCTTCCCAGAAATGTAAACATATCCGCTTCAATCTCCAATACTCATTCGCCTTTCATGTGTATTTAAAAATTACAAAATTAACTTTTTTTAAATCGCAAAATCAAAATTAAAACTCAGCTAAAATATAGATTTCTTCTTATGAAAATTCCCCGACGAATAAATCAAATAGCCCCGATGGGGGGTCACAAGTTCCCCGACGGGGGGCACGTGCCCCCCGGAACCCCCCATTGGAGCCACCCCTGATGGCATTAAAGAGTTCTTTGGGGAATTCTTTGGGCATCAATCATCAAAATGGGAATGTCTTCGATGGAAATAGAAATGAAAAAAATTGCACTCGCCACTTATTCCAGTTGCCAATTGTGAAAAAAAAAAAATCCTTTTCTCGTTTCTTAGCCTTCAATTTGGCATGGAGAAATAGAGTATTACACATGAGCGATTTCTAAATACAAGTGTGAATTTACAAAATCTATTCATACAATGAAGTGTTTAACCCTTTAACGCGCAGTGTTCCCGATCTGCGAACACCAAACTCGGACGTTCTGACTGTTGCCAGTCACGAAGAATAGATTGGATTTCTATAAAAATAGTTGCGGGCGACATAGCTCCACGAGAATCCTTTTACTTTTTAGCACGTCATTTCCCGTAAAAAGATTTGTCACGATTATTTTTAACAGCAATGACATCTACTGAAAAATGGAAGAATGCGAGAACAGCTGGATAGTTTGCCCAATGCAGAAAAAAGGGCAGCCGTTGCCATCACTCGACTTAACTATCAGCAACATGGCGGACAATCGAAACGTTCATCGCGTGCCACAGATCAAGAGACCCTTTTTTGACGCAGCTGGCTGTGCCGCAAGCCAGCTGTCGTCGAAAAAGGGTCTAGATCTGTTGCACGGGATGAACGTTACGATCGTCCGCCGTCTTGCTGGTAGTTAAGTCGAGCGATGGCAACGGATGCTCTTTTTCAGCATTGGGAAAGGGTTGCGCCTCAAAGGGTTAATTTATACTTCATGAACGCAATTACTTTTAAACTTTTGCTGCCGGCAGATTTCGCTCTTGGGAGTACCAGCGGGGCTGAGCAAATTCAGCGTTCTGCAGTTAGTTTTTATAAAGCTTTAAAAAAATACCTATTAAATAATGAGAAAAATTCATCAGGCACATAACAATGAAGAAAACTTTAACAGGTTTATAACCGATTCTCCCCAAATTTCTGTCCGAAACCACGTCAATTTTTTTATCAATCAATAATCAAATTCATTCTCACACGTTAACTTTCACTTAAGCTATTTGAAAAAATAAAGTGCACTCCGTTTCATTTTTAGATTTGTACAATTGAAAATTATTTTTGAAATATCATTTTCCTTCTATGACAAGCTTTCAAGCGTGGCAAACAGCTTGACAATGCCAAAGTATTATTTTTTCTGTAAACACGTTATCCTCCAGTTTCTTCACCTAAAGCTGCTTCTTAAATAAATATATTGACCAAACCTCTAAACTGAAAAGATCTTTCATCAACATCGATAAAATAGAAACACACTAAATGAAAAGAACAATGGAATGGCACCAAATTTGCCAAAATATTTTAAAACTATTTTCATTGATTATAACTCGTCTTTTAACTCAAATACTAGATATCTTGTGTGCTGTATTTGTAAGTAAATCTTGAGAACTAAGAAGCATCAAGAGCTAGTAATAGAAATGAAACGCTTAAGATAAATAAGTGACTCCTTAACAATGTCATTATTATTTAGAAAACTGTTCAAAACGGGGAATTCTTTTTACTGAAATAGTTTTAGCATCAATAAAATATAATTTTAAATTAACTTCCTTTCCACAATTAGAATATACATTCTACATGGCAGTACCATCATATTTAGAGAAAAAATAATGTCGGGTTTTGGATATAGATTTTTGATATAGTAGTCTGGTACGAAAATCGAAAGCCAAATCGCAATACGTGATTAGAAAGCAAGTATTCAGAGGTTAACCCTTTAACGCGCAGTGTTCCCGCTCTGGGATCACCAACTCTGACGTTTTGACTGTTGCCAGTCACGAAGAATAGATTGGATTTCTATAAAAATAGTTGCGGGTGACATAGCTCCGCGAGAATCCTTTACTTTTTAGCACGTCATTTCCCGTCAAAAAATGGTCACGATTCTTTTTAACAGCACTGACATCTGCTGAAAAAGGGAAGAAAGCGAAAACAGCTGGACAGATTGCCCAGTGCTGAAAAAAGGGCAGCCGTTGCCATCGCTCGACTTAACTACCCTTTTTTGACGCAGCTGACTGTGCTCGTGCACAGCCAGCTGTCGTCAAAAAAGGGTCTCTAGATCTGTGGCACGCGATGAACGTTTCGATCGTCCGCCATCTTGCTGGTAGTTAAGTCGAGCGATGGCAACGGCTGCCCTTTTTTGAGCATTGGGAAAGGGTTGCGCCTCAAAGGGTTTAAACCACTGCAATTTACATCTGAATATCGCACAGAAATATTAGGTTGTAACGAAAGTTTCCCGCCACCGCAAACATCGGAAGCACACAGTTCGCGTGGGCGTATTTGCTCCTATTTTGCGAAATGATTTTTGGCATTTGAAAGAAAGAGACTTGCTTTATGACACTGTGTTGCGAAATCTGTAAAAAATATAGTTATCATTAAGAACAAGGTGTCTCAAATGGAACTATCACTCTAGAGGATTAGAACCATCCTTTACTTCCAGTTGTGTTGCAAAAAGTCAGCTACAGAATATCAACGAATTATGAGTACAGCTTTAAGCACTATTGTTGTATCATGTGACACTGTACAGGTTTGGTACTGAAAGTTCAAAAACAGGTATCTAAGGAGTTAGAAGTGAGTATTTCAGACAGATATGGCTTCAGACAGATATGGATGGACGGAAAACTTTCGTTACTACCTGATAATTTCCAACGTCATACAACTGCAAACTATGCATATTTTTCTTAGCTTTTACCAGACAAAAATTTCGATTTCTGCTCTCCTTTTCACTTTCACATTTGACAACTGAACAAAGCAGCGAGAACATCGCCAACTGCTGCAAACACTGAGAGGTAAAAACGTAAAAAAAACTTGGCTTACTTTCTGTTTCGGACACCAATCGAAGCATTCCTTTAGTGCGTATCCTTTGATACCAGATGCCGCCATTCGAACGGTGTTGACCAGCAACGGTTGTTCCAGGAAGAGGATGTAATTTTCGGTGAGGCCAAAACTGTGGTAGTAGCTGAAGCTTGTCTTGTTGTTGGAACTCATCGAAGTTAAAATGGACCCACGCTCGAATCCGCGTTTTTCGACTAAATGGGAAAATATGCAATGAAAAAAATGAAAGATAGAAATTTGAAACATAAAACCGATAAAATATTCAGAGTAAGTTTTCGTTAAAATGTAGTTATATAGAATGTGGTTAATAGAAAAAAATGTAGTTTTTAACAGTTTATTGCAAGACTACGTCCAATGATATTTGATAGAGAGACATCAGCAAAATTATAATTTTAAAAATTGGCGGCTTCAAAATCCATTTTTTTCCCCCCATTGCTTTGAAGTTTTCTGATTAGAAAGTTTTATTTTAGCTCACTACATCAAATAAACAATGGAAAAATATTTGAATTTCAATTTTTTTTTCAAATAAAGAAATAAAATATGCAATTAGGTAAAAACTACAATGTACAGCAATGCAAGCAAAACTACAACAATGATATGCATAATTGACATTGGTACTGTAATTGACTGTAGAAAAATTTCGGAATCTGCCTTCCCTCATTTACTTTCTCTCCGCTTCACAGCTAATTTTAGATCTTTACCTATTTTGAAAACAGATAATAAAACAAATTTCTTGTCTGACATTATGCAGAGTTAAAATAAAGGAAGTAAAAAAAAAAAAAAAAAAAAATGTTTAGTTCTCTATTGTATTAAAATACAACAAAAGTATATTTATATTTAAATCCAGTCAAACGTAAAGCTTCGAAGTTCCTTTTTTACTAACTATGTCATTTATCCCAAGTAATAATAATACTGTAATATTAAATCCTGCTTTTCAAAAAGTTTTTAATAATAATGTAGGATGATTTCTCTTCCTACAGTGTAAAAATGGATTCTTTGATTTATTCCCTATTTTCAAGCGAAATTTTAAAGCAAAAAATAATTTTAATGATGCAAACGATAATTGAACCGTTCCTTATTGATGTCAATCAGGATAGTTTTTTTTTTCTTTTTAATTTATAATGAAGAGTCGAAATCATTCAAAAGTGTTTTTCTTTTTAGTAGTTTAAGAAGTTTATCCGAAGTCCTGAAATAAATTTTGTTTTCTAAGATTTTACCATGTCAGTCACTTTAAGTTGGTAGAAAGATGGCTATTAGCGGAAGTGTTTTCCCAGTCTTATTTAAATTTTGTAAAAATGATTCATTTTAACAAATGATTAATAAGAATTATAAATAATGCAATATTTTTTCTATATAATATACATTCCCTGTTTGCTTAGTAGAAAAGTTTTGTACATCCAATTGAGCTATAAAAATTTCAGCAACAAAGAAAAGCACCAACTATACATAAATGAATATCAGGCTCTGTTGATTGAATATATTCCTGAATATTCTCCCGAGTTCTTATTATCATCGAACAAACATACTACGTGCAAACTATAAAAACACCCTTGTAAGTATCCACTTGGTTGTATGCTGTCTATAGTTTCATTCCTGATGTCATTTCAAATTTTCCTAAATAAATTCATTTACACGAATAACAGAAAACGTGATTTTAAGAAAATAAGAATCAATTTTACTAACCTCAGGACATGTAATATAGAAATCTTTGGACTAGCAAGAAATGCTAATTTTATTATATTATGATAATTTAACTGAAATAACCTTTAATAATGTCTTCAATTTTATATTTCATTCATAATTATACTCACAATCATAATTAATTCAATAATTATATTGTCGGTAAACACACTAAAGAAATCGGTCGATTATTAAGAAATCTCTGGGAAACGAGGATTCCATGAATTTTTTTCGTATTATTACTAAATAAAGTCAAATATATAAACAGAAGTGTACCTGACTGTATTTCCTTCTTTAGTATAATAATAGTAATAATAGTAAGAAAATACACGGGAGCCTTATTTCCTAGAGATTTCTTAATAATCGACCGATTACTTAATTAAAAACACAATACCTACAGCCATTTCAGACTATGTAATGCAGTACTCCAACAACAATGATTAATTTGCCAGCCAGCGTTTAATACGTCAATTATTATATGAATACTTGTTAAGCACTCCAACATTGTAAGTACTAACAGTAAAAGTACAATAATGAAGAAGGAACTGTCAATGTTAATCAGTCATAAATACTTGAAATAAGTACTATTTATGAGGATTTGCGTAATTACAAATACTGAAAGATCATAAAACTTACTTTTATCAAGATTAGCAGGAGACGGAGGAAGTTTCATTATGTGGTACCTCAAACCAGTCATGAAGCTGGCACCTAAATTGTACACTGTACCGTCCGGACTTATATGAGGGTGCGAACTCGCCAAATTGACAGACAAAATTTCTTTCAAATCAGTCTAAAATAACAAAAAAAAATTTGTAGTGATAATTTGTATCTAAAAAATATAAGTTTACCGTATTTCTTATGATAACAATGTGCACCTTTTCAGTTTTGGCACAAACATAACCTAAAGTAGGCTAAGAGAAAAACTTCTCTTAGTTAAGAGTGTACATCATGGATCCCATTGGGGAGAGGAGTGTGCATTTAACTCCAAATATTTAATTCACATTTACATGTTTTTATTATTATTATTATTTATTTATTTTGCATAGAGTACATAGTGCCTTGGCAAATGCTGCCTTGAAAAATGCATTACTTTTATGAGTTTAATTTTTGAGATGAACAAAATTGGAATTTAGGTAAAAGCACTTAAAATGTGGTGTTTAAAGGTTCATAAAGAATTTTGTAAATAAACAATACACACATACATACATACATATATGTCTGTGTCTATTTTTAACTCTTATCTTATTTGTACATAAATAACCGCATATAACACGTATAGATAACGCACATATTTTAGATATACAGAAGAACTCCAATTATCAGAATCAATTGGAACCAGACCCTCATTCGGATATCAGAAATTCGGATAATTGGATTTTTTCCAAAAGAAGGGTCTAACATGTATTTTAATTAATTACTGTATGTATGTTGAAACACACCTGACGAGTATCTGACGAATCACACACAATCCACTCTACTATATCTTCAGCACGAACTTCTGAACATCCAGAAAATTTCAGAAGAATGTTTCTAAATTCCAAAAGTGACACGTCATCCTCATCTTCTCTCTTGTCACTTTCCCTTCCGTTTCTGTCTTTATGCTTTTCAGAAATTCTGAAAGCGATTCGGATAATAGGAGTTCGGATAATTGGAGTTCAACTGTATGTGCGTTATTTGCAAAATTCTTTATTAATTTTCAAATTAAAATACATAAGATTTCATAAAGAAGTAGCTCTAGTAATTTTAAGCATGGTGTATAATTGCATTTTTAAGATGGCATTTGTCAAGGTGTAATACACTTAATGAAAACCAAATTATCAAAAATATGTAAATGAGAATAAATTATTTAAAGTTGAGATAGCCTTTGGTTTAACATTAGCAGGCATTTTTTTTATAATCAATGACGCGCCTATCAAGTATTCCAAAAGAATGTTATATGTAGTGAATATACTTAAACATCTTTACAAAGAATCGAACAATTTTCGAGACTCTTAGAAGAAATTAGTGGTAGTAAACAATTCCGAGAATACAATTCTATAGATATTTCTTATGCTAATGCTCGAGAAGTTGATTTATTATTGCTAAGGATCCCAAATGCAAAAAGATAAACAAAACTTTTACCATGAACACATAACACTGGCTATTCCTTTAATCATTAAAATTTATAGGGTGAAACAAAAATACATAAATTACATAGAAATTTGGTCATTACAACACATCTGTGGATGTCATATACAGTTATAATTCTAACAATGCTGCATTTCTAATAATGCTCAAGCATCGATTATGCTCAAATATATTTTACGCTTTGCAAAATTATGTTTAACAGAAATACATAAAATATTGTTGTATCATTTTTTAATGAAACTGCATAATTTTCAAGTATTTTCATAAATTTCGATTTTAGATTGAATTAAAGCAAGAAAAGCAGATTCCCGCAAAAACTCGTTACACAATGTATGTTTTGTTAACAGTGTTTTTGTGTGTACAGTACATTGTATTCTTATTCCACATTAGTGTTCCAGTTTGTTCTCCCAATCCTGCTTAGACTCTGTCACAAAGAAATTCCTCGCCATAGCTTCTTAAATCCAAAGCCAAGTCAAAGCTAAGATCAGAATTACGTGTTGATGGTTTGGTTACGGCCAGACTCTCCCCTTTTGGCCCACTTCCATGAATTTTGGAAGTGTTTTGGGGAGTGGGGGGTACAACTTAATAGTCACAGGAAATTCCGTTGATTTGTGAGGGGAAAATCTAGAGTAAAAAATCTGGAGTGACTCCACTCGACTTTCCGAACACTTACGATTAAGATCATTACCAAGCATTTAAATAAATAATTCAAACATATATACCAAATTGAAGCTCGATCGAATGTACCGTTTAAACGCTAGCGCACTTTCAAGAATTTCTCCCCATAGGCCATAATGTAAAAGAAATCTTTATTTTATCCCTGTAGAAAAACTGTAAGTCCTATACACATCAAAATCAATACAGGTCTTGCGACGGATACATAATTCAAATTGAATTTACATTTTAAAACTTTGATTAAACCAAAATGGTCTTTCAGTAAATGTTAGTGTAAAGTTTTAAAATGCTATTCATGCTTTTCTAAACTACGCCTAGGTGTTAAAACCGCGATCAAGGGTCTATGTTACAATTTTGAAACAAAGAATAAAACCTTACTCTATTCTGGAGCGCACGGTACAATGAGGCTAATTTTCATACCTTCGGAAGGACATTGCCAAATGTTCCGAACGAAAGATCGTGTATTGTGTGCATTAAGGCAAACCTGCTCGTGGGGTATCTGCCTAGGATTGGGGGGGGGGGTGATGCCTTGGTCTGAGGAAATTCTAAGGGGTTTTAACGCGTATTCACGTTACATCTGGAGAAGAGCAACCAAAACGTCAGACCGTAAGATCGACAGCCGAGCGATGGGACCTGAACCAACGCCTCCTAAATATAGAAAGCGCAACAACTCAAGCTTTGACGTCATCACTAAGCCTACGAAAATGACGTCATCAGTTCTATTTTCACAAAGTAAAACTATTAAAAATTCTGGTAAATGCTACAAATATTAGAAAATATTTTAAATTAAACATTAAGATATCTTTCTCATACAAAATTATTCATTTTGATCTATTTCTTTATCTTATTATCATGGTTAAAAACTGCCATTTGACGTAAAATTATATTTTTTATCTCAAACTATTAAAATACTGTTATTCATGAGCGAATTCACCAGAAACTTCTAATAGTTTTATTTTGTGAAAGTAAAACTTTAAAATGTAGGCCTAACGATGGCACCAAAGGTTGGTGACGTAGGAGTTCTTAGGCTCTCTTTATCTAGGAGGTATTGGCCAGAGCCCGGGACCTTCCACTCCAGCCGTCTACCATTTTGAGTGACTTTATCCACTCGGGCACGATGGGGCTCCAAACGAATGAAAACTGTTTAGATAACTTAATATTCTCTAAGTTTTAACATCGACCTTCATTCGAAGGTTGGTTGAAATGGTGAAAATACACTAAGCCGATCTGAAATTCTCATAATTACTCGTTTGATGCAGGACAGATCGTCCGGATTGATCTTCCACAAGTGGCAAGTCTCGGAGGCCGCGTACAGCTCGTCGTCCACGACGTACACATTCCCAATATCGTTATCTGTGAGCTCCAGTGGAACCAACTGAGAGAAATACCTGAAAAATATTGAAAGTGTAAATGTCATTGAAGCTAAAAATATAAATCACGCATCGGTTATGAAATACTATCTCTGCAACGAGTAGTTAACATATATTTTCTCTCTTTGTCATTAATGCACGGAGATAAAGAGTCATTTTCTGGGGTTATTTCTTGTAATTCCTAGCCGAGATCCAGCGTCGAGCTCTAATCTAAATACCATACTTAAATTTGCATATACAGTCAAATCCTGTTATTTGGTCACCCGCTTATAAGGTCACCCCGCATATATGGTCACTTTTGAAAGGTCCCGGCTGACTGAATAGGAATTCTATATATTTTAATATCGTTTACCGGGCCATGCCATCCTAGCTATATCCGCTTTTACGGTCACTTTGAACGCAGTGGGAAGTATTTCTGAAAAATGACAAAGCTGTCTTTTTGTAAGATATAAGCGATCTAGTCTTTCTTCATTGTGTTGATAAGGAAAGGGACAGTTTGCAATATTACAAAAGGGCTTAACCCCCCCCCCCCGCTTCCTCACGTTTACTACTGTATAAGCTACCCATATCTGAAAATAGATCGCACCTTGCTCTACCCACTGTTTAGAAAGGAAAAAAGTCAGATGCAGAGCATGTATCACACCAATCCCTGGAATAAGTTCCAAGTTTGTTTCTCGTGTTTTCTCAGTGAATTTTCGTTGAGCACTGTCAAGTGTTTTTTATGCAAGCCTGAGGCCTCAGAGGAACATTTAAAAACTGTTAGCGATCTTGAAAAAGTAGTGGTAAGAACATCTAAACTGAAGGAAAGTCAATCCTACATAAATAAACATTTTAAATTCTGAATTGTGTTTCAACAATTAAACAAAACATTAATCCACACACAATATATATATTCTGCTTTTCCTAATACATATTTTTATATAATATTACTCTCAAAAACATGCATCTGAGTTACAATAGATGGTTGTTTACTTGTATTGCATATATGGTCACCCCGCTTATAATGTCACTTTTCTACGGCCCCCACGGATGATCTTATAACGAGGTTTGACTTTATATTGTTTTTGCGTAAGATAGATCACGTTGTAGCGCGAGTCCATTGTATATGAAAAATACGTTTTGGCTGTTTTCCCCACCCCATCCCCAGGAGTGAATTCGAAAAAATACTGAAACATTTCTAGATTCATGTTTTAGAAAATTATAGCTCAAACAATTTAGAGTTATCTGTATTTAATCTTTAGAGTACTATTTTCTTTTTCCGTTAAGGGGACAGTTTACCCTAAAATTTGTTTTAAATTGATTTTCGTTCTTTTTTAATATTAAATGAAAGTCTTAAATTCTGGCTATTTAGACATCTTATTTGTAATCGTAAGCTAATATTATCCCGAGATATTGTAAAATATGCTCATACAATCAGCGCAATTCCAATAGCAAACTCTTTAAGAGGCTTTTCTCCATGTTCATATTTTCTTCGATTTTATGTTTTAAACATGCTAAGGCTTTTTTGTATTTGAGATAAAGATTAAAAATTTTTTGAACATATTCTTTATTGTATATCTGATAAATCTGTGCATGCAATTATCCTTCAATTTTTTCTTTCATATTTTCTTTCAGAAATTAAATGAAGATATGTTTTTTTTTTTTTTTTGTCTTACTCCATATATATCATTAGAAAAATAAAATCGGTTATATTAAATGTATCTAAAAATTCACGCACAGTCTTGTGTAATATATATTTGAAAATCTGTAAAAAAAAAATTGGGCAACAATCAATATATTTTTAATGTAGTAGAGATTTTAAAAAGATAAATTTTTAATTATTTTTTTTATTTTACTTAAATGTGCGGTTTAAAATAATTTATTTTTCAAAATGCACTTTCAGTTGAACGCTGAAATGCCCTCAGTTCATCTATTGTGCAATAGTTTTAACTGAAAAAAATTATTGAAAAGGTAAACTGTCCCCTTAAGTTTGGAAGATAGGATTAATCCTTCAGCAGCTTTAAATAAGAAACAATAACTTCCTTGCTTTTAAAAGTTTTTCTTCCCAATATTCATGAGATGTTCAAGCAATTCAACCTTTCCCAGTGCAAAGGTATTGAATATACACCGGATGCGAACTGTCGACTTCACAAAAGAATCATTGATCAAATTTGAGTATTTGATTTAATGAATAATGTATCAATCTTCTCACTAAAAACACAGTTTCCATTTCTAAAACTCCTTTTGGGATCCTAATAAAACAAACACAGAAAATTACTATCCCTATGACTTGCAAATTTGTGAAGTTATCTTCGTGGATAAAGAATTGTCTGTTTTCTGTTTTTAATTTGGGAAAGAAATCAAGTTTTCATAATTTAGGTAACTAGGGGCCAAGGCCCCCAGACTCACTACGCTCGCTTTTCGTATGAGGCATTCGGCCCCTAATAAGGCTTATTCGTAAAAAAGACAATTTCAACAGACAAAACCCGAAGATTGGATCAGATAGAATGTTACTGAGCTACACATTGCTTGGTTCTTGCATGTTCATTGGTACATAAAAATTTAAACTTCACACTACAGTAGACCCCCTCTCCCTCATAACGCGGAAAATATTTTGTTATGGGAATCCGTGTTGTACGGGTCCTGAGCTATACTCCACCTGGAGTGCGGACTCCGCTTATAATCGCTGGAAAAATTATTTGCACTCCTCAGAAACACAATGATATTTAATATTGCCATTCAAAAGTTATATTAATTAGGAGCTAAAGCATAATAAAATCAGAACATCTGTTTCAGCTGTATTTTTAATAATGTAAAACCTATTGGACACCTTGCGAATTTGCCACCCATGGCGATTTTTTATTATTTGGCGACTTGCGTACATGTAAAGTTAATAAAAGCTACGGAACAGATAGAATATAGCCTGCCACCCATGGCAACTTTTCATTATTTGGCGATTTACACATGCTCACAACCTATATTTACTGTTCATTTAAGGTTACCGAAAAACCGTTATCTATATTTTCATTTACATAATCGTTTGCAGATTGACGTACTTAACACCACGAATTATACCATCTCGTCGCGCTAGCAAATATCCAAAGTGTACTATAACTGCTATAATGGCATAGTTAACGCCGCCAAATATTTCTACTGGTAGCAAATAATTCAGCTGGACGAGAACCGGCTTTAAATAATCTGCATTTTAATTATTTTTCATTTTCAAGATATTAGTCATTCTGTTTTGGAAAAACGAATAATCGCTCATTCTAAACTCCTGTTGTCTAAGCGAACTTGCTATTTGAAAAATGTCAACTTTGTGTAACACATTTTGAGTTACTTATTTCATATAGTTTTTATTTTGGCGTAAAATGGGCGCAATTCTAACTCATGTTTGTAAATTTCACGCGATTCTAGATACTTGGAAACGCTTTGTTGCAAAGGAATGAATGATTTTATGTCAAATCTGGCAACCATTCGGTTTATTTTTTCAGTTTTTTATTAATATCTTCTAAAATAATTCGATTTTCGAAATTTAAATCAGCTTAGCAGGTTCCTCGGAATTTTTCGAATCTGTGGGCACCTTAGTCGAAACTCAAATCCCCACGGTTTAGGAGGAGATAAGCTGACAAGCTTTGACAGCGCCAGCGGGCTTTACATTTTTTTAGAATAGAGAGATACCCAAATTAAATTTCATGCTGTTCTGGAAACTCCCGGAATTTTTTCGCACTCGAAAGATTTCTTTTGTGTACACAGCTATTCTCAAGTCCATGCAAACGATTTATTTGTGATTAAAAAAAAAAAAATGATAAACTGTGTAATCTGGAAAAGCTTTTTTAAACGAATTTGAATCCCATTTATATGACGTCATATTCACTTGAAAAGGGTAATTTTGTCAAGCAAATGATTTACTTTTTTGACTCTCGGAAATAAAATGGTGCTAAAAATAGCGAAAAATCGCCTAAAAAGGAGGGAACGGGTGGATTTTCAGATTTTTAAAGAAGCGCAGATTGTTTTCTATATTTTTATACATGATCATGAAAATTTTTAAGCGGATCGTGCAAATAGTGAAGAAGTTATTATGTTCCGGGAGCCAGCAGCAGATTTTGGTCAGTTATTTCTTCCCGGCCGATAATTCGTGAGATGATTAAGATAGTTGTCTATTGAAGCCTGGTGATCATCAGCTGCCGCACCATGGGTGGGTTGGGCGGCGGCCGCCTTCCAGACACGTAAAAAAAAAAAAAAAAAAAAAAAAAAAATTCAGTCATTTCCTCCCGGTTGAAAATTTCTGAAATAATAGTTGGCATAGTACTTGTTTGAAAAAAAACCGTCAGCTGGCCAAGCGGCGGTGGATTATACGTCAGCTGCTCATACGAACACGTAAAAAAAATTTTTTTTTCAATGATTTCCTCCCGGTTGAAAATTTGACAGATGTTAGTTTACATTCTACTTTAAATAAAAAAAAACAAGTCAGCTGGCTGTATGCCGGTGGAAAACCCGTCAGCTGGCACAGTGAAAGTGTGGCGCGGAAAGGTAGTGTGGCCGCCGCTAGCCTATTTCAATGCACCAGCTGACGGGTTTTATCCCGGCATACGGCCAGCTGAATTTTTTTTATTATGGCAAGAATTATGTCAACTATTATTTGACAAATTTTCAACAGGGGGGAAATAACGCACTTTATTTTATTGGACACAACCCTGTGCCGCACAGCCAGCTGTCGTCAAAAAAGGGTCTCTAGATCTGTGGCACGCGATGAACGTTTCGATCGTCCGCCATCTGGCTGGTAGTTAAGTCGAGCGATGGCAACGGCTGCCCTTTTTTCAGCATTGGGAAAGGGTTGCGCCTGAAAGGGTTAAAGGGTTCTAACGCGTATTCACGTTACATCTGGAGAAAACCGATGGAAACTCCAGCTTGTTAGATGAACAGCCGGACGCGGGACCTTCACGAGAGTAGTAGAAATGACAGGCTACAAGAATTCAATAAATGTATATGTAGTGTAAAAAGAAACATTCCCGGAAGCATTTACTGTACGAAAGAACGGCAAATAGGATAAATAATTTAATATTTCAGGGAAAAAATGAACTTCTTAAGCTATGCTAATGAGTGAAAACAAAATCGTCCAAACAAACTTGCTAATATTTAGCCTAACAAGAATTTGACAAGTTCATTATTTAACTTGTCAAATAATGAACTTGTCCTGAGGTATGAGGTGTCCTGAGAAGATCCTGAAGTATATCTCGTCCATTTGTACCTTAAATATATATATTTTAATGCAGTGTAATGACTGCTAGTAATTTTTTTAAGTAATACTTAAAAATCTGTTTAAAAACTCATTTTTCCCCCCAGCAATGCTTATACTGGTAAAAAATGAAAAATATATAGGTAACAAACTGTATGAAATTTAACAAATGACTCCCATCATAATTTTTAAAATAAACCTGTTTTTCGCTATTTTATAACTAAAACATAGGGTGAACTAAAATTACATAAAACTGTATTTACGAACAAGTAAAGAATAATCAACTCGCTAAACCTTTAGATAACTAACCTAACAATACATATTTAGTTATTTTGAATTATATATAGGGCCCTATAAAATGTGCAAATATACGGAAAATGCGGAACTTCGCATAATTTACGATTCTCCGCATAAACTATACAATTTTCCTCATAACACCGCATTTTTCGGCAAACTTTTTATTTCTTAATTTTTTTCTCAGTGTATCTTCAAAAACCCTTTGTATCCCAATTCGGGACCATAGATGCGAAAAATGCAACAAAACACTTGCGAAATTGAACTTTTATTATTGTCCAAAAATGGATGTCTGCAAAAAATGAGGACCTAAGCTTTTCCAACCTGGTTTGAAATTCCAGCTGAGAGCGGCTCGAGTATTTGACCCAGACTAATAGTCCAACAGAATGTTGATGATGATGAAGTCAACAACAATATTTCAGGATTCGGTGATTTTCAAATAACTTTTGAGTATGCTACTTACAAGGGGTATGTTAAGGAATCTTCCGCAGAAAGCTATATAAAATTTTGGAATTCAGAGGCGTATATAACAGAGTTTTGTAGAACTAACAGTCAAAGTACAACGAGTTTTACCTAATTCTGTAAACTGTAAAAGAAAAATTTTATGTTATAAATATTTACAAAATATTTACAAAATAGAGGCAGAGTTTGAAGGAATCATCACCTACAGGGCTAGCATCACTTCATTTTAATAGAGTTTAGTGCAAAAGTAAGGCGCACTTATTTGTTTTTAATTGTAAATTAAACTATTGCTTTTCTTTTTCATTTAGCTATTTCCCAACTCATCCGCATTATTTCAATAAATTTCTATAAATACCGCATAATCTCAATAAACTACCGCATCGATGCGGCATCATTCCAAAAACTTTTTCCGCATATTTTTTTTAGGTCCCTAACTATATATTTTTTTCTGCGAAGCTCCTCATAATTTCTTGCGTGTACTGAAAATTGTGACCGTTTCAACTTTCAAAAATAGTCTCGATACTTAAGAACAAATATTTTAAGTTAAAATGGCACTGTATGTAAAATAAAATAAATTTAGAAAGTCAATTCATATATCCAGGGAAAAAACCATCGAAGTCCATTTGCAATCGAAACTGATGGTTAGCAATTATCCGTCGGAGCACAAAGAACTGCTTCATAGGGAAACATTAACTCGATTCGTCAGAAACACCTAGAAAATTTTAACGTTATTTTTAGATCAAAGATGAAGTAAGTTAATCAGGAAAACTTAAAAGAAAAGCCGAGTTCATTTTAGTGGCTTTTCCCCTATACCCTTCAATTGTTTATTCAAAAGATTACTTTAGATAAGTTTCCCCCCACTCTCAAAATTGCATAAATGCCCAGTTAGTAATGTATGATCACAACTGATCATAGAATCTGTATATGACGTTTTAACAAAAAGGGTGTACAGACGCAATATTTAATAACATAAAAACACAATTAATAAAATAAATAAAAAGTAATCATTGGACCTTACCTAGAGAAAACATTTTTGCAAGGATCAGGATAGGACTTCGTGCCAAATTCTGTGAAGACGGGCCGTTGAACTTGAGTTATTTTTTGGTAGGCAACAGTGTCCAAGAATCGAGACATCACGTTTATCTATGAAAAATATTAATATTTGAGAATTAAATTTCTTTAAAAAGAATACACTGTCATAAAATTAGCCTTACATTCGTAATTTATATAATTTTATCGTCTAACATTGAGTTGACACCTAACTTAGTTTATCAGACCCAGTTTGCACCAATCAGATACCCATGTCTGTGTTCGGCTGAATTAACAAGTTGTGCATTTGAGAAACACAGGCCACGTAAAAGCTTTCAAAGGATTGTCAAGTAAGTTCTCTAGCTTTGACTGTCAATTTCGGTGAAGTTTAAGGTCCGTGAAATTGTTTTGCACAAAGAGAAAATTGCTAAATAATGAAGTATAAGATACAGCAGCTTTATTCGAAATTAAGACACTGCCAATTTCATAAATTACATAAAACTTATATATCAGTTATTTTAATATTTATTAAACTCCTGTTCGTAGCTAAAGGCACATCAAAATGCGATTTGAAGATCGTATGAACTTAAGTAACATAACACGTTAGCGAATGCATTTGGGGGGGGGGGGGTGGCAAGTCAAGGTTCCTGCTCTACTAAGGATACTATAATATTTTAATGTTAAGTCACTTCTACATTATGAAAGTAAGTAAATCAAAGGCAATATTGGAGCTTTGGGGGCGGGGGCACGGCCCCTCACTGCTTATGACGCCCATGGTATGGGTGCCCATGAATATAAAATATGCCATCATTTACTAAAATTAGAATCTTCCTAACACTAATAGAGTGAACGCTCACTGAGTGAAACTGGAGGTTTTTCAGAAAGAAAATTTGAATTATTCGATAATTAGTTTGTTGTAAAGCTATTTTTAGCTAAATAACGGCATTCTACAACCTCAGGAAATAATGCTTTCTGAATGAAGTATATTAACAAGGCACCTAAATAATAGTACTAAAATAAATGTAAAATGTGAACTGTACTTTTTCAGAAATCTTAGGATCCTTGTTTTTCAGTTACTTTCTCTAGTTGAAGCAAACTAAGATTCCATTTGAACTATTTTTTTGAAGGGGGGGGGGTCAATCACAGCTTTAGAGGATTTAAATTTGTACATTATCTTCAAATCAAAAAAAAAAAAAAAAAAATCCTTCATTTTAGTTTTTTTGGCAAACGTTAATTAAGATCATTCTGCCAATCTGTATTAAACTATTTACTTACATAAATGGAATACAAATGAATTTGATACATAATTGCTATAATCCTCTTATTTGTTTTCAGCTAAGACTGTGACGGTAAAATAAGCATACCGGTAAATTTTTAGTTCGAATTTACCTAAATACGTATAAAATTTCAAAAATTGATTAATTCTGAAAATCAATTCCTATAGAGGTTTTTCTGAACTTTCGAAATATCTGACGATTCCAACACAGGCTGAATTTAAATTAACGAGCGTCTATTGTGTGCTATCCTGCAAAGTATAAATGAACATATAATGCTCAACAGTGGCGTATGCGAAGCGGGAGCTATAGAATTTAATTTCTTGCACCTTAAACACCAGGTTTCGTACTAATTCTAAAGTGATTAAAAAACTTTTCTGGATAAAAAAAAAATGAGATTTTTTTTGTCTTTTTTGGAGGGATAGGAAGGGGAAAACGTTGTAAATACTTGATTTGATTAAATTAATCAGCTCAAAACTAATTTGGCCCGGATCTGAAATTCCCGATTGTGTTCGGGCTCGTCAGGAATTTCTCCTTTATTGAACATACTCCTATGTAAACAGATTTTAAAAAATGATTCATGGGAGAAATAAATCAACTATTATTTGTTAAACGTGAATTCAAAGAATTAGAAAGTGCATTAAAAGTTTGCTGTTATATTTGCCTTTAATCTGCACAGACGGCAAAATTTTTGACATTCTGTCGATGAAATAATTGACTTTTATTTATCTATTAGCCGAAATTTCGGACTCCGACTTAAATAATATCGGTCGGGATCGGACTTTAAAAAATGAGCCCGAACTCAGCTCTTAATGGAGACATGATTGGTCAATTTAATTTCATAAGAGAAATTAATTTAAATTTCCTGTGGGTGAATAAAAAATCACACCCAAGAGGAACTTTTACTCACGTGTCCATTTCTGATGGTGAATTTGTACATGAGGGCACATCCATCAAGCCAATGATTCATGGAGAAGCCATTTTCAAAATCCCACTTAGCAGGACCCAATCTGAAGAGCTGGCCCTCCAACCAATCTGGAATGTTTCCTGGAATATAGAAGAAACGAAAAAAAAAATCAGAAATATAAAGTTACATGCGAAAACTGCAAAATCAAAATACATAATTTTTGAAATTTTATTGTTTAACCCTTTGAGGCACAACCCTTTCCCAAATCTGAAAAAAGGGCAGCCGTTGCCCTTTTTTTAGAGACCCTTTTTTGACGACAGCTGGCTGCGCCGGCACAGCCAGCTGCGTCAAAAAAGGGTCTCTAGATCTGTGGCACGCGATGAACGTTTCGATCGCCCGCCATCTTGCTGTTAGTTAAAATGAGCGATGGCAGCGGCTGCCCTTTTTTCAGCATTGGGCAATCTGTCCATCTGTTCTCGCATTCTTCCATTTTTCAGCAGATGTCAGTGCTGTTAAAAATAATCGTGACCATTTTTTGACGGGAAATGCGTGCTAAAAAGTAAAGGATTCTCTTGGAGCTCTGTCACCCGCAACTATTTTTATAAAAATCAAATCTATTCTTCGTGCCTGGCAACAGTCAAAACGTCAGAGTTTGGTGTTCCCAGAGCGGGAACACTGCGCGTTAAAGGGTTAATGGCCAAATTATGTTAGCTTATTTCGCCATGATTTCCTTATTTGTAAATAGTATAAAGATTTAATTTTATATCTTGCACTTTGCATATGTTAATTTGATTAAAAAAAATTAATCGCACTTGCTTACTAAGAAAGAACACCCACGTTTCATAAAGCAAGGCTGTGCGTAATATGCTCAAGACTATTTGAATTGTTTCTCCCTATTACAGATACAGACCGTGTAGATCTGAACTGAGCTGAACTAAATTCAATTCCCCAACTGTAGCGATAAAGGAATATATAAAACGTGGAAATTTTAAAAATGTAAAAAATATATAAAGGAAAAGGTTTTTATTCCCTACCTTTAACAAAAAGTTGCGTCTAAGATACGGATTTCAGATAGATTTAACAATGTAAAAATTCGGTTATGACTCCATTCAACTTTCTGAACATATGATCGTTACCAAGCGTGCGTTTATAAGCCCCATGGTTTGGTAAAAATTCATAAGTGTTATAGTTTTGCACTGGGCTACAAAAAAAAAAAAAGAAGTTCTACACTACACACACCAAAATCTATACAGGTAGTGTGGCGCTTACCTATACTATGTACTACACCCGATTTCATCTTATTCAAATGAACCATTTAGACACAAGAGCATGCTTTGCGTCCATAGACTAAAGTATCAGGTTGTAACGAAAGTTTTCCGCCAGATTTGCTTGAGTCAGCTCACGCGGTACCCAGCTATTGACCTTATATGTCAAGTTTATGCGATGCAGCGCGACTAATGGACACGGCACTAAAGTCTAACTCTTTCAGCTAGTTTTCGTGTGGATGAATATTTTATTCTTTTCCACAGATTGTCGTAGGCGGTCCTCATCAGCATCATTAGGCCGGCCAGAGCGCTCTGCTTCTTAAATGTCCTAGTCCTCGTTTTTGAACTTTCGGTACCAAATCTTCACAGTGTCATATGATACAACAGTAGTACCTTAAGCTGTACACATGATTCGGTGTCATTCTGTAGATGACTTTTTGCAACAGTACTGAGAGTAAATGATGGTTCAATCTGGTAGCGTGATAGTTCCATTTCAGACACCTTATACTTAATCATAACGATATTGTTTTACAGATTTCACAACACAATGCTCTAAAACAAGTCTTTTTCTTTCAAATAACAAAGATCGTTTCGCAAAATATTGGCAAAGACACCAACGCGAACTGCATGTGCAGGCAATACTTGCAGTGGCGGAAAACTTTCGTTACAACCTAATATTAAGAATTCATTTTGAATTCTTAAATGATTAAAATATGATTGAAATAATGATTGAAATAATGAACTAAGAATTCCTTAAAATTTCATCACTCATTGAACCCTTGTGAACAACAACACTAAAATCCATGCAGGTCATGTGACCGTGACCTAGAATATACTCAAGCAATTTGCGCTCAATCCAATGCGCCATTCAGGGGCGCGCACACGCACACCACCGTAAAAATAAATTAATTCAGAAATCATAGGCGTTACTTACTATGAACAATAGGGGGCCCTATTGAGTGTATAGGAATATTGGGAACAATAGCCCCCTCCCACCCTAAAATTCAAGAAAATTCTGATATAACCCATTTGAAAATGATATTTTCTACAATAGGAAACATGTTGCCCCCCCCCCGATGTTTTATGTCTGTTTACGACAATGTCGGAATACCTTACCAGAAAACGTATAAATACATCGAAATCTGTCACATTTTTCCATGACTACAGTACTATCCTTACATGGTACATATTTGGACAGTAAAAATAATAAAACTAAATAAAAGCAACTATAGTTCTAGAAAATCGTCCCTATATAGCAAGTACGTTTTAGTTTTAAGACGAAAAAGTAAATTTATGGTATCAGTATTTTAGTTGACAACGTTTTAATAAAAATTTTTAGTGGCTCCATTGTACTTTCTAAACGCAATCTTTACCAACCGTTTAAATAAATTTTATTTAGCTCAACCGAATGCACTATATATTCAGACATTACTCCACTTCAAATAATTTGAGTGTATGGACCACAATGTACAAGAATAATTCTGTGCAGCCCTGCAAAAAAATCTGTACTTCCTATACACTCAATACTGGTTGTGCGAGGGTAGTCTCTAATAGATATACCGAATTTGAACTCAATACACACACACAAAATAGTACAAATGGATTCGGAAGACCTCAAAACGTAAATACATCCGAACCTCAAAGTCGATTTTTTTCTTGATTGCAATACTTTATTCATATGTTACATGTTCGGAAAGTTTAAAAAGGAGTTCATTTAAGAGGAAATTTATATCCAATAGCCTTTCAGGATTCAGTAAAATGTTTGAGTACGTAAATATCTGGCTGCGAAAGTATTTCACGGTGCGGGTTGCCATACAATACAGATGAGAAAAAAACAAAATAAGAGTGGCAGACTCTTCGAACGTTGAAACGGAATTGAGAACGTAGGAAGATGGAGTAATTCGAAACATTGTAATGACACCTAATCCTATTTCACACCGGCCGACCATGACATTCTACAACGGCCTTGGTCCCAAACAAAACAGCCTTAAAAGACTTGCCATTCATTAAATGGGCGACTTATATAAACAAGATAACTTTCTGGAAGCTACCGAAGGTTTGTTTCGTTATTAGATAAACATTGTTTTGAATAGCAATCAGAAATTTAGAGATAAATGTATTTTTTAGTTCTCGAAATATCACACTCACGAGCAATAAACTTGATGCTGCGGTATGCCAAATCAAAATATAGTCGAAGGTTAAAATAAAATATTTAAAAATATATTCTTGAAATTATAATCAAAATCTCAGTATATATACTTGAAATTATAAAGAAATTTCGTGACTGAGCCAGTATAAAGCAGTGATCCCCAACCTTTTTATAGCCCTGAAACTGTCAAAGTTTGATAGCTTTACTGCGGGCCGCTGAGAAGGGGAAAGGGGAAAGTTGATTGCTTATATTTTAGATTGTTTTGATTTAATAATTTAATTCTATTTAAACATGCCTCCAAAATAAAATACAGTGACACCATGAAATGAATATAAAGTGATTTAACATTTTAACTCACTAGAACGCTAAGTCAATGGGAACCCAGAATTTTAAGACACGATTTTTATTCATAATCTCGAAATGTTTAATAAACAATATAAACTAATTTAAAATAGTTACAATGTTTCTTATTACAAAAGGTATGAATTATCACAAACCAGACAAAGTCGCACAAACCTGAGAGAAACATACTACAGTAAATAAAAAATAATTTACGTTCCTTGGTCTGCTCGGTTCGCATTTGATCCACCGAACGGGGGTTGGGGATCACTGGTGTAAACTAATTCACTTCAAATATTAGCGAAACTTGTTTTCCGGATGTGTTTGGGAATAAGATTTTGGGTAAGAAACTGGGTCAAAATTAATTTCAACATTCAAATACTCTAATTCTAATCAAACACCGGCACTCCAATTTTTCTCTTCCTGTGATGTAAATCACATATTTAATATTAATTGCCGTTTGTTTTCAGTTTCTTAAATTTAATGTATTTTAAATCAAGCTTTTTAACTTTAATTTCTCTTCTGATTTTTAATTACTTCGCCTTTCAAATTTTTTTACGCTTTTTCCCACATGTTCATTTTTCAGTTAACAGCTTATCTATCCGAATTGTGTTCTGAATTTATTCTTACACTAATTTCTCTACGTCAGTAATAAGTAGGTTGTATTTCTTTCTCTTTCCTAGGTGTTAAACATTTGTTTCTCCTGCAAAGCATTTACACCGAATTAATATGCATCTATACTTAACGGTCTTACTATACGCGTACAATACTTTATTTCTTTTATTGCCAAACATGGACTCACATCAGTTAAAATCTTGCTCAAATAATTTTCTATCACACGGGTTTACTGTAATTTGGCTAGTTTTACTTCAATAGTTTGGTGCCCTGCTCATTGTTATGTCTTGCTATCCCTCTGTTGGCTACGAATATTCTGCTGTCTTTCTAGGGATGGACGCGAGACGACTTTTTTGCGAGACGAGACAGATTTACAGCTTTTTTGCGAGACGAGACACACATTTTTAACATTACGATATAGGGATTTTTGCGAGACGCGAGACGCTTATTTTTCGTCTCGCGTCCATCCCTAGGTCTTTCGGCGTCATTTATAATGAAGGTACTTATTGACTCTCATCTGAGCGTTCCTTTATATGCCAAGTTTAACTTTTAGCCAACCCCTTGTTCAATTTGATTTCATACTTTTTTTTAAATTGGAGAGACTCATCTTCTGACCAATACAGCAAAACGTCTCCCAGCCACCATCATTCTGTAACTGTGCATCGCTTAAGACGTAAGAAATAAAGTGTTTTCGTCTCTACATGGTGTCTGTATAACTGTGTCGCAAAGTGACTTTTTACCTGGATTATTGTTCAACATTGCAACGCTCGGTCACTGCCCGCAAAGACTTCGAAAAGTAAATCTTTTAAAAATATTTAAAATCACCCCAAACAATAAACATTCTTCTTCATACTTCCCTCCCCCAGACTTCAAGGGATCGATGTTCATCTAATATTATCAGCTCAAGTGGTTGCGTGAAAATAACAAATATATACTGAAACTGCTACATTTTTAACAGTTTCAACGAAACTGGAGTGTTTACAAAACGAGTTTGTCGGTTTGTCCATGTCCTAACTGTTGTAAATATGCATCGATTGCTACCGATATTTTTATGAATATCTGTAGCAATCGATGTTACAGATATTAAGTTTTTGATATGCACTGTGGAATGTACTGTAAAAGCACTTATTTTCGAGAGCCGCAATTTTCGAGAAAACGAAGATATCTGTGGTTTCGCGAGCTGAAAATTTCGCGAATTTTATATGAACAGAACTGAAAGTTGAAAAATCCAGGAAGTACATAAATATAGAGCCCCTTTTGCATAAGGCATTTTAAAAAACTTCCTTTTGTCCGAAAAGTTCGTCCCTCCCTCCCCATTTTGAAGGGCTTCAAAGAAGCTGGTGTAAAATTGTAAGTGAATGAGCTGCATTGTATTGGTTGTGTTATTATTTTATAGTCAAGAAATAGTTACAGGAAAGAAAGTTGTCAAGAGAGAGTTTGTAACTGTGTATTCAATAAATCATTATATTTTGGTAAAGAAAATTTTATTTTTTATTATTTGAAATGGAAAAAAAAAAGTACTTCGCGAGGTTTTAATTTTCGCAAATTCGACGGGCTGGTGAAAATCCCGAAAATTAAAGCCTCGCGAAAGTAATTACTTTTACAGTATTTCTATTGAAACACAGCTTTGTTGTTGTTGTA
The DNA here is from genome assembly GCA_038373885.1 of Cheiracanthium punctorium. Taxonomy (NCBI): domain Eukaryota; kingdom Metazoa; phylum Arthropoda; class Arachnida; order Araneae; family Cheiracanthiidae; genus Cheiracanthium; species Cheiracanthium punctorium. The sequence goes on along the minus strand of JAWZYV010003229.1, from coordinate 238,374 downwards.
ATATTTTAACTTCACCTCAGCTAAAACAAGGTGAACGTATTGTAACCAAATTCGGTACATGGTCTATACTTGAAATGTGCTCAGGGAATAAAAAAAAGAAACTCTTGAGCGCATTTTGTGTACAGTCCATATGCCAAATTTGATGCAAATCTGCTCATCCGTTTTTCAGCTGTATAAAATGCTATTTGTAGTTTAACTATAAATCGCCCTGTATCTTCGACACTTCCATCCTTTTTCAAATGAAATAGAGTTAATTAACAGGTATTATTGAGGTATATAAAATGATGCAGTATGTGGAAAATATTGCTGAATTTATGGCTCATCACTGACCCTGGAGCCTTATGTATAAGAGACCAGCATTTTCGTATCTTAATGATTTTAAACTGTCCTCTCCATCTTTGCTAAATTTGTTGGTTTCCTAAGATAAAGCACACTAAGGCTATCTGCTAAAGAGACGAATGCCTTGGAAAAAAGACTTTAAGGGGTTCTCTAAAGAGTACCCACGTTACAGCTGGAGAAAACAGCTAAAATCTTTAGACCTTTATATCGACAGTCGCGTCGTAGTCCACAGCCCCGGACCTTCACACTTCCACAAATACAATATGATTTGAGTTTGATTCTCCGTCCGTGTTCTGTCATAAATATGCATGGATTACTAAGAAACTTACATATGGTGTTTCCAGTGGCGGACCGTGGTCAAAAATGTTAGTGCAGCCGGAAACATATGACCCCCCCCCCTTCCTCCGGACAGGAATGGAAAATCTTTGTTACTGAATTCGAAAGCTGGCGGATTAAGCCCTCACCCAGGATAAAAGAAAGAAAAAAGAAATTACATAAAAAATGTAAGAGATCTTATTTTACTTCCATAAAATGGACATAAATTTCAACCAGCCGCTCCTGTCCTATATATTGCATTAATTCGTGTCTGATTCGAAGTTTCATGAGAATTTTCTTTTGTAATAATAACTTGAGAAGAGAAGAAAAAAAAAAAGAAAAGAAAACTTACTTATTTTTTATAAGTCAAATCAATCTTCCTTTCTTTTAAACTTGCGAATCAGTCAGTGATGTCCTCATAAAAAGGCGTTGTTGTAATTCAGATATCATTAATTTTAAAAGCTCTTTAAAATTCCCCATGTTTAAAGAATTTTCTCGCTCGCCATGTCCTCTTAATCCCAGTTCTTGCTTACTTAAAAACAATACTGCTTTTATGGGTAATTGCATGAAGCGTCTATTCAGGCTTACCTTCTTGATAAATTCAGCAATATAAAGTCGAGAGTTTTCCTTTAATGCGTCAGCAATTTGGTCCCACTTCTTATTAACTCCTTAAATTTTAAAGAATTTTTTAAATGCTCGATTGAGCTTTCATGTGTTTTACATGATCGTGTGATGGTGGTTAATCCATCCTATCCAGTACCATTACAAACGCTCTTTTTTATCTCAACGATTAAACACGGCCAACAAAAAAAATTTTTGTAAATAAAAACTGCCCAATAGCCACGAGAATAGTGCATATCATGATGAATGGAAGCTACGACCATGCTTTGACGAACCTGCTTTTTTCTTATGAATGGACAATTTTGGTGTCGGTCTATTTTCTTTTAGTGGTTGTCGTTCATCATCTTCTTTCTATGTGTTAAACGGAGTTTCAAGTAAGACGCAAACTGGATAATAACGGGGCTCCATGTTTCAAAACGGTTAAATCATAGATTTCAATAACACATGGACACAGTAACAAATAAAGCTAAAAACTTTCAACCTTCCCAGACAAAAAAACAAAAAAAACTATTGTTTCCGTTAGAATGAGCTAGAACAGCGGTTCTCAATCTTTTAACGTCGTGCCCCCCCAACAAAGGCTAACTTACAGTGGCGCTTCCCCCCCCCTAACATTTTTCAGCATACATTGAGATTTTTTAATCTTTAATAATGAACATTTTAAGCGAAAATGAATATATTGTTGAGTAAAAATGAGAATAAATAAGATGATTTTTAAAAACATGCATCACTACTTGCTCTATATAGTTTTTCTCGCATCCCCCCCTGCAAACGTTCCGCGGGGGGCGCGCCCCCCTCAGGTTGAGAAACGCTGGGCTAGAACATATATTCTGTGTCTTTATTCTCTCCCTCACTTCTCGTCCGAGCCAATCAGTTCGTCGAATTCACAAGTGCAGCAAAAGTCAGAAAACCTTTCTTCAGCTGAGTCTTAACTAAAACACCCTATGCTATCCTGAGCCGGAGAAACTGCTAGTCGTTACCATGGCAACGGTGCTGCCAATTCCTTAATCAGCGCTGAGGGCTGTACCAACAACTTTCGCAGTTGAATTGCGGGAAGATTAAAGGGTTTTTTTTTCTGAATGAGCGATCCGGCCGTTACTACAATACGGTTTTTTTTTTTTTTTTTTTTTTAAATTTACCATAGGAATTCCATAATTCTAATCTGAATTTAAGAAAATTTATAGAATAAATTATTTTCAAGTATGTGCTAATAATTTCAAGTGCAGCCCGGCAGTACTTGCTGTATCCCCCGAGCCGCCACTGGTTGTTTCTGCTTGCTATATACAATATACTTAACTGAAGAGGGTTTGTATAGAATGAACAGTTTCTTTTACCGTGAGACCAAAAAGGCTTTAACCTTCCTGGGCGGCATTGGCCGAAGTCGATTTATTGAAGAATTGACATGATTTCGGCCGCGGTAGTAAAAAATAGTATTGTGCACTCGAACATGTAAGTTGTGACACGGCATCCGAATGAGATCCAGAAAGTACTAACAGAAAAGAACAATAAATACAGTAAAATCATTTAAGTGTATTCATCGGGTTTTCTCTCCCACTCGTCGCAAATTTTTAATCTTTGTTCAAGGGTGGACTTGGCAGGGCATCATTCATTTTAAGCAAAAGGATGAGCAGAGCGTTTTAATGACAAAAGCTACCCAGAATAAACTGAGCTGTAGTTTAATGCCAATGAAACAATTAATGTCTAAGCATCGGTATCTATGTACTATATACAGTATACTTAATCGAGGGTGGTTTGTATGGTATGAACAGTTTATTTAACCGAGAAATCCAAAAGGCTTTAACCCTTTCTGGACGGCATCTGCCAATAAGTGCACAGCATCCGCGTTTTTTACTTCCGTCGCAGAAGTAGTCTCAATTCTACCTCCAAACCTCAGAGCCCACTTTTGTCTTTTCGCTTTGATTCCGCCCAGAAAGGGTTAAATACATTGAGGTCTGTGGTCAATCATGGGCGGAGGGGGCAGCAGCAATATATCGCTTTTTTTACACTTCATTAAATTAAAAAGAGGAAATTAAAAATACTAATTAAAAGTTTCACGTTTATCCCTCTATACTACTAACAGATGACAGCACCGTAGTCAAAGTGATTTATCTCAATGAAAGAATAAAGTTTTTTTTTTTCTTTAAAAAGTATTGTGAAAAGGTAAAATACTGAAGTTAGATCTCTTTCCTCGATACGGTTGAAGTGCATTTCGAAGACTCATCTAGTTCAAACAAAATGAATTCAATTTAATTAATGAAGTTTATTAAAGAATGCACTCCCATAAAAGTAATAATTGAGATATTTGCATGAGTGGTTTTAATGACTCAGCTTTGGCACGTTACAGGGAAGAAATATCGGAACCTTCCTGTCTGCCTTCCAGGCTATCGGAAAATAGGGACACGATAAGACATTCCAGGGAAGCTAGTGTGTTTTTAAGGGTTTCATAGTAAAGTCTTCTTCACGCTAAACGGGCCTCAATTCATATGGTACGAATATTTTTCCTAAGTATCGTACTTAAGAAGTGGGATGGGATGGGTTGGGGGGGGGGGGGGGGCAACCTCCTTCTTGTTCATAAATTTTCACTACACAGAAGTTATGGTTACATTGACGTAAGTCGGTGGCTGTTTCATGGCGAAATGCTTTGGGCCTTGACATCATGTTTGCTTCAGCCTTAACTATGTAAATAAAGACTTGCGGATGGCAGCACATGTGGTAAAAATGCATTTATTTACTGTCATTACTGTTTTTTACGCCACATTTTTAGGGCAACAACTTACAAGAGGTTGTGACGAAAATACCCTCTCCACTTTATTCCAGTTTTCACTGCAATGCATCTATAATTTAAATTATTTAAAACACTGAATTATCATAAAATATGTTTTTAAATTTAAAGCTTGTATGTAATTTAGGAGCCTATTTTTTAATAACTACAAATCTTCGTATTAAATATTTTTTTTAATAATTTAAAAATTACATGAAAATTTTATCGTGAAAATAAAATTTTCATTATTTGCCGATTTCCAAAATGCTCAGAGGGTTAAAGTATTTTAATCTGTTTGAGACCCTAGGCTTCGGCCTAGTTGGCCTGCGCGGGTGATCTTACCCCTGGAAAAAATGGTAACTAACAGGTTAACTAAGCTTAAAGCTGTAGTAAAAGTGAAAAAAAAAGTTAGAAAATGGTTTTAAGTCACGAGTTCGGTATGATCATTCGTAAATACCATCATAAATTGCGCCATAAAATAATTTACAAAATGAGTCGTACCCAGCCCGATCGAGGCTCGTTAAAACAAATAAGAGCAGTTTTTTCTGCAGATCGATACGAAAAGCTTATGGTTGTAAAAGTTTTTCTTCATTGTTTAATCTCCATTTAGCAGATAAGTATGAAACCTTAAAAATCTAGTGCAGTCGCGGTGCCTTTACGAAGCTCTGCGATAGTTCCTATGGTAGCAGTTTGAGAAAAAAAAAATGATGCTGGATGTTGAAAAAAATAATTTCGTACAAAGTTATTGCAAAGTATTTTTCACCTAATATATAAAAAAAAAGAAATCATTTGGCTTTATTAAATGATATGACTAGCTGTTCGTGACAACACTAATTTGAACTGCAGTAAAAGCAACGGAGAAAATAAATCGAATGGAGAAAGTTCAGATTAAAATTACACTAATTACATTCCTTAGCTTTTCATTTTAAGAAATTTAAAATCCAATCGTAGTTTTCAAAATGCAAAAAATTCGATCATTCAGCTTAACTAGCAAAATACTGACTGTGTGTTTAATGAAAAGTAATGACTTTATTCATTTATTTCCCTAGCGGGAAATATTTTCTAATATCGAATACAGTAGAACCTCGATTCATCTTTTTTCATGGGGTGCTTACGAAAAAACTATGAATGCGGGAAAACGACAAATGCGGGTCCAAGTCAAAATAAGTAGTAAGCAATCTTTATGCATACACACAATGACTGTATAGCAACAAATAATAGTTTCTTACAAAATTGTAAAACAAATAAATCGAAGATGAAAATTAAGTGACACTTATTTTAAAAATTCAGTAATTTTATGTGGGGTTATTCATCATTTTTTAAAATTAAATGCTAAATTTTCAAGATTCACAATACTGGACCTTTCATGTGATTTTATGTTTGTATAAAAAAGTTCATACAGTTTCAAATGCCATTATTGCTTCAGACAAACATCGTACTAGTGTACTCTCAGCCTCATCGGCATGAATATTATCCTCTGTTTCGCCATTATATTCATTTTTTGCATCATCACACGTTTCTTCCATGTTTAGGATACCGCATGCCTCACCGTCTTGATAAATGGAATTATAATCATTACATTTCACGCTACGCACATCCTCTTTAAACACGCAACCACTGTTCATCTGACCATCAATGAACCAAGAAATTATACCAAGAAGCAATTACAGTTTGTATGCCAGTGAATCCATATGTATGTATACATATGGATTCACTTACTGTTCAATTTCATTTTGGTCAGGAGAAATACTTTAAAACGATGAAATGCGGGAAAGTCACTTTTTGGCGAACGATACATGCGGGCTTCTTTAACGTTATTCAAATACAATTTGTGCAGGGACTATAGAAATAAAACGATCAATACGGGAAAACGATGAATGCGGGAACGATAGATCGGGGTTCTACTCTATTTTATTAAGAAAAACACTGATACTTTTTGTCCCATTATTTTTTTAAGCGACTGAGAGTTTGCATTTACATGAATAATTTTCAAACCTCACACTCTATAACAAAGAGTATTGCAGATTATTTTTCCGTAAATTATTAACCCTTTGATGGCGGTGGTTGTGCCATGGAACCACCTCATTTCAGCGCTTTCACTGCTGGTCGAAAAAAAAAAAAAATCTACATAGTAGTTAGTTAAGTCTTAGAGACCTGCAGAGACCTGCACGGGCCTGAAAATTGAGTCCCGGCCCGGTTCGTGCCCGACGATCTTGAATATGTAGGCCGAGCTCAGGTCCGTAACACGTTTGAAACAAGCCCGACCCGACCGGCACGGGCTCATAATTGCGGAGTAAAAATTCGAAAATTTCAGAAAATTTAAAAAAATGTAAGGACGCATAAATAGATTGATAAATATATTTTTTTTTTCAGGCTTTTTATATTAAGCAAAGTTATTGATATTCTACTACATTAAATAAATATTAGTATAAATATTCAAATGTAATTCAAAATAACAACACCTCGTCGGTCAAAGTCTAGCGCCACTACTGGTAAATAGTATATACAAAAGGAAAACGGATCGTTGTGATATCCTTTTTTTAAGTGCAATAAAACTTGAAAAACTTTCCCAAACCAAGGTCTTTTACAATAAACGGAGTAAGAGCCCCGCGATTCCAGAATTTATTGCCTACATTAGCCAATTTCTAAAAACACTTTTTTCTGCAGGTTGCAGGAAAGTTAAAAAAAAAAAAAAAGATTATTACAAGACCCAAGTCTGGCCCGGCCCGTTGACAATCCCGTACACCCTTATCCAGTTCACGGGCCGGCCCGGTCCGTGCAGGCGTCTGAAATGGTCCCAAAGCTGAGAAAGTGCAGCAGTTTGCTGTCAATCCATTTAACTACCAACAATATGGCAGTTGATCAAATCGCCCATCTGGAGCCACAGAGCTAAAGAAGTTTGCCTGCACAGCTGGCTGTGCGACCACGCACAGACAGCTGCTTTCAGCTGTAGGCAGTCTATCCAGTGAGTCGTCTGTATTGATGTGAAAATGCTTACGCTTCAAAAGGATTAACCCTTTGAGGCGCAACCCTTTCCCAATGCTAAAAAAAAGGGCATCCGTTGCCATCGCTCGACTTTACCAGCAAGATGACGGACGATCGAAACGTTTATCGCGTGCCACAGATCGAGAGACCCGTTTTTGACGCAAAAAAGGGTCTCTCGATCTGTGGCACGCGATGGACGTTTCGATCGTCCGTCATCTTGCTGGTAGTTAAGTCGAGCGATGGCAACGGCTGCCCTTTTTCCAGCATTGGGCAATCCATTCAGCTGTTCTCGCATTCTTCATTTTCCAGCAGATGTCAGTGCTGTTAAAAATAATCGTGACAATTTTTTACGGGAAATGACGTGCTAAAAAGTAAAGGATTCTCGTGGAGAAAGGATGTCACCCGCAACTATTTTTAGAGAAATCAAATCTATTCTTCGTGACTGGCAACAGTCAAAACGTCAGAGTTTGGTGTTCCCAGAGCGGGAACACTGCGCGTTAAACGGTTAACCTGTAATCCTGAGAAAAATTACTTTGTATTAAATGTTCGTAAATGCGCCATCTCGTATGTGATACTCCACCGGAAAGAATTACATAGATAGCGATGCCTTGATAAAAGACCGGTTCTGTTCATAAGAACGTATAATGCATTCTTTTTTCTTAATGAATTTTGAAACATTATGAATCTTAAAAATAACTAATGTAACCAAAAAAAAAAGAAAAAGATAAAGATAAAACCACCTCGTAGCTGCATTCAATATCTTTATGCTTTTTAAACAAATATATTTGTAATTTAACCAGTTTAGTATTATTTTTCCAGGCAACACAAAAATCTTGCGATTCTTTTTTTTTTTTTTCGTAATTCTAAATTGATAAACATTCATATATGATATACAGTTCTATTAAAATGTGTTTTTAAAATTACCTTGATGTTTCTCTTTGTTTGTTTTCTGGAATATGTTAATTTCTAACAAATATGTCGTTTTCTATACATTAAAAGAACTTTTTTTTAAGCTGGAAAATTTTGAATTGAATGCACATAAAAAAATCAATTTCTAAATTTATGCTAATTATGAATATTTATTGAATCCGTAAGTCTGACCAAACAGAATTTATGAATACTTCTTAATATGTCATTATTTTAAAAATGATTTATGAGTCTTCAAATATTCCAAGCAGAGTTAAAAACAATTCATAAAACAATTTGTGTTTCTGTCGCATAAATGTTAATGAAGGTAAGGTAGAATGCCATACATATAAGTTACTTAAATTGTATGTTTTTTGCAATCATCTCTTAGATCAGTGCAGTATATTCTGGTACAATAATTTCTCAAGACTACAATGATTAAGGCCTTTGCTGTTATCTGCGGGATGACCTCACACGATGCAGAGTCATTTGTAAGGAAAATTTCCCCTGATGAGGTCTTTTTTAACAAATAAAGGAAACGATTCTCCAATCTCATTTCCCCTAAATAAATAGATTTAAAAAAAAATCCTCAGCAGAAGGTCGTTTTACACACCTTGAACCACAACAATGACATAGACTTCTGTATTCACTCAAGCTTGTCGCAAGTAACTGTATTCCGCATTCAAAAAATATGAAACACTCGTCTTTCGAAAGCACATCTGTGGAATTTAGTTCTTCCCTATAATTTTTTTTTTTTTCAGTAGCGGAAAACATGTGCGTGAATTTCAGTAGTGACAATTTCAACGTAATCATTTTTACATTCAAATCAGTTTTATAGAGTGATATACAGTGCACACCGGTTATGACGGACCTGGGATATAACGTACTATCGGTTATAACGTACCTATAAAGGCTAGGTCCCAAATCAAGTCTTATATTTATAATGCTACTTAACTTCGGTTAAAACGTAACTTAACAAAAGTACGTACTTCGGCTATAACGTACTTTTTATACCACAGCCAAAAATAAAATTTTGCTTTTCTTAAGTATTTTATTTCCTTTTTCTCAGAAATTTCAGTTCCTTCAATAACACTCGTTCTCAGTTTACGGATTCCCTAGCGAGATGAATTGTGCATGAATGAAGGGAGCGATCCTTTATCTTTTCACCTGCTAGATAGGGCTAAGAACAAGACCATGTTTTTATTTGTCATTCATCAATGTAAATGCCTCTGAAAAGCCCTATCTATAATGATTCTGATGATAGTGAAGAAGAAACAGAGGAGCCTATCCCAAGCATACCCGATACATTAAATGATGCAAAAACATTATCACGATTTTTTGAATGCCGCAATGATGATGCTAGAGACTACAAAAGTCTATTATGGATATCCAAAACGGTATTTTTAAAGTAGCATCTGCTCATTTAAAACAAAAGAAAATTACAGATTATTTATCTCAATAAAATTGTAAGTAATAAAGAATTTTCGTCTGTTTTAACTTAAATTTTAGAAAATCAGACTTTTTTAAAACGCATATTACAGTGAAATTATGAGCCCGCTTTCCTTTTTTGTGTACTATTGAATCATACCGGCGGTATTGCTTATAACGTACTTCGACTATAACGTGCTACTTTTTTAGGTCCCGTGAGAGTACGTTATGACCGGTGTCTATGTATTAAAACTGCTTTATACAGGGTGTCCCAAAAAGGTGGTAATGGGCTTTAATTCTTTATCTATTAAAGATAAAAGGACAGTGAAAAACGGTGTTCAAAATATGGGGGGGAAATAAGAATCCGTTAATAAAAAATTCCTCTCTTTTCACTTTGAAAAAGTTTCACTTTTTAAATTTGTATACGCCCCCCCCCCCTCCGTACGAAAAAATTTCCAATTAGTAAAATGGCCCCATACACTCATGAGGGGATGTACCCAATTTGAGCCTTTCATCATACATCTTCGCAGAGATATCTTTAAAGAAAAGGGATCGGGTATTATACATGATTTTGTGAATGCAAACGTTTATTCCTAGAGTAAAAAAAGATTTTCTTCCCTCATTTCTGTACGACCTTTGAAATGCGATCATTCTACGTGATCATTCTATGTGATTTTCTCCCTTCGAAAGCCATGGGAAAGTGGTTTAAGTCACCGTTCTATTTATCGTCATATCTCTGACCCTTTTAAGGTATAATTCTCAAATTTTGTGCACCACGAGTGTTGTTGTACAGGGGCCTCGAACAAATTTAAAAATTGTAACTTCTTGAAAATGAACGAGATTTTTTTTTTTCTTAACGGAATCTTATTCCCGACCTTGTTTTGAACGTTTTTTCAGTTAACACTGCCCACTTCTCTAATAGACAAAGAACTAAAGCCGGTTACCACCTTTTTTGGGACACCCTGAATATAATGGCAGATGTTGGAAAAGATAATTTAACCCATTCTAATCTCGTGATGAGTATAATTTTTATATGTTCTATAATATGATAACGCCCAATGAAGGACGATATGCATACTTCCTACTAAACGTTGCTTTAAAAATTTAAAGAATTAAATCTTTGATATCAGAAAATGAATTCATATTATTAATCTCAATACCGAAAATATTTTAATACATGAAACGAAACCATTTCATACACCACTAATGAAAAAAAATGGTCTTTAAACGGTTAAACCAATTTTGTTGATAGTAGTTTGTGTTTTGTGTGCGCTGTCATGGCAAAACTACGCATGGGCTATCTTCCTAGGATGAGGGTTGCCTCAGTCGGAGGACTTTCTAAGTGGCACGAACGCGTATTCACGTTACATTTGGAGAAAAGCGACCAAAACTCCAGACCATTCGATCAATAGCCGAGCGATAGGCCAGGCCAGAACGCTGAACCTTCACATTTCAGCCTCCTACGATTGTGCTTTGTTTAACGTTTTGAGGCGTAACCCTTTCCCAATGCTGAAAAAAGGGCAGCCGTTGCCATCGCTCGACTTAACTACCAGCAAAATGGCGGACGATCGAAACGTTCATCGCGTGCCACAGATCTAGAGACCCTTATTTTGACGAAGTTGGCTGTGCCGCACAGCCAGCTGTGTCAAAAAACGGTCTCTAGATCTGTGGAGCGCGATGAACGTTTCGATCGTCCGCCATCTTGCTGGTAGTTAAGTCGAGCGATGGCAACGGCTGCCCTTTTTTCAGCATTGGGCAATCTATCCAGCTGTTCTCGCATTCTTCCACCTTTTAACAGATGTCAGGGCTGTTCAAAATAATCGTGACCATTTTTTGACGGGAAATGACGTGCTAAAATTCTAAAGGATTCTCGCGGAGCTGTCATCCCCAACTATTTGCAGAAATCAAATATCTTCTTCGTGACTGGCAACAGTCAAAACGTCAGAGTTTGGTGTTCCAAGAGCGAGAACAGTGCGCTTTAAAGGGTTAAAGAAACACCCGAGTTCTAATTTATGAAAATTGAATGAGTTCAGACTTTTTTTTTAATTGAATAATTCTCCTAGAACGAGTTCATAATTGTTTGAGGTTTCCGATTTCCTTTACAACGATTCCTTCAGAATCAGACAAGTTTTAAAATGCTCTGGATATCAGTACTAACAAACTGATTTTAAATTACAAATTTCCTGATCTTGACTGGTCAAGCGATGTAGGAAACCGTTCTCTGAAGTTAACGAGCATACACAAATAGTTTGCTGCCCCCACCCCCTTCAAATAAATTCAATGACGTAATGTAGCACCAATTTCAAATGGATGAGTAACATAAGTAAACGTGTCGTGTAGTATTCAGTTAAGTGTTACACAAATGAGGAAATTCTGTTGAGTCATTAAGTGATGGAATAGCAGTACGGACACCTTCATTCATGACTAACAAAAACATTTAGTTTTTGCTTCTTAGTCTTGTGTCGTTTTGGCAAAGCTACGCATAAGCTATCTGCGTAGGATGGGGCGGGAGACTACATTCTACAGCTTAATCATGTTACATCTGGAGAAAACAGACCAAAACTCCGCGAAACCGGGGGATCTTTACACAGCCATCTATCATGCTCTGTGGCTTATCCACTCTTCCGTTGTATTTCCCAATACTAATTTTTCTCAAGAAAAACCTTTTAAAAAGGTAAAAGAATTCTATGCACATCGATAAAATTAAAATTCAGTTTGTAACTGTTGTGCTAATGATGCATATTGACAATGTACTTAAGTCTGAGCAAACAGATGTCATCAATGTTTTCCAGGTCCGGCGTTTGGGGTGGGAATATTGGTCCTATTGTACCAGGGCCCGAAGTTTCAGGGGAGAGGGGGACGTAAGGCCGTGAAGCAGTTTTTCAAATAACAGTAATAATTCCAATGAAAAAATTATACACTTAGCATATTTTCATCGCTGAAAATTTATCCCATCGGAAAATTTTCTGAAAAATATCTTTTCTTAAAAAATAAATGTTCGATCCCGCCCTGATGTTTTCCCTCTATATCTAACATAAAACTGCGTAACTGTTATTTTTCAGAAGTGACTAGTAAATCCTTGAAGCAATTCGTAGTCAATAATTACAGCTGTAAACCATATTCGGAAGCATGTGAATACAGGTGGAAAGGAAACGTACACACTATCATCATTACAAAACTTCGTAAATTTTCTCTTAATATGTATTAAAAGAGGTTCAAAAACCAGGTTCAAAACCAGGTCGCGTCGCCTACCTAACTGTTGTTTTCCGTGGTTTTCTGCGGAACTTAGCGTAAATACGGGTTAGGACCCCTCAGAAAGTCCCCCCACGGAGCGCACTCCTTCCCTCTTGTGTTTTCTATTTGACGTGGATTTATAAGCAGACGCCTTGGGCCAAGCTCAAATCCGAAAGATGTTACACAAACAAACATTTTTGCTAGACGAAACATGTCTATTTTTGTTTTGTGTCCATTTGTCGGTCTTCTAAGTCAATAACAATTACAGTTTACAGACAGTTTTCCTGAAGCAAGAAGCTACGTTTAGTTATCAGTAAAACATGTGACGAAATTAGATAAATTCCTTCTTTTATATAAAAAATATCAAGGCTATCTCTGTCAGTAAGAAAACAAAGAAGCCTTTATCAGTTATAACAAAGGGAAAGCCATATTTTACTTAACCACAGAAAGGAGGGAAGGATAGCGATTAATAGAAGATAAGCAATACCTCGATTTAACTTTGATCTTTGATAATTTATTTTTTTCAGGATATTTAGTGCAATGACTCAAAGATTGAAACTAAAAAAGGAACTTTGTAAATAATGCGCACGTACATAAAGTAAACTGTGGAACTTTTCAGGTAATACAAATGGACCTTCCTTCTTTAGTTGAAAAAGTCTCTCCTTTTACAAAGTGTGAGAAGCAAAGCTGTTCATATACAGGGTGGTTCTAAATTGTTTTTACAAAATTTTACGGGAGATAGGGCAGATACTAAGGAATCAAAATCGCACAGCAATGTGGGATCAGAAATGGCGTTTTCACTTGCCTGGTTAGTCATCACTTTATGGAAAGTGTTTGTCTAGAGCAAGTTTCATATACAACGGCCTTGTCTCCAAAAATCTCATCCATGAAAGGAAATAGAATTATTAAACTATGCATTTTAGCCACGTTTACTGAGAAAAATCCGTTAGTTTTTGACAAACAATGATTGGAAAGTTCACTGTTGTTTCAGCACCCGCTCCAAAGTGATTAGTAACAGCTACATGAAGACTACGTTTCCGACCCCCCACATTGCTGTGTGATTCTGATTCTTTATTATGTGTACTATCACCCCTTAAATTTTAAAAAGCAGTTTAGAATCGCACTGTTTGTGTATGTGTTATTCACAATGTTTTTAAGTGCGCTTATTAACGCGTAGTGTGGTGTAGTTTTTTACTTACACTAGGGGCCAAGGCCCCCAGACTCGCTACGCTCGCTTTTCGTATGAGGCATTCGGCCCCTAAGCAGGCTTATTCGTAAAAAAGACATAATTTCAACAGACAAAACCCAAAGATTGGATCAGATAGAATGTTACTGAGCTACGCATTGCTTGGTTCTTGCATGTTCATTGGTACATAAAAATTTAAACTTCACACTACAGTAGACCCCCTACCCCTCATAACACGGAAGATATTTTGTTATGGGAATCCGTGTTGTACGGGTCCTGAGCTATACTCCACCTGGAGTGCGGACTCCGCTTATAATCGCTGGAAAAATTATTTGCACTCCTCAGAAACACAATGATATTTAATGTTGCCATTCAAAAGTTATATTAATTAGGAGCTAAAGCGTAATAAAATCAGAACATATGTTTCAGCTGTATTTTTAATAATGTAAAACCTATTGGACACCTTGCGAATTTGCCACCCATGGCGATTTTTCAATATTTGGCGACTTGCGTACATGTAAAGTTAATAAAAGCTACGGAACAGATAGAATAGCCTGCCACCCATGGCGACTTTTCATTATTTGGCGATTTACACATGCTCACAACCTATATTTACTGTTCATTTAAGGTTACCGGAAAACCGTTATCCATATTTTCATTTACATAATCGTTTGCAGATTGGCGTACTTAACACCACGAATTATACCATCTCGTCGCGCTAGCAAATATCCAGAGTGTATTATAACTGCTATAATGGCATAGTTAACGCCGCCCAATATTTCTACTGGTAGCAAATAATCCAGCTGGACGAGAACCCGCTTTAAAATAATCTGCATTTTAATTATTTTTCATTTTCAAGATATTAGTTATTCTGTTTTGGAAGAATGAATAATCGCTCATTCTAAACTCCTGTTGTCTAAGCGAACTCACTATTTGAAAATTGTCAACTTTGTGTAACACATTTTGAGTTACTTATTTCATATAGTTTTTATTTTGGCGTAAAATGGGCGTCATTCTAACTCATGTTTGTAAATTTCACGCGATTCTAGATACTTGGAAACGCTTTGTTGCAAAGGAATGAATGATTTTATGCCAAATCAGGCAACCATTCGGTTTATTTTTTCAGTTTTTTATTAATATCTTCTAAAATAATTCGATTTTCGAAATTTAAATCATCTTAGCAGGCTCCTCGGAATTTTTCGAATCTGTGGGCACCTTAGTCGAAACTCAAATCCCCACGGTTTAGGAGGAGATAAACTGACAAGCTTTGACAAGATAAACTGACAAGATAAACTGACAAGCGTTAAAAACACTTATCAAAGGAACTTGAAAACATCAAGGTGTTACACATGCACGTTATGACTTTTTAGGCAAGTTATTAGCATATGATGTTTTGAAAAGATAGGTTCACATTCTTGAGAGTGTGAACTCTAATATATAATCTCTCCAATTCATGGAAATTTTGCAACAGAGCTGCCGGAATATCGCAGTTTCTTTTTTCTCCTGTCAATTGAAGAAACTTTTTGCAGATTCAACGAAGTTTTTTCCTCTTTTCTTCAGATTTTCTAGAAGAATTCACGGAAATTCAACGTTTCCAAGGAGTACGGAAATTATTCGTTGAAAAATAAGGAATAAATAAGCGTATAAATACGCACTCTCAAGAGTTATTTCTGCAATTCACGGAAATATTTCTGGCAGTAGTGCTGCCGGAATATCTCCGTTATTTGACGTATTTCCGTTTCATTTTTTCTCCTGTCAATTGAAGAAACTTCATATTCAACGGATTTTTTTCCCTCTTTTTCAGATTTCACGGAAATATTATGTTTCCATAGAGAACGAAAATTATTCGTTGAAAAATGAGGGATTAAGTAATATATAAACACGAATTTTTGAGAGTTCCTTTCATCAAAACTCTTATGTAAAATACAAACAGGTAACCCTAAGACGAAAGTAACCTACTGTGTTAGTTAAACAGTAGATTATATTTTTACAGTATATTTCCTGATACATTTAGTATAGAGTTAGAGGCGTAGCTAGGGTTTTCAGCGCCTATATGAAGATTTTTGCGCCCCCTCCCATTTGCCGAAATACAATAGGGTAAGTTACATATACAATTTGATACACCTTGGGTGCTGCGGCCGGGGACAAATACCCCCTCCTTGTCCCCCTCTAACTACGAAACTGAATTTTGCTTTACAATTCTGAAGTATTTTAAAGATTTCTCTGAGCAATAGCATATAAAAAATGTCATTAATTGTCAGACAAATCGAGGGATACAATAAAGGATCAACAAATAAAGGATAATTTATTAAAAAATACTTCACAGTTCGTGTAGAATGTAATTTTCTATTTATGTACATTTTGAAAATAATGTATAAAGTCATGTGCCATTGATGAATCTCAGGAACACATACTGTTAATTAGGAACCCTTAATTATGTAAGCAAATACTTTCTAACTGCTGAAAAATTTGGTCACAAAACATATTTAATGTTAGTAAAAGCAACCAAACGCCAAAATTAATATATTTTATAAATTTGAAAGTACGCAGAGTTTGTTTCAAATATAACTTTAATTATTCCCCCTCCCTCCCACTTTAAATGCTCTCTACCTTAAAGAAAAATACTAAACCAATTTCATTACATTTCATAACTTATAGTAAATGATAATTTCCCGTTTATTGAGGATTAACGCACTTGTTTATGGAGTTATTTAGGAATTCAATTGAAGGTTTCGATCTTTAATCACGACTCAATCAGTTTTATTTTGTTTTCATTTTTTCTTGCATTCATACACACATCTTGTCATCTTCACAGTTTTTTGACGTGATCGCTTGTCAGTTTTTAATTACTAGTGACTGAACATAATTAGTCAGTAGCGTGCCGTAATACCTCGTTGAGCTCGCTTGAAAAGATTTCGGTTTTTGTGGCGTTTTTCTTCCTTTCCACTTTTTCCCGTGGATAGTTAATTAAAGTTATCGCTGTTAATGCATGTCAAGCTGTTTTTATTGTGTAAGGAAATATCTTGGCTGTTCAGTTATATGCAAGATAAAGAAAGACCAGAGTAACTGGTTTTTTGGAAATTCCAAATGGACTAAAGAAACAGCGTTGCTTTGTAAAAGCTACATGGAAGACTTCGTTCATCTGTACAATTTATCACTTTAAATCAGCTCATTGCATTATTCCTGGATTTTAAAGTTTCAAGCGATTTGTAAATGATAATAAAATTAAAATACTATATTCTGTATCATAAAAAAACAAAAATTCATTTAAGTTTAAAAACATTTATTTGTATTTTAAAGGCCCTGTCCTCTCATTTTTAATCGGAAAAGAAAAATTTAAAAAAGGAGTTAAAGTAAAATTTAGAGTTTCGTCGATAACCAAATCATACTAATCATTCGAACAAATGATCAAATTGATTCGCTTCTTAAAAGAAGAGTACCTCACGAATGACCTAAGAATAAGGGAATTGAGGTCTGACTTTATGTATCTTGGGTACTCCTTACATTATGTTTATTCGTTAAATACCATACTAAATAAGTATCTATTAGGTTGTAACGAAAGTTTCCCGCCACCGCAAACTTCGTCAGCACACAGTTCTCGTTGGCGTACTTGCTCATATTTTGTCAAACGATTTTTGGCATTTGAAAGAAAGAGGTTTACTTTATAACACTGCGTTGTGAAATCTGTAAAAAATATAGTTATCATTAAGTATAAGGTGTCCCAAATGGAACTATCACTCTAGAGGATTAACCATCATTTACTTCCAGTTGTGTTGCAAAAAGTCAGCTACAGAATATCAACGAATTACGAGTACAGCTTTAAGTACTATTGTTGTATCATGTGACACTGTGCAGGTTGGGTACCGAAAGTTCAAAAACAGTTATCTAAGGAGTTAGAAGTTAGTATTTCAGGCAGATACGGCGGAAAACTTTCGTTACAACCTGATACTTTGCTGATATCGAACTATAATAACTCATTTCTCACCGCCCCCTTCCAAAGGGCGCGCAGTTGATCAAGCATTTGCCACTAATAAGGCCCATTTACTGTTGTTTTTCTTTTCTGGGTTTTTTTTTTTTTTTTTTTTTTTTTTTTTTTTTTTTTTTGTAGACCTATGGATGGCGAGCGTTAACTCCACACTAAAAAGTTTTGTAGATTCTACAAAATTTTGGTTGATTCGATTAAAAAAAAAAATTGTTGAATTAACCAAATATTTTGTTAATTTAACAAATTTTTTTTGTTAAAACCAACAAAATTATTCGGTTGAATTGCGGATACCAAATTTTTACTGAGTCAACAAAATTTTGTTCAATTCAATAATTTTTTTTTTAATCAGTGTATGAAGGGACGGACAAGTCAACACCCAATCCAAGCCGAGAATCGAACAATGATCCAAGGTGTGATAGAATGGCTCTTTTGCCACTACACCACCTGGACGGCGCTATCATATATGTTAACGTTTGAATGCAAATAAATGGGTGTCTTAAAGCGGTAGGTTTGCTAAGCAGTTCTTATTTACCGAAAAAGCTTGAGATACCTTCATTACTATCAACTCAAGCGATATTTTTCAAGAAAAAATTTGTGCAGAGGCCAACCGCACAAACTCAAATGTTCAGGGTACACTAGCTTGTAAATCAATCCTACAAAGGGTGCATTCGTCTGAAAGCATCTCCGCTATTAACTGAAGACGCCATGATGTATTTTTTCTGTTTTTATATGAATGTTGCGTCTTCTGTTTATCCTCATGATAATTTGTAGTTTTAAGTTATTCTAGAGATTATATTGATTAAGAAAAAATACATAAATGCCAAAAAATTACACAATTCAAAATGATTTTCGAAAGATTTCCTTCTTTCCATCCCCCCATTTTAAGAAAGTCTGAAATGTTCAAATAGCATTTTAAATCCTTTTAAGTTTGTTTTTTTCCTTAACCGGCGGGTATTTGCCGATTAGGCATTGTCCACTACAACAGTCCGAAGGTATTGTGGTCATTTTATTACGAGGATAACCAGTGGGCGGCCAGCGTAATCCCCATATGAAGGGACGGACAAGTTAGCAGACATGCCCAAGATGGGATTCGAACCCTGACCCAAGTCGTGATAGAATGGTTCTCATGCGATTACATACGGGGCGGGGCGGCTTAAAGTAAAGAAGTATGTTATAATAAACAAATATTTTTGTAAAATTAAGCAATTAAGAGCTACACACACTTATTTCTTCTCTAAAACAACTTTGTAAAACCCATATGTGCTTTAAACCAGACTTTTGCAACCACAGGTCCGTCAGACTTAAGTGTCAGTCCAAGCACACCAAATTTATTATAAAAAATCAGCAGCAAATGTCATTCTAACTGAATATTATATTTGTAAAACTCTTAGTTTAATTTTCTTTTAAATGCATGTTTATATAATGTTTATTGTATTTGGTTGAAGCTGGTCCATGAAATAATTTTCTTTTTTTTTTTTTCGGTCTGGATATGTAAAAAAGTTGGGAAACACTGCTTTAATCAGCGGGGAGTCGAATTGCTGTAATTGCAAGCCACCTGTAGAACGCGGAAGCACTTTTTACGTGTTGGTAACAGAGTTGAAGAAATATTTTTAAGCAAATCAGTATTGCATCTCGGTGTCAGTTTTGTAACCTATAGCGTTTGAAACACGGATGAAATAATTTTTCTGTTATAACACTTCATCCTAGTTTGGGAAAAGTATCACTGGAAAGCTTTATTAGAAACTGCAACATTATTAACGCTTTGAGGCGCAACCCTTTCACAATGCTGAAAAAAGGGCAGCCGTTGCCATCGCTCGACCGCACAGCCAGCTGCGTCAAAAAAAGGGTCTCTAGTAGGGATGGACGCGAGACAAAAAATAGGAGTCTCGTGTCTCGCAGAATAGCCTAAAAGCTTTGTCTCGTCTCGCAAAAAAGCTGTAAATCTCTGTCTCGTCTCGCAAAAAATCGTCTCGCGTCCATCCCTAGTCTCTAGAACTGTGGCAATCGATGAACGTTTCGATCGTCCGCCATCTTGCTGGTAGTTAAGTCGAGTGATGGCAACGGCTGCCGTTTTTTCAGCATTGGGCAATCTATACAGACGTTCACGCCTTCTTCCATTTTTCAGCAGATGTCAGTGCTGTTAAAAATAATTGTGACCATTTTTTTTTACGGGAAATGACATGCTAAAAAGTAAAGGATTCTCGTGGAGCTGTGTCACCCGCCACTATTTTTATAGAAATCCAATCTATTCTTCGTGACTGGCAACAGTCAAAACGTCCGAGTTTGGGGTTCCCAGAGCGGGAACACTGCACGTTAAAGGGTTAAAACAAAAATTGCATAATTATTTCCATGTTCACTTATCGTTTTTACACGTGGATATATTTTATTTTATACATACGTTTTTATAGCACATTGATTTAATGCAAATTTCAATTATTTATATTCAATGCAAATCTAACAAATAAGGAGTAGAAAGGTGTAAAACCAGCCTAAACAATTCTTGTAATTTTGCTACGTATGCAATTAAGCATAGAAAATTAAAAATTGATAATTTGAAGCAGCAGAATATACAAACTTAAGTTTCGTTAAAACTAATTATTTATAAAACTGAAAGTTTGAAAATTAGAAATGCACTAAGATTTAGAAGACGTCTAACACGATACAGTATTAATTAGTTAGGATAAATATTTTTCGCGTCAAAATCATCTTTAACAAGACATCAAATATTTCATTGTTTTAAAAGCATTAAAATTCCTCCAAATACAACAGTGTTCATATATTTATAGTCTCCGCACACAGAAGTGAGTTGAAATTAAGTGCACAACTATTTTCTCACAACTACAGTTTACTTTTAACAAACTGGTGAATCCTAACTAATATTATAAATGCGAAAGTGAGTTTGCTTGTTTGTTTATGACGTGTTATAGGCTCTCTTTTATGCATATATCACAAATAATTCTTTTACAGGGATACTCATAAGAATTACATTACGCTCTATGTGTATCTCTGTAAGTACTGAACCCATTCCAAACCTTTTTTTCACTGATAGTAAGCTACACTATTCTTGAGTATTATAAGTATTAAAATTCATGCATGTAGCGCAAATAGTTCCTTTACAGGAACACTCAAAATAATTCTAATACATTACGCTCTATGGGCATCTTTTTAACTACAGAACCGATTCTAAAACTTTTTGGCTAATAGAAAGCTGCACTATTCCTGATTAACATAGGCTAAAATTCATGCATATAGCATAAATATTTCTTTTACAAGAACACTCGAAACAGTTCGCAAATACTGTCGTAACTGTCTCTATTCGCCAGATGCCTGAAAAAAATCTAAATTTACTAATTCTGCATACTCTCTTATTTTAAATGAAGTATAACTACCATGCATTATACTTCATTTAAAATAAGTAAAGAGCAAATAATATTTAAATGCAGTTTCTTTAGTCGCAAACATATTTGTTATTCACGCATGCTTCGTTTCCCTCGGGACCTAATTCTAAAGCCGACGCGGACGAAGTCGCGGGTAGCCGCTAGTAAGTTAAATAAACGAAGATTTCTACATGAGCCTCAATTCCCATCTCATCTGAACAACCTCATGTTGCCTCATCTCTGACGGCAATACAGTCGTTAAACGTTAAATAACATGCCGCTTCCGACAGCTTACATAATAGAGTCGTAACTTGAGCTGTGCGGGCCTATTCGTGTGCAAACAGAGGTCGTCGCTTTTTTGTCCCACTTAATCTGCAGCTCACGAAATACGTTATCCTTCGTGAAGAGTGGATTATCGGAAGAAATGCAAACAGAAACCTCAGTGGTAACCGTGATTGAATAACCTCGGCAATCTGAACGATTATTTTTACAGCTTAAGATAGTAAAAATGCAGATTTTTAGATAGCGTAAATTCAGTTGGAAGATTCACAAAAAAATGACGATGTCACGAAACCGCAATAATGAATAGAGGTAAATAGACCTTAACCCTTTGAGGCGCAACCCTTTCTCAATGCTGAAAAAGGGCAGCCGTTGCCATCGCTCAACTTAACTACCAGCAAGATGGCGGACGATCGAAACGCTGTGCCGCACAGCCAGCTGCCGTCAAAAAAGGGTCTCTAGATCTGTGGCACGCGATGAACGTTTCGATCGTCCGCCTTATTGCTGGTAGTTAAGTCGAGCGATGGCAACGGCTGCCCTTTTTTCAGCATTGGGCAATCTGTCCAGCTGTTTTCGCATTCTTCCATTTTTCAGATGTCAGTGCTGTTAAAAAATAATCGTGACAGTTTTTTTACGGGAAATGACGTGCTATAAAGTAAGGATTCTTGTGGAGCTATGTCACCCGCAACTATTTATAGAAATCAAATCTATTCTTCGTGACTGGCAACAGCCGAAACATCAGAGTTTGGTGTTCCCAGAGCGGGAACACTGCGCGTTAAAGGGTTAAACGATTTTTATCAAGTGTGGTGGTTAGATTATTCCATGATTTTTAATTGATTGCCGCCATAATTTCTCGGAATATTCACCTTCAAATAATAAAATGTTTTCGAAACTCATGTCCGGGGGCCGGGGTAACCCAGTGGTTAAAGAACTGAACTCGCAACTGGAAGGTTGCGGTTTAAATCCCGATGTACCATTAAAGACCACCGTGTACATGAGACGTACGTGTATCGTTAAATCCGTGGTCTCGAAAGTGCTCTCGGCAGCCGTTAGCAGTTTCCGAGGCATACGAATATTTAGAAGCCCCCCCCCCCTACCCCACCTTCTGATGAGGATCCAAGTTGTGGTGGGAAACTCCGGGAAAGACGTACGTAGCTCTAAATGACACATCCAGTGACATGAGCTGTCCTCTCCTAACAAACTCATATCCGGAAAGAAATTATTACGTTCTTCAAGTACAAAATGTATCAAAATACAAAATTTAGAAAATGAAATTTTTCAGTAGTTAAAATTTAAAAAAATAATAATTCTCATAATATTTATTGAACCACTTTCTATAAAAGAAAAGTGCAAAAATATGAAGCATTCATTTTTCCCCTAAGAAAATCAACTAACATATATAGCCTTCGTTCAGGATCTAATGATGGCATAAAAATGTATTCAAATGTTTTTTCTATCTTCTCAACTGTATCTTCAAACCAAAGCGTTTAATCATCGCATTCAAAATAACCAGTATTTATAATCAATTCTTCGACGATATTCTACAATTCTTTGTTTTCGTGGGACATTAAATTTTATAATACCTGGGTCAGAAATTTGACTAAACAGACTATGTGAAAATTTAATGAAAACTGAATTATTCATTAAAACCAGTTATTTAAACAATACATAATGTTTTAGTGCAAGCTTTTATTATTACTACAAATGGGCTTTTTTCACAAGAAATTGCCTGAATTGTATTAGAACAATACCTGAAATTATACAGCAAGTAATGTTTACGTCTTAACCATCCTGCGTGTACTGTTTGGATATTCTAGCCGCATAATTGCTACATTTATAGAAAAATTCGGAAGCATTGGCGATTTTTCATATGTCTATTTACTAGATAATATTTAGATTTGCACAAAATGATAGCGCGTGACTATGTGTTACTTGCACATTTTTTTTTTTTTTTTTTACCAACGTGTTCATTAAATTGATGTCGGAAATTTAACAATTCTTCCAGTCTTCGCCAAAAGCTAGAAAATTGGATAAGAATGCTGGAGCCGGAAGATGTTAACCCTTTAACGCGCAGTGTTCCCGCTCTAGGAACACCAAACTCTGACGTTTTGACTGTTGCCAGTCACGAAGAATAGATTTGATTTCTTTAAAAATAGTTGCGGATGACAAAGCTCTACGAGAATCCTTTACTTTTTAGCACGTCATTTCCCGTAAAAAACAATTGTCACGATTCTTTTTAACAGCACTGACATCTGCTGAAAAATGGAAGAATGTTATAACAGCTGGATAGATTGCCCAATGAATGCTGTAAAAACGTCTGTGACGACAGCTGGTTGTGCTGGCTGCACCGCACAGCCAGCTGTCGTCAAAAAAGGGGGTCTCTAGATCTGTGGCACGCGATGAACGTTTCGATCGTCCGCCATTTTGCTGGTAGTTAAGTCGAGCGATGGCAACGTCTGCCCTTTTTTTCGGCATTGGAAAGGGTTGCGCCTCAAAGGGTTAAGCTTAGATTTCATAGAAATAAAGCAGAAAAATATGCTTTCATCGAAATGTCCCAACAATAACAGCTCATTCTGAATTTTCAGTACGTAAATTAAATTTCATTATTTAGGAGAATCACGAGGCACAATTTGATATAAATATTTCAAGGTACAAAAGAAAAAATAGAGAAAGTAATGGTATCTCATCAAGCAACGAATAATCTTTCTTTCTCTATTAAATATACGTAACTGAACCTTTCAAGAAACTGTTTCATGACTGTATCTAGCTTTTCCAGATGTCTGCAACTGAAGAATAAATCTCCGATGTTCGTAAAACAATTCACACAAAAATATATATAAATATTAATTTAGAAAGCTATTTAAAAAGAAGATTCGGACATTAGATTGTTGCCTATTAGCATTTCGAAGAAATCGAACTCATTATTCGGTAAGCAAAAGAAAGAAATTGGATATACAGTGAAAGAAATATATAAATATACAATATCTATATTAGCATAAAGAGAGAGGTTTGTTGATTGAATGACTCATATTTGCCCAGACGAAGCTATTCGATTCAGAAAGATGAAATTTGAGGGACAAGTTATTCTTTCAACAAGCTCAAGAATTTTTTTTTTTTTTTTGCAAAATTCGCGCGCAAACGGACAAAATGTTCTTTCACATTCTCCATTATACCTCAAGTACAAAAGCAGATTTTAAACTGTAACAAACACAAAAACCTAAAACCTAATTTGAGGTTTTTAATCTGAAGACCATGCCTAATCACCGAAGTTATTTGCTCATTAAAATTATGATTACTAATTAATGAATAGAAAAAGTTAATTTGATAAATTTTCAAAGGACCACTGGAGCGTTTTTTGGTCTCCTACAGTAGTGATCAGACTTGCTGTTCTTAGGTTGAATTTTGAAGACGATCCCCTGAGTCACTGGCGTAGTGTCGGGGGGGGGGGTGGTTTTGGGGGTCAGAACCTCCCCTCCCGCAGTTTTTTCAAAAAGGTTCTTATTCTTGGCAATGTGAACTGGGTCCACAAAATAGAAAGACTGTAGATCAGGGGACTCTGTGGCAACAAATGATAATGGTGCCTGGTGCCTCATCTTCACTACTTTTTCCAAACTTAACCACAGTTCATCGAATTACGGTCCACTTTTCTCACATGTATGCCATCACCTAAACTCGGGGCCCAGGTGCACTGCCCTGGGTGCCCAGCGGTAATTAGGGTCCTAAATACGGGACCTCAATGTACCTTAAAAAGGCCCTTATTGAAGCTTACTATTTCCGGAGCACAAGATTTTTCGTTACGGCATTGCCTTAAGCCACCACTAAATTTTTTTTTTCTGTCTACGCCACTGCCCAGAGAGCGGTGCCCTTCACCCCCTAGCCCGAAAATTCACTTTGAGGGGGCCTTCGCTAACCTAAAAATATATCAGTGACTGTGGCCACCGCTCTTGGCACCATCGAAAATCTTCTATCAATGGTCCTATGCTAATCTAAAAAAAAAAAACAGTGAGTATAATCACTGCTAAAATGGAGGGGGGGGGGGGGAGGTTGGAAAATACTAGTAGCCCTTTGTTAATTTAAAGAAATATATCAGTGGATTCGGAGGTCCCCCGATAATCTATCGCTAGTCTTAGCTAACCTATGAAAAAACATCAATGGGCCTGGTTATCGCTATAATGACTCCATGTAAAATTCGTTTACCAGTAGTCCTTTGCTAACCTATAAAAAACGTCAATTGGTTTGACCACCGCTGTGGGGGTGGTCGAAGATTCGCTACCACTGATTCTTTGATAACCTCAAAAACCTGCATGCCGGACCGGCCATCTCTTTATGGTGGGGCCTCGCGAAAATACGTTAGTATAGTCTTTTGCTAACCGAATAATAAGCAGTTAATTTGATAAATGTTCGATCACTAGAAGAAAAAACCCGTTGTGGAGGCGATGGCAACGGGCGATAGAAAAAACATTTCACGAAAGCATGCCTATGCTCAGTATGTTCAATCTTCATCCACCTAAAATAAATAACTTCATATTCAGTTATTATATACCCAAATCGAATTTCATGCTCTTCTGGAAACGCGCAGAATCTTTTCGCATTCGAACGATATCATTTTGCGTATTCAGCTCCTCTTATATTAATGTTTCAGCAGACGATTATTTTAATGAACAAAAAATTAAACCATGTTACCTGGAAAAACTATTTCAACACATATTTGAATCCCAATTGTGTGACGTCATTTTCACTTGATAAGGGTAATTTTGTCACGCAAATGGTTCACTTTTCTGACTCTCGGAAATTAAATGGAGCTGAAAAGAGCAGAAAATCGCCTAAAAATGAGGGGACGGGTGGATTTTCAGATTTTTAAAGTAGCTCAGATTGTTTTCTATATTTTTAATACATGATTATGAAAAATTTCAGGCGGATCGTACTAACGGCGTGAATTTTGCGACAGTTTTAGACCATAACTTTTTAATGAGTTTCGATTAATGACGGCAAAAGTTGTTTTGAAGTGGTTGGACCGCAATTGTTAAAGAGTGAGTGAGTCGGGGATCAGCTTATCTATGTATAGTAGGACTATCACATTGACAAAAAGTTCATGAGCAACTTTGCATGATTGCCGGATTATCCGGCAAGAAAATGATCCGCAGATTAAAAAAAAATAAGACTTAAACAGCACGTTGCTTGGAATTCGGGATGTTTGCATCTCAGATATGGTTAAGCTTCGAATACGAAAAATTTCCATTCCAGGTATGAGAAAGCTTAAGAAGAAAGTTGATCCACCTGTCTAAGGTCGTGATGCTTTGCCCATAATCTGAAAACGGTTGAAGCGGGTGGAGTGAAATACATTAGCATGTTTTAGTTGGTCACTCAGCATATGTCCTCCCCCCCCCCCCCTTCAAAATTTGAATAGGCTACGACTTTGCGAAAATGGGGCAAGTTTTTTTTGTTTGCACATCATCTGAAAACGGAAGGAATAAATAAAATGAAATTCGATAACATGACAGTTTTACTCAAATTTTGAATGCTCTTCAAGTTGCGACCATATTTTGTAAGTAATACTGTATATTTCATCGCATGAAATGATCGTCAATGTTATTTTTTTGTTTGTTTGTTTGCTTTTTGGCAATGGTGACCAATTTGCCGGATACTGACATTTTCTTCCCATACCAATTAATTGGTTGGTAATTTTTTTTTTATTAGCACTAGGGTGCTGTTTCGTTCACGCCCAGATTTTTGTCTACGCGACTTTGTAGGCATGATTTGTTGATAGGTTTTGTAGACATGAACTGTAAAAGGTGAAGATATTTGCTAATGTGTTTGCCAGATAATGCAGAGGTGGGGGAGGGAGGATTAAAAATCTTTAAAGTCGCACAAGGTTTGCTATTTTCGATAATTGATCGCCAAGTTTGCGGGCAAAAAATAACTTAAAAACCGAACCAAGCTTGGCGATATCTTCTGAATTTGGCTAGAAACTAGAAAAGTACAGTTAGAATGCGCCTGACGAAGATTGTAAAATAGTGTTAGTAGGTGATTTTAATATAGATTTCAATTCCAAATATCTGTTTTATGTAACAAGAAAGACAAACACGGTACACTCTTGGATTATGATGTCCATTCCAAACAGTATTTAAATAAAAGTGAAGTATAGTTAGAATATGCTTGGTGAAGAGATTGTAAAACAGTTTCAGTAGGATATTTTAAGATAGATTTTGATTCCAAAGATGTGTTCTATGGAATAAGAAAGAGTTTATTCCTATTGTAACACCCCCACTCTAGCCAACCTAAAAAGTTGCCGCATTTTGGCCAGCTTTGCAGTCATGGGTCTCTAGGAGTTATGCACATGTTTCAACACTACCAAAGGAACAAGGTGAAAACGAAGTGAACATATTAGCGATAAACGCACCAGTTAAAGAATTTGAAGACTCTTCATTATTCACAGTACATTAACTGGCAATCCAAATAAATACGTAAGCAAATAAGTAATGCTGTACTTACATGTTGTTTCCAAAACGCCATTTTTATATTACGGTTGCCACATAAATGCAAAAAATCGTCATGGTAACTGAATATGTATAGTTATCATCACCTTGGCCCGATTGTGTATGGGAGGGGGAGGGGTTAAAGTAGGAATCAACCAACTAAAGTGAGCAAATTAGCAATAAGCGTACCAATTAAGGAATCGGACGACATTTAATTATTAAAACTACATTAATTCGCAACACAAAATAAGTAAATAAGTAATGGAATGCTGTACTTGCATATTGTTTCAAATCGCCATTTTAATTCTAAACTACGTCAGCCACACATAAATACAAAAAATCGCCGTGGTAACTGCACATGTTTGATTATCGCCACCTTGGCGAGAGTCAGGGGCATTAAAGTAGAAATCAACCCAAGAGAGACAAATACGGCACACTAATGATGCAAATTCCAAATAGTAATTTAAAAGGTGAAGTATAGTTGGAATAGGTTTGGCGAAGATTGTAAAACAGTTTTAGTAAGCAATTTTAAGATAGATTCCGATTCCAAAGATGTGTTTTATGGAGCAAGGGAGAAAAATACAGCACACTCATGAAAAATGATGCACTTTTCAACTTAGTGGAGTAAGGGAAGAAAATGGGGCAGATTATGAGACACTTTTAATATATAGCACTATAGTGCGTATTTAAAATCTGAAAGTCTTACCTTATAATCTTAAAATCTGAAATCCCCTCCCCGCATTGCTAACATACCTGCTCTTAAAATACAGAAATTTATTTTCTATCACCCCATTTGCAATAAACTTCTCCCTTACTGCTGCTATAGAATATTTAATTATGTAATCACTGCTGCTAATGTGTTTCATTTTTAAAATCAGGTTTACAAGGAAAGAGCAAGTTTGTTAGAGATTTTCACACTTGGCCTTCAGACGTCATTTATGAATTTTCATTGACTGCAGATATCCAGTAAGGGAGGTTTAATTATACTACTTACGACTCCCATTTCTCGAAATTTCAAAATACAAAGGAAGGGAACTCAACAACAGCCTTTTTTGCCCCCTTACCCCCTCCACTAGGCTTGAAAAAAACGCAAAAGCGCTTTGAGCCTTTGGTGATGGGTTAAAATGGTAAAAGCGTCGATCCAATACTGCAGCGTCTTTGATAATATTTGTCTTTGCTCGAAAAAAGGGCAGCCGTTGCCATCGCTCGACTTAACTACCAGCAAGATGGCGGACGATCGAAACGTTCATCGCGTGCCACAGATCTAGAGACCCTTTTTTTGACGGCAGCTGGCTGTGCCGGCACAGCATGGATGATAATTTACAGCTCAAATCGAAAAAAGTAAAAACTGCCCGATTTTTACAAAGTAGAAACAAAAGCGGTTTTAATTAACTTCCCTACAAGATGAATTGTGACAGTGACTAGTTTTCATAAAGCACTGTCTTCGAGGGCTCAAATAACTATATCCATGCTACGATCTTAAAGCTCTAACTATAGAAATGGAGAAGACAAACACATTTAAATCTGGAACGCACAGCCCATGGCCCATAACGCAAATGCGCCATTTGTCTTCCAACCCATTTGCGATGTTAACCCTTTAACGCGCAGTGTTCCCGCTCTGGGAACACCGATTTCTAACGTTTTGACTGTTGCCAGTCACGAAGAATAGATTTGATTTATATAAAAATAGTTGCGGGGGGACATAGCTCCACGAGAATCCTTTACTTTTTAGAACGTCATTTCCCGTAAAAAAAATGCCACGATTATTTTTAACAGCACTGACATCTGCTGAAAAATGAAAGAATGCGAGAACAGCTGAATAGACTGACTGCCCAATGCTGAAAAAAGGGCAGCCGTTGCCATCGCTCGACTTAACTACCAGCAAGATGGCGGACGATCGAAACGTTCATCGCGTGCCACAGATCTAGAGACCCTTTTTTTTTGGACGACAGATGGCTGTGCCGGCAGAGCATGGATGATAATTTACAGCTCAAATCGAAAAAAGTAAAAACTGCCCGATTTTTTCAACAAGTAGAAACAAAAGCGGTTTTAATTAACTTCCCTACAAGATGAAATGTGACAGTGACTAGTTGCCACGAGGTGTTGCAACAAGGTTAAGTAAATTGTGGCATATTTTTCTAAATTTTAACATTTGAATCATAAAAAAAATATTGTCCCACTGTGCTCCGTGAATCACGCTACGCGGCTTTCCCCTATATCGTACAGTAAGATTAGGTACTTTAAATAACAAATGCCACGAATGGTTACACGATTAATTTTCAACCCTTTATATTGGGCACATAACACATTAGCCCGAATATAAGTCGATATTTTTTGACTGATCACCCGTTAAAAACGTGAATTGTGCTAAATTCGATATCCAGATATTGGATTTTTCTAATTATTATAAAATACTGAATCTAAAGGTAATATTTTGAATCCAATGCACCAAAAATGTGGAAAATTAATTAACCTTTTCCAAGCCAATGTTCCCAATTAGGAATGCAAAATTAAAAATTTATTCGAAAATGAAATTTTTATTAATATTGACTTGAAAAAATTAGCAGATAAAGTTAAAAGATGAGCCATTTTCATAAATTTTTACAGAGCTATATTGATACAACCCACCCCCCCTCCTTCAAACTTAGTTCATATCTTAACTTAAATTTAAAAGTAAATCTTATTAAAATTTTTAATATTTCACTTATCTATATAAATAAAATTAGACTTTTGTCTGTACATTTCTTGGAATTCAAAAATTTTGCGATTTCTATCCGTTTCAAGCATCCGGGAATCCGATGCGACCCTCAAAAAAAAGTTTGTCTGTCGTTCTGTCATTCTGTCCGTGACGCTTTTTCTGTTTAAGCATCGCGTAAAAACGGCTGAAGCGAATGATATGAAATTGGGTGTCATGATAGGTGGTCATTCAACTTAAAATATAGGCGTCCAATTTTTAAAAAATCTTGATTGGATTTTGAGATTTTGCGAAAATCCTGTCAAACTGCGTAAATTTGTGTTCGAGCATCACGTAAAAACGACTGAAGCGAATGATATGAAATTGGGTGTCATGATAGGTGGTCACTCAACTTAAAACATAGGCGTCGAATTTTTAAAAATTTTCATTAGATTTTCAGATTTTGCGAAAATCGTTTCAAACTGCGTAAATTTGTGTTCGCACATCACGTAATAACTGCAAAGGTGAAAAAATGATATTTGGTGAAATGATAGGTGGTCACTCACCTTAAACTATAAGCATCTAATTTTAAAAAATCGATCCGATTTCGAGATTTTGCGAAAATCGTTTAAAACTGAGTGAATCTTTGTTCCCGCATTACGTAATAACGACTAAAGCGAATGATATGAAATTTGGTCACATGATAGATGGTTGCTCAACATAAACTATAGGTATCCAATTTTTTAAACATTTTCATTAGATTTTGAGATTTTGTGAAAATTCTCTCAAAATACGTTTATATTTCTTCAAACATCACGTAATAACAACTAATACGAATGATACGAAATTTAGTGATATGATAGGTAGTTTCTAATCTTAATTTATAGGCGTTGAATTTTTAAAATATTTTGATTACATTTGGAGATTTTGCGAAAATCGTTTTAAAATGCTGAAATTTTGTTCCAGCATCACGAAATAAAGACTGCAGGGAATGAAACGAAATTGGGTGACATGATAGGTTGTCACTCAACTTAAATTCTAGGCTTCCAATTTTTCAAAGATGTTGATTAGATTTTGAGATTTTGCGAAAATTATTTCTATATTCGTAAATATTCGTTCGCGCATCCCATAATTACGACTAAAGCGAATGAAATGATATTACTTAGTGACTCTCTTAACCTGTAATATTTTAACAATACATAAAAATTATAACTTCGCTTTCTTTACTTTGGCAACATACTCCATCCATTCTGTGTACTCCTACAATGCTGACGAAAGTTCTTGCTTTTTGGAAATTTTCATTCACTAACCCGTCAAGGATGGGTACTTCAGCTAGTTTAAAATAATCATCTGTATATTCCGTTTTTTAAATCAATATAAAAGTATAGTCAGAAATGACCCATGCTCCCATTAGAAGCATATAAATTATTAAAACTAGTCCTATCGAATATTTACATTTTATGACTTTCCGTGCAATTTAAAGCACTGTTATAACTAGAAGTTTTACAATACCAAACAGTCAAAATACTGTGAATAAAACTACGAAAAAAAAAATTGAAATATTTTGTTGAGAATTTTAATATAACATTTATAAAGGCTCGTACAGATACGCAATTTCGAATCCACATCATTATGTCGATTAAAAAAAACTAGAAAAAAAAATATTGGTCGTACCATGGCTGAGTAGATAAAACATTGAACATGGTAGAGAGGTAATGTGTGAAGATCTAGAGTTCTGGTCTACCGTGCGGCTGTCGCTCTAACGATTTGGAGTTTGGTGCTGTTTTCTTTAAATGTAAAACTAATACGCGTTAGAACCCCTTAAAGGTCCTTCGCCTAAGGCACTCCCTGAAAATAATAAATAAAACCCCTGATATCTACTTTTTCTAATATAATGAAAAGTGAACTATTGTAAATATAAGCATAAATATATAGTTACGTGGTTTTTAAATAAATAGAGATTTTTTTTAAATATATAAAATATGTATTGAACGGATGAAATTATTTCACTCCCCATTTTGCCACAATTGATAACTTTTAATTTGATTCTTTGTTGAGGATAACATTTCATTTTAAGTGACTACTTGACAAACAAGAAATGATTTTTCTAAAGGTAAAACTCTAAGAAGGAACACTTACAGCTTGGGATAGAGTTGTGTTAAGACAAACCTACACTACAGTTATCTACCAGGGAGAGTGCCTTGGGCGGAGGACTTTAAGGGGTCTAATGCTTGATATGTATGTTTTATTATCATATGACTGATACTGAAAAAAAGTAACTTTAATATAATTGCAAATTTCGGTTGCATATGTATTATTTAAAAAAAGACGTGCAATTATATAGTGAAATTTCTTAACAAAAAGTTTTGAAAAGCTATTTAATAATGTTAGGTTTAACTTTTGTTGTGGTTGTTGTCGGATTACAGCCAATTATATACACGGGATCTAGGCCGATAGGTGGGGTGCCCTCCGTGGGGGGTCTTTCTAAGGGAGACTTAACTTTTGTATTCTTAAAACAGTTTTGAAATCTCCACGGAAACTCCATTTTACGCTGCTCAAATTTAAAGCTTTAACCTGCTGAAAGCTTTAAAAAAACCCATCAAGGTCAGAAAAATACCCCCATCAGAAGCAGCAATTAAAAAAATAACCTTTCAAAAGCAATAAATGATGGGGATTTTTCTGCTCTGGTGTTGCCAAATTCTATTTCAAAGTATTTTTGTGCCCTTGATGTCAATACGTACATATCAGCATGACTACCCCCATCTTAAGAATGGAGAAAAGCTTACACGTTACGACTTATTAAATAGTCAATATTAATAAAGAAACTCGAAATTGATGTTATTAAATCAAGTTCTGATGACAAGACAAAGAACCTCCGTTCTGTGTTTGCGAAACAAGTTCCAGCTCTGGCTAAATTGTACTTTCTTCTAATAAAAGGAAGAACTTATCTCGGGAAATGGCAGTTGTGTTTGAGACGAGAATGTTAAAACTTCTTTAGATTTTGAGAGAAAGGGATTTCAAGATGTTTGTGTGTACACGAATGAATGTTTCACAATATGAAGCTATATCTGCACCACAGAAAAATTGGATACTTGTGTAGATGTATCAGAATTTAAAGCTTTAACTCTGTAGACATGATTTTATTCCTTCAAGCACCATTTTACATGGGAAAAAAAAATACAAGAACGGGGTTGCTAAATTTCTAACTCATCTTACGTAAAATTTTCTTCTATAATAAATCTAAATACATTAGAACACGAAAAAACGCAAGACGAGCAACAGTCTTTTTCCAAAAAAAAAAAAAAAAAAGCAAAGCGCCAGCGAACGCCACGGAATTAGTAGGATGTTTTTTAAAACTAAAAGTATGACGTTCCTATGACGTCATTTACGGCTGTTACAAAGCTAAAATTATGTTCATTAATTGAAACGTTTACTGACACCTTGCCATTAGTGATGGGCATGAATGAATGAAGCTGTTCGAATTTAATCCATTTGAATGCTCAGCCAATAGCATTCGAATATCACATGGCATTCGAAATTTCGAATAATATTCGAATAGTGAAATCGCGATAAATCACGAATATAATTCGAACATTCGAATCCTGAAAATGCGAATATTCACTATTAGATTAACCGATTGTAGATACTATTTGAATAGCAGAAATCGATTATGGAAATCATTCGAATGGCACATCACTACTCCCCATAACAGAAAATTACGCTTGTACACCAATAGTTAATACATCAAAAAACGCACTTAAAGGAGGTTCGAATGCAGAATAATTAAATGCCTTTCGAAATAAAAGAAAAAGAACGCACGATCAGTCTTTATCTCTGAAACCTGTATTTCTATTATACGATGAATACTATGATAATATATATAGATCTAAAAATAATTTGCATTGTGTTTTTCTTTGTCTTTCAATGCATACAGCATTTTGTAGATTACAAAACAATTCAAGATAAAATTATCAGTTCATTCCATATTCATATACAGGTTTTTCTTTTCAAAATTTATGACAGCAAAATACACTTTTCGCTGTTTTAAATATAATAGTTTAAGATTGGTTTTTTTTTCCACTTTTCTCCGAATCTTGGTAATTATAAACTAGTGGTGTATTCTCCGGGCTAGCTGAGAAGACCAGATAAAAGTATTGTTTTATTGAATTAAATTTTGTTGTTCAACAAAAACCGAATTCAACCGAATAATTATGTTGATCTTAACAAAACTTTCTTTAAATTAATAAAGCATTTCGTTGAATTGACGAAAATTTTGTTGATCCAAGAAAATTATTTGATTAAAATAGAGTCAAGCAAATTTTAGTTGAATCACCACACTATATATTTCAGTATATCAGTTTCCGTATAAGCATTAGCCTAACACTCTGGACAGAAGATTTATTTCAATCCTTCAAATAAGAAATAACAAGATCTCTGAAGAGAAATAGACCAAAAAATAAAATTCCGTTTCATGCTCTCTGCGTGTTTGTGTTAAGGCAAACCTACACTAGGTGCATCTTTTTACAGGAGGGGGGGGGTGCCTTGATACGAGAACATTTTAAAGGGTCCTAACGCTTATTCACGTTACATCTGGAGAAAACCGACCAGAACTCCACACCTTTAGATCGACAGCTACGCGGAAGGCTCGCACGCGGGATTTCACACTCGAACCGTCTACTGTGTCTTACCCACTCGGCCACGACGGGGCCCCATGGTCTTCGCATAGAGCTGGCGAAGCCTTTCCCCCTGTGTAATTGTAGACGAGTATCAATGGCCGATTTCAACTCACGCAACGCGACATCTTTCTTTTTTTATTCTGTTACTTCCAGTTTATTTTACTGTAAGTCCGCAATTAGTTTTCTTTAAATTGTTCCGAAGAACTTTTATATTATATTTGAACTTTTTTATTTGCACTTTAGCAATTTTTACTTTGTCCAAGAAATAATGAATTAGAAATGTAAAATCGAATGTATCTTCTACTTAAAAATATTGATATTATTAATGATCTGTTTGTTCATTAATACACACAAGAAATTTAATTTCTATGAGTAAGCTTTAAAATTTTAATCATAATTTTATTTATTGTTTTTCTAATTCTAACAATTTTATATATTTTTTTTAATGTTTAAAAGCTAGATCAGGGGGAACAAGGACGGTGAAGTTACAATGTAAATGAGCAATTTCATTCAATCGCTGGCATTTCCCTTCACCCTATACTTACGCTTGCCAGACAAAATCCCGGTATCCCGGCCGGTTTACTTCACGTCCCGGTAAAAATTAAATTTGACTATAGATGACCAAAAAAGTTTAAAAATAATTAACTGTGAAAGATTTTTAAGGATAATTACTTTGTCATTTGTTTCACAGTACTGTATAAAAAGTGAGAACTATCGAAGAGTGGTGGTGTGCTAATAAGTATTGTTCCAATTTTTATTCCTCATTCAAAGTGTTCCTTTTTACTTAAGCAACTTATAAATATCAACATGTAAGAAATAAAACGTTTAAATTTATATGTTTGTGTCATT
Organism: Cheiracanthium punctorium; assembly: GCA_038373885.1. Classification (NCBI taxonomy): domain Eukaryota; kingdom Metazoa; phylum Arthropoda; class Arachnida; order Araneae; family Cheiracanthiidae; genus Cheiracanthium; species Cheiracanthium punctorium. Next base: position 202,286 of record JAWZYV010003229.1, on the reverse strand, counting down.
AATTAATACCCCTGGTTCGGGTCTTAATCAGTAACCATTTATTCATAGCATTGAGAATAAACTTTCCTCTAAAACACTCCATAAACCCGCCAAAAGTGTGTACCCTTGAGAGGAAAATGTAACTGTAGTGTTACGGCCAGGAATCTGGACAAAGGGGTGGAGATTTCCCTCCATGGTGGACTCTCTAAGCGATCCTAACCCGTATTGACGCGAAGTTTCGTAGAAAACCACGGGAAACTCCGAACGGTTAAGGTCGGCGGACTCGAGCTGGTTTTAACCAGGCATTTTCAGTCTCCCAGTTGAGAGCGCAAACGCGTTCAGCCACAGGTCGGGCAAATGTACCCGTGTCACTGGGGGCATTCCGGTGTCCCGTTTGAATATTTCAGAAATCTGGCAAGCCTACCTATACTCATACTTTTCAAACACTTACTGGAGTGAGATATCTCGCCTTTAGAATCTACTATACGCTACTGTACTAAACATTTGTTTGGAATAACACAAATAGACCTGGAGGCAAATTAAATTTACTTGCTGGAAAAAAAAAACATTTTGTAGCATCAAATATATTTATAAACATGCATTTACATTTACCAGATATCGATAATCATTGAATTTGCTTTCATGAAAAACTGTAGCCGTCACCTACATAAATGTATAAGCATTTGGGGGAAAAAAAACTTTCTTCGCATATACACATAATTGACTTGGAAAATCGAAGTACAAGTTCAAAAAGTACAGCAAATCATTCGATTGAATTTTTATCGACCTAATTTTAAGGTAGGTCGGTAAATCACATAAAACACAGAAGGGATTTTTTTTTTTTTTTTTTTTTCCCAAGCGCTTAAATACTATTCATGTGGGCGATTGTAATTCAGTGACTGTTGTGATGAAAGAATAATCCGCTTATAAAGTTTAAATCTCGCATTTTTTTTAAACATAATTCATATCTGAATACCGAAAAAATAATTACTCTAAAATTTTTACACATTTTTAGACATTATTTTCTTAACTTTAAACAAAGCAGTTTAAACTCTTATCGATACACAGCAAAGCGTACGAACCTTATTGAATTTTTATCGACCTAATTTTAAGGTAGGTCGGTAAATCACATATAAAATACAGAAGGTTTTTTTTTTCCCCCAAGCGCTTATATACTATTCATGTGGGCGATTGTAATTCAGTGACTGTTGTGATGAAAGAATAATCCGCTTTAAAAAGTTTAAATCTCGCATTTTTTTTTGAAACATAATTCATATCTGAATACCGAAAAAATAATTACTCTAAAATTTTTACACATTTTTAAGACATTACTTTCTTAACTTTAAACAAAGCAGTTTAAACTCTTATCGATACACAGCAAAGCGTACGAACCTTATTGAATTTTTATCGACCTAATTTTAAGGTAGGTCGGTAAATCACATATAAAATACAGAAGGTTTTTTTTTTTCCCCCAAGCGCTTATATACTATTCATGTGGGCGATTGTAATTCAGTGACTGTTGTGATGAAAGAATAATCCGCTTTAAAAAGTTTAAATCTCGCATTTTTTTTTTTTTTTTTTTGAAACATAATTCATATCTGAATACCGAAAAAATAATTACTCTAAAATTTTTACACATTTTTAAGACATTACATTCTTAACTTTAAACAAAGCAGTTTAAACTCTTATCAATACACATCAAAGCGTACAACTCTTATTTAATATATACACCAAAGCAAACCGTTGCACGAAAATAATTTTTCCAATACATTAATATACAAAAATAAAAAATGAACAGAAACACTTTCCCTTTCACACCCACCTCTGATTTCCGCATCCTGAGGTTCAGGGTTGTGTTCCACTGATTTGAAGAGCCTTTCCATCTTCCGATCCCGCTGTGCAGCCTCTCTTTAACTTGACTTGACCGAAACTTGCAGTGAAAGTGATCGGCGGGAGAAAAACGCAGGCGCGCTCATTGCCGAACCGAAAATCCAGGTCGGCAACTGTCGGATGACGTCACGAGAGTCGGCGCATCTCGAATTTTTTTATTTGACGGTCTCCCCCTTTTTTTTTTTTTTTTTTTTTTTGCCTGTGCGTTGCGTAAACAAACACCGCAGGATTATCCGGTGAAATGTGTTATGAGAAGCCGAAAACGATTCTTTTAACCCTTTGAGGCGCAACCCTTTCCCAATGATGAAAAAAGGGCAGGCGTTGCCATCGCTCGACTTAACTACCAGCAAGATGGCGGACGATCGAAACGTTCACCGCGTGCCACAGATCCAGAGACCCTTCTTTGGCGACAGCTGGCTGTGCGGCACAACCAGCTGTCGTCAAAAAAGGGTCTCTAGATCTGTGGCAAGCGATGAACGTATCGATCGTCCGCCATCTTGCACAGCCAGCTGCGTCAAAAGAGGGTCTCTAGATCTATGGCAAGCGATGAACGTTTCGATCGTCCGCCATCTTGCACAGCCAGCTGCGTCAAAAAAAGGGTCTCTAGATCTGTGGCAAGCGATGAACGTTTCGATCGCCCGCCATCTTGCTGGTATCTGGTAGTTAAGTCGAGCGATGGCAACGCCTGCCCATTTTCAGCATTGGGCAATCTATCCATCGGTTCTCGCATTCTTCCATTTTTCAGCAGAAGTCAGTGCTGTTAAAAATAATCTTTTTACGGGAAATGACGTGCTAAAAAGTAAAGGATTCTCGTGGAGCTATGTCATCCGCAACTATTTTTATAGAAATCAAATCTATTCTTCGTGACTGGCAACAGTCAAAACGTCAGAGTTTGGTGTTCCCAGAGCGGGAACACTGCGCGTTAAAGGTTTAAAATGTATATATATATATATATACAGGGTGATTCGAAATTAGTTTTACAAAATTTTAGGAGGGAGTGGGATACACCAACGTCCGTATTAACCAAACACTTGACACGCGGATTAATCCTGAAACGCGCGTTATGGTCATCGGTAAGATATCTTACCGATGACTTTAACACTCGAGTTTGGTTTAATCCGCGTGTCAAGTGTTTGGTGAATACGGCCGTAAAAATCACGGGGATTCAAGCGGATCAGAATCACGCAGCGATGTTGGGTGTCGGAAACGTCGTCTTCATGTACACCCTCCAAAAAAGTGTTCGAGTAAGAGATAAATTTCCCACGTTGGTTTCGTATCTTAAAAATTATGTATCATAGAATATAAATTAGGCTATGTATAAGTATGGCTTTCCATATTTCTGTCAAGTTTTGCGTTTTTCAAAAACTCAATTATTATTCGCAAATCTAAAATAGAAAATTTATCTCTTACTAGATTGCTTTTTTTGGTGGGTTACGGTGTTAATAAGCACTTTGGAAGCAATGTTGAAATGTGCGTCTAATTTCTGAACCGAATTTGATAAACCATGGGCTTTCCTCATCAATGTTAATCCTTTATAAGGCCGTGGTACTTACCACCTACGGTCTATTAAATACAGAAATCAATTATCATTAGTGAATTTTCTGATTTTTGTTCAGTTATATTGGATGTATATTTTTTCCATACATCTAGATAATAAATTATAATTTGCTTATGAACTTTTCTTTCATTCGTAATTTTACAGAAAGCTCGAATAATTACTCGAAAATTGAGCATAAGAGTCATCATTTTAAATGATATATTTTTGCTAATTATATATTTAACCCTCCATTAGGCGCGTGGACTGCGATCGTAGCGTAAGTCGAATTTCCTATGTTGATATTCGAGCATAAGTCAAATTTCCTATGTCAATTTCATATTTAAAATGTAGTTCCCCGTAAAAATGGATGATGTCTTATACAATGATAGCTTTCTCATATTTCTTTCTAATTTTGCGTTTTTTCAAAACTACTCAGTTACTGACAAAACTAAAATATGAAATTTAGCCATTACTCGAATACTCTTACCTGGTGTGTGCACCTGGTCTACGATCGTAGTCCATGCGCCCAACGAAGGGTTAATTCCGTGTACAAGCACCAGGTAGTTTTCCGACTTTGATTTTGTGAATAATTAATGTATTCTCCTGCAAAATTTCTATGTTTGTTTAATACTTGTTTCTCCAATTTTCACGTGGAATATTACAGTACAGGGGAAATAATATGAATTAATCCTAAAAAGTGAGACAAAAATTCAGAGTGCTTTTGACTCAGCACATAGTACACTCGCCTTAGAAAGGGTTATTGAAAACAAATTATGAATTAATAATTTTTCTTTGTGCTTGTAAGAACTTCCATTGTATTGTCCACTTTCTTCGACGAGTATATATAAGCAGTTCTTGAAACCAAGCCCTCAAGTCCGAAAATAAAAGGTCCGAGAACAATAACAACCTTTTGCACATCATAAGGTTATTTCCAGACTCTTGGGTCAGTAATTAACAAATACTTCAGGGTCTTATTTGCTTTAAACTTTTACCTCCCATTCGTTGAAAAGACATAACGGCAGAGATTTCCTTTCTGTACCCATCGTTAGTTCCGACGATGATTTTATAAAAATGTCTCGCTGTGCCTCCCAGAGGCAAGCAATTCGAGTTTGCACCTTCCCCATAGCTGTTATTTCACCTTTAGTTTGATTTGATTTTGGTGCATTGATTTCCGGAACTTGCTGTTATTGTAGTATTTGGAATATTAATTTTAGGATTCGTTTGCTTGGTTTTAAGAACTCATTTTTATAAATACTCGTCGAACAAAGTGTTCCCAGACTTGTGTGTTTGATCTGGAGGACTTGCTTATAAGTTATTGTCGAATACAACGAACAACACATTGAAAGTATTTGCTATAACGATGGTAAAAAAGAAATATCATCCATGGGTGAAAGAATTTGAACCTAGCCACGTAAACTTGCAAGCGATTAACAGAATAAGTGCTTTTGATCCCATCCCTCTACAAATAAATAAATGCACCACAATAAATATGCCATGATCAAATATTCTTGTTTAACCCTTAAATGCATAGCGATGCATATATGCATCGTATTTTTCAGTGCCGGATTAGAGTACAAGCCAAATTTCTTACGTCAGTTTCATATATAAAATATAGTTTTTTTTTAATAATAAATATTCATATGGATTCATTCATATGGAATGATTTATATGATTCATATCCTGAGTAATAAAAGTTTCACATAATTCTTTCAAACTGTTTGTCCTTAGAGAAATGAATTAGTTATTCATAAAACTGATATAAGAAATTCAACTTATACTCGTGGCTATCGTGCGAACGAGAAAAAAATTCATGCATTTAAGGGTTAATTATTTTTCAAAACACCGTATGCTGTCGTTCAAATTACTATTCATTTTAGATTCTCACGAAAGTAAAAGGAACTCCTGAATACTGCCACCCTTTGAAAACCGTCGAAAGATCTCCCAGCCCTACATATTCAACTTGCGCGTTCATCATGTTACATGACAGTTGTGGATCACCATGCAATAGGACCATCCTGCTTTACTAATTTCCTGTCAATTAAAGTACCACATAATGAAACGAGAAAGAGATAGTTGAAAGGCTTTCACTTTTACAATCTTAAACCTTTTGTTTTAACTTTTTATAGACTTTCGAGTAACCTTATAAAAAAGTTTTTTTGAACAACACATATGCTAGAAATTATGTCTGTTTAAATATTTCTGTGTACTACAACATAGTGTTAATGTATGACGAATTTCCTATCGCACAGTTAGCGTAAAAGAATAAACAGCTTGCTAAAAGAAACAAGTACAAAATACCTTTATTGTGTTGCTTTTTTTTTTTCAGAGAAGTTAATCAGTATATGATACAAAAAAATTAAATATTTACATTAGAAAATTCTTTAAAAGAAATCTGTTTTGCAGTTAACCCTTTAACCCTTAAATGCATAGCGATGCATATATGCATCGTATTTTTCAGTGCCGGATTAGAGTACAAGCCAAATTTCTTACGTCAGTTTCATATATAAAATATAGTTTTTTTTTTAAATAATAAATGATTCATATGGAATGATTTATATAATTCATATCCTGAGTAATAAAAGTTTCACATAATTCTTTCAAACTGTTTGTCCTTAGAGAAATGAATTAGTTATTCATAAAACTGATATAAGAAATTCAACTTATACTCGTGGCTATCGTGCGAACGAGAAAAAAAATCCATGCATTTAAGGGTTAAAAGGCCGTGGTAAGAATACTTACCACCTACGGTCTATTAAATACAGAAATCAATTATCATTAGTGAATTTTCTGATCTTTGTTCAGTTATATTGGATATATATTTTTTTCCAAAATCTAGATTCTAAATTATAATTTGCTTATGAACTTTTCTTTCATTCGTAATTTTAAAGAAAGCTCGAATAATTACTCGAAAATTGAGCATAATAATAATCGCATTTAATTATATATTTTTGCGTTTAATTCCGTGTACAAGCATCCGGTAGTTTTCCGACTTTGATTTTGTGAATAATTAATGTAGTCTCATGCAAAATTTCTATGTTTGCTTAATACTTGTTTCTCTAATTTTCACGTGGGATATTACAGAAGAGGGAAAATATATTAACCCATTTGTGCCTGGATATTTTTGCGACTTTCTTGGATTTTTACTGATAACAGAAATAATAGATAAATTTCTGATGTCAACTTCTTGAACTAGGGATGATTTCTTTTAAAATCATTATGCATAAAAATCGAAATATCAACGTACTACTTGGTCATGTTAAAATATTTTGTAGAGTTGAGGCTCAATACTCATGAATAAAGGCTAGGAAAAATAAGTAACGTTTTCGACTAATAGCGAAAATGCCGTCCCAAAAAAGGGACACTAGGCATAAATGGGTTAATTAATCCTAAAAAATGGGCCAGAAAAATTCCAAGTACTTTCGACTCTCTGCACATAAACTCGCCTTATAAAGGGTTAAATACTTTTTAGAGAGGGGGTGGGTATAAAATGTCTATTTTCATTAATTTTTCAAAAATAATTGCATTCATTTAGTATTTTCAGGTTTATATTTTTCTTGGTGGAAAAGTTAATTTTAAAATTCAAAAAATTACAATTTTCTTTGGGTGATTTTCTTTCAAAAATAAATGAAGTTTGAAAATCCAAGTTTTTGTCTTCCAGAGTCCTACATTTATTTTATTATTAATCATTCTTTCTTATGCTTTTTTACTTTCTTATTTATTTTTGTATTGTTTCGAAAACTTAGGATTCAATTTACAAAGTACTCATAAAATTAAAGAATTTTTTACTATGCTTTTTTTAGATATAGAAACGTAATAAACTTATATAAATTAAATTTATTATGTGTGAAATCTTTTTTTTATTCATTTATAGAGACTTTTTATTCTAAATCATAAAGGAAAAAATTTCTCTTTTTGCAATTAATTCAGGAAGAATTTTTTTGTTGTTGTTTCAGAAAATTATGTTGTTTTATAAAATCTTTAATATTAAAATAATAACAATAATATTTTTTCATTTTAATTTAATTTTCATTAATAAACGTTATTTTCCAACGTTTAAACTAAATTTATTTTAAGAACTTATACCACTAACGAAAATGGAACAGTTTTGAAATTTATCAGCTTGCCACATAGGAGGTTTCAAAGGTTTCATTTGATGGTAGCAAAATATTTGTTTCATAACTGTAAAACTTCAAAGTATAATTGTCGCTGATAACAAGATAGTAAATCAACTTAATCATTCCGTATCAAATTCTGCAGAGCTTGATAACGGTTTTATATCTATAAAATAAAATTTTATGTTTTTTCACTAAATGAATAAATAGTTTTAAAAAGTACAATTGATAAATTGCAGTTATAAGTATGAACTGTAGATTACAACTATAATAGCAGGGTCAAAGCTCATATATGTTACAAAAAATGCAAAATGTTACTCAACAGAATATTATATACATTTCTGTCATATCAGCAGTTCATCCTTCAGTTCATAATTCCGTCTTTGAAGCTTATTATGTAAATTTTTCAGAACTTATTACTGCATATATATGTCAATAAAAAAAAGAGAAAAACAATTTCTTTAAAATGTAATAAAATGTTTATTCACTCAGTTCTTCATGTAGAATGAAATTATATGATATCTGTTTTCGAATTAAAAAGAAAATTAAATATATTAAAAAACGTTTAAAGGTAATATTATTTTTTTAAACTAATAAAAAGTTATTAGTCATGTAATATTTTAAAACGCTTTTGTCTCTCATAATTTGTATATAGAGTAAAAAAATAAGGACCTCTCAATTATACGCTATTCTGAAGTCGATCTCTTTAAGCGCGTTTAAGTTAAGGATTACTGTAATATGTAATATAATGTAACTGAGTTCCTCAAGTCCTTGACTTACATAGTATTAAACCTTGATTTCAGTCAACACGGATAACACATCGTGAAATATACGAACAGCATTATAAGTTAAGTTGCTTATATTTACAAAATATGCTAAACATAATTTGAATTAACTCTTGGCAATATTCTGTGTTTCTAGGTTTATAAAACAGTAAAATCAGACGTCCTTACCATAAAGAAAATGAAATACTGAAAAAATTGATTTTCAGACAACATAAAGAATGTAGAATGAATGGCATTTCAGTCCAAAACAAAATGAAGAGATGATTTTGATGTGACAGGAAAATGACTTGCAAATAAATGACAATGTAATTATCCAAAAGAATGACACGCAAATAACGGTAAATTAAAATATATTTAGGAATGTCACTACTTGAAAGTATAAGTATTGAGAGGAAAGCTAGATTGCTTGTTAATGATGGCCATTGCAAATTTCTTATATATAGTGGTTGTACAGTAGGGTAACTGAACTCGCAAGGATGCCGGTCCAAGAATCTTATTTACTTAACCCATTTATGCCTAGCGTCCCTTTTTTGGGACGGCATTTTCGCTAGTAGTCGAAAACGTTATTTATTTTTCCTAGCCTTTATTCATGAGTATTGAGCCTCAACTCTACAAAATATTTAACATGACCAAGTAGTATGTTGATATTTCAATTTTTATGCATAATGATTTTAAAAGAAATCATCTCTTGTTCAAGAAGTTGACATCAGAAATTTATCTATTATTTCTGTTATCAGTAAAAATCGAAGAAAGTCGCAAAAATATCCAGGCGCAAATGGGTTAAAAACATGCATTCTTATAAAATAGACAGGTCATGGTCATGGGTCATGAAATTCGTTAAATCATAGTGCAAGCTGATAAGCAGTTTAACCCTTTATCTACGGACAGCATTTAAAAGTACCGTTGAATTAAAAATTGTAAAAAAAAAAAAAAAAAAAAAAAATCTATTCATTGTAACCATTCCTTTGAAAAATCACTACCAAATACTTCATTTAATCAGCTTACATCACGATTGCATGTTCTATTACAGTAGATTGTTTTAAATAGACAGCTTTCCGCTCACTTTCTAATCATGTCGTGCCCCCTCCTCCCCAAAAAAGAGCATTAGTGAATTTTCAGACGTCTGTTTTATGATTAAAGGATTAGATTTTCTAAAAGTGTGTCCATCAAAGTATTACTTGACTCCTTCAGATTGTTGGTCCTATACTCTTTTGAAAGAGACTCGTTAACTGTTTTAAAACCAGTCATCCAACGTATAGCTTATGCTTATTAATTTTTTCGTAATTTTCTTTTTATTACATTAATCAGTATTTATCATTCATTGCCTAACTATAACAAGAGAAAATGAATAGATTCAAGGTGATATTATTGGCAATTCTTAATTCAGTTGATAAATCGAGAGATCAGCTCGGTAATTTTGTTCTGAAAGTTTTGTACAGGTTTATCCTTTATAAGAGGTATCCTAAAAATTCTGAAAAGCTTGACATAATTAGTTTGGTTTTTTTTTTTTTTTTTTTTTTTTTTTTTTGGTGTGTGTACCGCAATCGCATTATTTTTTTTCGAAATGAATCGTTGAAGTTAAAAAACATTTCACTATTAATTCATTATCAATTTTAACTGTCTTGCATTGTATTTAGTTTTAATGAGAATAAAGGAGAATTTCTGGCTTTTTATTTCGTTCAGTTCCTTATTTCGAACTATTCTTTTTCGACCTTGAAATTACAAAAGGTTCTAACTTAGGTTCGAAGACCCAAAGCACGTGAGAAATGCCACGATCTAACGTTGGGGGGGGGGGGATGATTGCGTTACTCCGTTGCATCACCAGACATCTCAGTGGCAAGTTGATTGAGGGGATACCAGAGATTTCAAAAGGAAAACTGGTTGAGCAAGAAGAAAATGAAAATCCCCTAATTGCTATGTTCCACGTATTGAAGACGTATTAGAAATAATGAAATACCATTTGGTAATCAAAACCATGTTACTTTAAATAAAATGAACAAAAATTTAAACTTTTCTGCATAAAAATATTCAGATGTATTATACTAAGAGAATCACATAAATGTCAAATATTTCATCAAAGAGGTCAGCTCATTCAGGTAAATTTGCAGGTAAATAAAGCCCAATTTCTCACTAGATGATCCAACACTTGAAAATTGCTTAGAAAAATTCACAGTATCAACTATACCAATTTCTGCAGAAATACGCTATATCTTATAAATTGTATTTTATTTCTGGTTCACAGTCATTTTAGGAAAGTCGCACTCCAAAAAAGTTGAATTTCGTCACTGTAACAAATCATATTAAACGCGATGTGGAAAATTTTATTAAATCCAAAGATTCCTCCAGTTTTCATCTTTCAGCAAGGCGGTCCTCTACCACACTTTCACAGAAACATCACAAATTTATATAGTAAGTGTTTACTAGATGTTAGATCGAATGAAGGTGGCACACTGGCTGACTTTCTAGATCCCTAAAATTTTATGAAGACAATGGACTGGAAATTTCATTTATGTTTTTACCTTGTCACATGCTGACTTTTTTTGAATAGAAATAATAAAGAGAATATGATTTGAAGTTAAAAAAAATCCTTTAACCCTTAAACAAACAATTAAAGTTCTACAGATTGATTCAATATTATCAACAAAAAGCTTAGAACTTTGCTTTGTTAAATTTAGATTAAATACAGAGAAAAACAAATTGCTGCTCTAACCATAGAAAAAACATTCTTGCTCTCATCAATATTTAAAAAAGAACATTTTTTCAATGTAAATAGTTAGGTTTAAATGTGCCCCGAATATTTAAATCATGCAGTACCCCTTATGTAGTAAAGCCTGGGTAAGTGAACTATGATAAAATCAAAAACAAAATATAAATTTAAAGGGATGTTACTTATTTGTACAATTAGAAACATACTTTTAAATCTTTCATTCAAAATATCATGTATAGTATTGAATATAACGCATGTAATCTTTATAATCAGTAGTAACAGTTTTACCAAATAGTAAAACCCTTTCGTTAATGTTGTTTTCTAATTCATCTGTATAGCTTCATTTCATTTTTTTAATTCTTTCCGTCCAAACTTTAACTGTGCATCGAAGAATAAAAAGGAATAAAACAAACTTTTGATTTTTACAAACGACAGATTTTTTTTTTCTTGAAAAAGTATAATTTAATTTTTTAAAACTAATTAGTTTATTAAATAAATCATGTGTTTTGCATAACAATCAGAGCAGAAATGTTTGCTAGTTACTTAAAATGAAATCTGTAAGTCAAGAAGTTAATCTTGAGTATTATTACATCACAAGTCAAGTAACATAAAGTTACTTAATGTTAATTTTTTAATTAATATATATTGTCCAAGTGCTTCTGAGTTTGTTGCACAATGTACTAAGTGACACCAAAATCTATTTAAGCTATTTAAAACTGAATAATCTTATTAAACATATATGAAGTCAGCAAAACCAACAACAAAGATACAGTGTAACAATAAACAATTAATTAAAAGATAACCATCCCCACATGTCGAGATCTAATAAAATATTTTATATATTTGTGAACTAAATACTAATAAGCTTCCATTTATAAGAGTGCCCCTTGTGAAAAATAAAATTTTTAGTTTCAAAGACGAACACTAATTATCTTCTGAGTGATTCTCTGTTTATTAATGCGTATTTAAATAAGGAGTTTTCTTAAGAGGCGTAGAAACTTCACTTCTGGCAGAACTTCTACGATTATTAAAAACTGAAATATGCAAATTGCATTTGAAATAATCTTTCGGTCAGTTTTGAGATATATGGGACTGATTAAGGCATTTAATTTTAAATGCTTTTTTTTTCAAAAGTTATGCAATATTTTGGAAGATTTTTGGCCTACAGGAACATTTAGTAGCCTGAAAATTTGCACTTCTAATAGAATTCAGTATAAAACCAAATCATTAAATAAACAAATAAAGAACATAAAAAAAATCATAAAATACTAGTTTAGTTTGATTTAGTTGTTTGCACTTTCTCCACGCGTTCAGGACCGGAGTAGATTAGATATAAAGGTTCTCACTGCCGGATATTTGAATCATTAAGTAAGAAAATACAATAAAATAAGTTCTATGTGATGAAGTCAGCTGAAAATATCTGGTAGGTCGGACACTAATAAAAAAAAACCTATTCAATATTTTTTTTTTTATAAATATGCATTTTTAAAACACCCTTTAACCCTTTAACGCGCAGTGTTCCCGCTCTGGGAACACCAAACTCTGACGTTTTGGCTGTTGCCAGTCACGAAGAATAGATTGTATTTCTATAAAAATAGTTTCGGGTGACATAGCTCCACGAGAATCCTTTACTTTTTAGCACGTCATTTCCCGTAAAAGAAAGGGTCACGATTCTTTTTAACAGCACTGACATCTGCTGAAAAATGGAAGAATGCGAGAACAGGTGGATAGATTGCCCAATGCTGGCACAGCCAGCTGCGTCAAAAAAAGGGTCTCTCGATCTGTGGCACGCGATGAACGTTTCGATCGTCCGCCATCTTGCTGGTAGTTAAGTCGAGCGATGGCAACGGCTGCCCTTTTTTCAGCATCGGGAAAGGGTTGCGCCTCAAAGGGTTAAAGTGATTTTCCATTCATCATCTCTTCACGCAAACACAGCCTTATATTTCTTTAATGGAATGTTAGTTTGAAACTTTAAAAAAAAAAAAGCGCTCAAATGTTTTTTAGCCGTATTTTTAATATTACTTCGGTAAAAATCTTCAGAGTTGATAGAAATGGCCATTGGATGCACACGCTCGACCATTTCTAATGTCACGCGTCCATTGTCAAAAGCGACCTTTTCAGATAGCTCGTATACGAAGGCCAAAAAAGATGCATTTATTCTTCTTATAAAGTGAGTCTGAAGCAGGATCTTACCGCTATTGTCTACATTCACTTTTGTTTCGAATGTGGAACATCAGATTTCCTAGAAGAGAACTAAGGGGAAAAAACATCCTTTTTCGTTGAAATTGCAGCGCATTTATTTCCACATAAAAGATTCTACCTAACAGGATTTTAGGTGGATTCTTTTTCTATAATAATTTTAAGTCGCTCATTTCTGTATTCTTTAAGGGGACAAGGGACGTTCAATATTCAAAATTTTCACTTGTAATCATATGTAAAGTTGTTTAACATAAAATCATAGTTGTTTAACATAATAGTTTGCATCTATATTGAAACTAAAATTTAAAAAATAAATATTCTTTTAATGAAAACTTGATATTTTTTTGAAAATATACGCCTTTTTTTTAATTAAAATATCCCATGCGCATTCCAAATTAATAAAAAGCTATAATTTTTTAAATATGCACTTTCATTATATGTATGAACATATCTGCGCATTCATTTTTATGTGTGACAAGGGTAAGCTTTATAGAAAAATTAAAATCATGTGAAATGTAGCTTTTTTTCAAATTTACACCCTATTGTTACATTTAAATTCTTATATCTCTATTAATTAACTTTTTTTTGAAAATTTAATGTGCAATGATGTTCATATATGCGTTACAAGTACACTCTAAAAACGTTACAGCTTTTTATTAATTTGGAATGCGCATGGGATATTTTGAAAAAAAAATATTGAACGCACGTTTTATTCGCAAAGATAATAAATTTTTAAAAATAAGATTTAATTTTTTATTTTAAGTATTAATGTAAATGTAAACCTTTGTGTTAAACAACTTTACGTATGATTTGAGACTAAAAATTAAGAAATGACAGTTTCACTTTTAACGCCCCTTGTCCCCTTAAATCGTTCAGTCACATTACAGATCAGCAGCAAACAGTGAAGCTTCTTAACCTTTATGTCCCAAATTAGTTTACCTCTAGAGAAAAAAGTTTTCAAATCTTTTATGTAGCATTAGAAATATCTCAAATTAAATAATGTTTTATGTATTAACTAGCTGCGTACCCATTCTTCGCACGGTAGGAAACGAATATTTTCCTAAATTTAATCGCATCTGTTAAACAAAATTAAAAAAAAAAAAAGTTCGAGTAGTCGCTTTGTTGAAACTACCGCGGGATATATTAACGCAACGTAGGATTATAGTTTAATTAGTTGTAAGACGATCGCGCGTGTTGAAAAATTATGAATAGAACAATTTTAATTTCGCAAAATATTTATTAACGTGATATACTGTGCTTTAATCCATAATAACCTAACAAATCTACTATTACTACATATTATTTATACTATCTATTACTTATAATAATATCATCTATCTTCGTTTCTCCCTCTTTTTTAATGCTCAACCTAAAGAACCAGATTAGATATTTTAAACCAATGGTGCCTTTCTACTCTTTGATGATTATTTAGAATTTATGCACTGCCATTGAAACAGCTCTCCACATATTTTTAAGCGTAAGTCGTTTCAGATTGACGTAGCTCAAATTGCGAATAAGACGTTAAATTGTGTTGCAGAGTTTTCAAATTTCACGCAACTTTTAATTTAGGACGTCACGTTTTGACCCCGGTAGTTGAGTCTGGTTATTTCTCGCAGTAGTTTTCAAGCGGGGTAATATTGAACCATACGACTTTGGAAAACTCTCACTTGCAACGTAACTTATTAAAGTTAATTTGAGAGATAAACATCTCATATTAAATCAAATATGAAAGTACAGGAAATTAAAAACTTTGTTGGTTACTTCTTGCAAATTTTTGTTCTATAAAACAGTTTTACTGTTGGGACTATAAAGCAGTTTTACTGTCCCAACAGTCCTTAATCAGTTTTACTGTTGAAACTCTAATGCCCCGCCGGGGTATAAAGTTGGACTATGTATTGGGTCCATGGATTATGGATTGGGTCTATGGAAAGGGTTAAAGTTAGACTATCGATTTCCCCAAATATTTACAACTTATGAAGGTGTACACCTTATGGAGTTATGCGAATTGGACTGACATCACCTCCTGATGATTTTTTGGAGTAGATGGGGAACAAAATATGATTCTCATTCCGCATCTTCATTTGACTTAAGACTAACCCAAGTGAAGCAAGGAAGATTAATCACACCTCGAAAGTACCTACTATTAAGAATTCTCCAACACAATCTTGTTTGGATGAATACATAACAAAAGTTAACATTTTTGTTCCCTTCGTCTCAAAGACGTAAGATCTTCTTTCTGTGTGCATCATTATTTCCTAGCTGGACCATGTGACGCTCCCCTGTAGCCAATCTTTTGGAATCTGATGGTCACAGAAAGGGAATCTTCCATCACGTCTTTGTTATGTAAAAAAGCTAACAAATTAAATAAAATAAGATACTGCAGTATTTTTAATCACTGCCCAAGGGTTCAAAAGATCTGAATCAAAAAAGTCTTTGAATCCCCCATACATCGTCGGTGTTAGCTTTGAAATGGGCTATCTTTATCTACAGAGATTTTCTCTTAGCCCGGTGTATCATCGTCGTACAGAGTTGCAACATACGCAGTAAAACTGTAGGTATACTTTCAAAATAATCTATTCCAATACCATTTAATTGACTGTTTCTTTCATTCGCTTGTTTTTTACTTCCTTGTACGTAGTATAAGGAAGTAATGTGATCCCGAAAAATTTTGGGGGCCAAATTTCGACATAAAAACCGATTTTGACTACCTCTAAATTTAATTTAAAAATTTTTTTCGATGCATCTCATCGTAGGTTAGCATGCACGATTATATTAACGCGTCTGCAACTCATTTTGACCAGTGGCGAGTCTACTGTGGCCAGTTTTTCCATGCCGTCTGTACGTACGTACGTACGTACGTACGTATGTATGTAACTCGCATATCTCAAAAACTACTGGTCGTAGAATGTTGAGATTTGATATTTAGGATTGTTCTATGATCTAGTTGTGCACCTCCCCTTTTGGTGGCAATCGAATGGATAGTTTATGTACAGGACCGCCCAAAAGATTCGAAATACATTACGCTCTATGGGCCGAAATTCATTAAACTCGCCTAACTCAAAAGCTATTAGGCGTAGAATGTCGAAACTTCATATTTTGGATAGTTGTAACATCTAGTTGTGCACCTCCCCTTTTGGTTCCATTCGACTGGATAGTTTATCTACAGGACTGCCCAAAAGATTCGAAATACATTACGCTCTATGGGCCGAAATTCATCAAAGCGTTTTTTAGAGGTATTGGGCTATTTCAAACGACTCAGAAGTGATATATGCTGTAAAGAGTTAGAAAATGAATTTCTCTATTAAAAAAAGTGTCTTTATCATTTGTAGTTCTGCTACAGGAACACTCAAAAGATTTCCAATACATTACGGTCAATGGCAATTTTAGGGGCATTCATCCATTTCAAGCACAATACCGTCCTACCACATAAGTTAGGTAATGGTCCGACCACGGTCACGTGCCTCACTCAAGAACTATGCCAAAAGTCGCCAAGCTTGGCGACTTTTGGTGTACGTGTGTGCATATTTAACTCTCAAATCTCAAAAACTATTATGAAATTTCATATATAAGAATGTTGTAACATCTAGTTGTGCATCTCGATTTTTGGTTCCAATCTACTGGAGAGTTTATTTACAGGACCACCGAAAAGAATTTCAGTACCTTAATGTCTATGGACATCTTCATTATAATATAACTGTAGACGGTCATTGTTTGGTACATGCCCAAAATCTCGCTGTCTGTCCTCGACCTTGGCGAGTTTTGGCGAAATATCGCCAAATTTGGCGATAGTCAGTCATTTGGTCCATGCCCAAAGTATCGCCATTTGTCATCGTTCTTGGCGAGTTTTGGCGAAATATCGCCAAATTTGGCGATAATCTGTCATTGTTTGGGTTTATGCTTAAAATCTCGCCAAATGTCGTCGACATTGACGAGTTTCGCCGAAATATCGCCAAATTTGGCGCCAAAAATTATTTCCTATTTTGTATAACTCTAAAACTTTAACCCGTAGATTTTTTAACTTTGTATTTAGAACTATTGTAATATCTAACTGTTTTCAATATCTTTTTTGACAGCAATCGACTGAGAATTTATTTACAGGGTGAGCCAAATGACTTTGAATACATTGAGGTGAATAGATGCATTCAATTCATTGAAAGTCTGTGGTCAATGACTACTTTGGCTATCCCCAAAATCTCGCTGACTATCTCAAGTTTGTCGGCTTTTGGTGAAATATCGCCAAATAAAGTGTCAGAAGGAAATCTTTCAAATTGAACTCAGCTTGGCGATATCGAAATATTTGGCTAGAAATCGCTAAACCTTACTATTATTGATATTTTATCTCTTTCAAACAAATAAATTTAGAGGAAGTGCGTCGAAAATATTTTTGATCTAATGGACGTGCAAGGAAGTCATGTGTTGGACACATCAGATTTTTTTAAATACATTTAAAAAGTGAAATAATTTTATTGATCTTTTAATCCAAAATTTTATTTTGGCTTTCAAATAATCCAGCGATTGATTGTTATTTTGCTGAATGCATCGCCATTACAATAATTCTAACAATTGTTTTAAGAACTTTCATCTTATAAAAGCATTTCAATTATGCGTAAATGTACAACAAATGTATCTTATGTATCTTCGTAGGATACAAGAAACTGACCGTCTTATTTACCAAAATTTTTAACTTTTATTTTTTATCACTCATTAATACCAAATACTTTTTATACATTTATTACACTGATACATTAGTAGTTGTGATACATTTGTGCAATACATACACTCAGGGGCGCAGCCACGGGGGGGGGGGTTAGGGGGGGTCATAACCCCCCCCCCCGATGAGAAATTTTTTGCCATACAAAATGCATATTCTTCACTACATTATCACACACACGCATACATATATATGAGTTGTAGTAGTCTTAACCCCTTAATTTCTGGCTACGCCCCTGCATACACTGATACATTTATACTCGTGAGATACCAGAATTATCTGGTACCTCAAAGCAAAATCCCTTCTACTTTCAATCCAATGATATTTTTCACATCTGTTGAATAAGATTTGGTTTTTTTTTTCTTTACCCCTCCCCCCCCCCTCCCGAAAAATAAAACACCAGTTTTTATACTCTCTAAGCTATACGCAACGTAAACCAATTCTAAATCTGTTATTTGATAATTTGCAGTGAACTAATCATGGGACCACACACATAATCGGAATGCTTGGATTTCTACTACTATTTAGTAGATTTTAAAAGTTTCACTATTTTATGAATAATCCAGACAGGGGTTTCTCAAACTTTTTCTACGATGGAGCATTTCGAGGATGTTTGAATTTCATACTTAACCTTGAATAACTTTGTAAAGTTTCAGGGAACCTCTTGTACAAATACGAATCCACTATATTACAGAGTGAGACAGATATACAGGGAGATTCAGAAATATGTAAAGTACTTTAGGAGGTGATAGGAGAACTCATGCGGAGCACAAATAAACATAGAACTCCTCGTCCAACCGTTTTCACACAACCACCAATAGAACGGTTAAGTTCAAGAACTTTAGTAAGTACTTATTTCTGAAGTTTGTAAACATGCTAGACAAAAAAAGAACCACGTAATTAGAAACAGTAGAAAACATCCTGCAGAATGAAATCAATTTTATTAGATTACCTAGATTTCATGGCGAGTTACAAGCAATGAAGCAGCGAAAAAATGGAAAATGAACTATTTGCCAATATTTTCAAACGCCAATTCCACAAATGTTCATCAAGTTACATTTAGTAAAACCTACCAAAAATCGGCCCATTTTAATAACTTTCGAAAAACATTACAGTGAACCATGTCGGTTGTCCTGTTTGTAATAAATTAAAATTTTTGTTTGCTACAGGTGTCCTGGGATTTCAAGTTTCTCGAAAAAGTGGCTCCGCCCATCCTAATTATCTGCACATCTCAAGTCAGATTTTAAAGTTTTACAGCGAAATTTATTTAATACTAGCTGAAGTACCCGTTCTTCGCACGGGAATGAATGGACTTTTTGATATTACGATTTGTGGTGATTACTATTCATTGTAATAAACAGATATAGTAAAGTGGATATCGCGTTATATTGTGTCCAATAATCATGCATACCGAATTGCAAGGCAATCGTTTGTACGGTGCAGAAGGCCATGCGGCGTAGCGCAATCTAGTGGCGAGTTTTAGCAAAACGGATACGGCGAAAATATTTTTCGCATTCAGATATCGATGTATACGAATTTTCATGACTATCGGCTGGACAGACCTGAAGTTCATGTGTTGACGCGACATCTAGTGGCAAGTTATAGGAAAATGGAAAGCGCCAAACTCTTCCCCGTGTTCAAATATCTATGTATACCTATTTTCATAGCGATCATTTGCACAGTCAAGAAGTGATACACTGCAGGGCCATCTAGTGGTTCAATAAAGTAATGATTTGCTACAGCGCCGTCAAGTGGCGAGTTATAGCAAAATGGATAACGCCAAAATATTCTCATTGTTCAAATAGCTATGTATACTGATTTTCATAGCGACCGTTTGAATGGTCAAGAATTTGGCCTGCTGCAGCGTCATCTAGTGGCGAGATAAAATAATAATGCATTGCAGTGTCATCTAGTGGTGAGTAACATCAAAAGGAACGCAGTTAGAATATATTCTTCGTGCTCAAATGTGTAAGTATAAAAATTTTTATGCCGCTCGGTCGAACGGTATAGAAGTTGATGCTTTTCAGCGCCATTTAGCGGCAAGTTACAGCAAAATGGATAGTGAAAAATATTCTCCGTGTTCTAATATTCGCGTGTACCAAATTTCATCGAAATCGGTTGGACGATATTCGCATAGCAAACGGCTAAACGGAATAGAATTAGACGTTCTGCTGCGCCACCTGGTGGCAAGTTAGAGGAAAACGGATAGCATAAAAAGCTTCTCCATGATAAAAGACTTAGGTGAACCAAATTTCATGGTGCAACGGTGCTCAACGGTGCTGGAGTTTTTCAACCTCATACACTCATACCAACATTCATTTTTATCTATAACCAGTGTCATTATATATCCCAGTCTCAAATAAAATCCAGTTTCAAATCTAAGCCTCGCCAAAGTGCCAACATACGCCATTTTGCAAGCGTTTTTTCAGGAAATCATTCGAAGCATTGACTTAGCAGCAATAATATATGGGAAATGGTTCGACCGCGAAAAAGTAAAGCAAGCCTTTATTTGAAAAGTTGAATCCCTTAATACAGCCGAATTTTTTAAAATTATCAACTATAACGTGTTTTATTCATCATTACTCCGATGTACTAAATGAGAAGATTTCAATTTTCTGAAATTTGGCGGAATTCCCCCAACTTAAATCAATGTACTCATTTGGCGAGAATTCTGGAGATAGATCAATTGAAATCCCTTAATAACTGCATTATTTCTTCACGGATCATTAAAATTTAACGCTGTATTCTAATAAAACCTTTGCACTTGTTTTCAAAAATCTATTTCCTTAAGCTCTCAATAAATTGCGCCAAGCCGAAATCTGTGCAAAGCGCTAGAACTCACTTTCACAAAATCGGCATTTGAGCCATTTTATTTTTTCGCCAAACTAAAATAATTTACCTATTAGCCTCGGAAATCTTCAATTCTTATAGTTTTGCGTGTAAAGCATTACATTCCTGCTCTGATTTCCCATGCACACGATATTATAATTTAAAAAAAAATAACCTTATGAATATAAACTAACAAAAAAAAATCATTATTATTCTTTTATTTTTACTTTGAGAATTTAAAACATTTTATTCGGCAAAATCGCCACACATGGCAACCACGATCCTTATTTCACACTTTTTTCACTACAGGGGTTACAATTACGGAAAGCTTTTTGCGTGAATAGCATAAAAAATCTCTTAAATTCCGGGAACGGGTGGACTTTCAAAGTTTTAAAGTGGACTACGATTTATTCTATATTATTTTACATATCTGTGCTAAATTTCAGGCCGATAGGTTCATTTTTGTGGATTTGTATACGAACGACATTTTATTCGGCAAAATCGCCACACATGGCAACCATGATCCTTATTTCACACGTTTTTCACTACAGGGGTTACAATTACGGAAAGATTTTTGCGTGAAGAGCATAAAAAATCTCTTAAATTCCGGGAACGGGTGGACTTTCAAAGTTTTAAAGTGGACTATGAGTTATTCTATATTATTTTACATATCTGTACTAAATTTCATGCCGATAGGTCCATTTTTGTGGATTTGTATACGAATCAAATCCACAAACAAACAAACAAACAAACAAACAAACAAACAGAATTTCATTTTTATTTATAAGATTAAACATACAATTAGCATCAATAAACAAATAAAGTATAAATGGATGCGTATAAACACGGCCAAAAATGAATTAAAATCTAATGCGGTGGTCTATGGGCTGGGTTTCTTTTTCAAGAAACGTGAAATTCAGCAGTCTCCTGAAAAAAATAATAAAAATAAAAAAAAAATAAATTAAACTGATACGTTTCACTGCAAAGTTTTTCGGAAGCCACTGGAATGGACCAAATTTTGGAAAATTTGTATTTTGAACGGAGTTCTCGGAATCTTCCTTTGAAAATGTTAAGGAATATTTCATTTTTAAGTTTTTCACAGTTTCATTGTTTGTAACTCGGAATCAATTATAGATAATGTGGTACAATTGATGTGATTTTACAGAATGTTTTTTGGTCTTTCTAAATATGTGGTTACTTTCTGTCTAACGTGTTTAGAAACTTCAAGGAGTAACGGATTTACTAAGTTTTTGAACTTTTTTCGTTCTATCCGTTGTAATATGAAAACGGTTGAGAGAGACCAGAGGCTGAATGTTCATCTGAGCTCCACATGTGAACTCTTCTACTACCTCCTTTGTATTTTAGAAGAGTTCAGAATCACCTTGTATATTTTTTCACTGGATCACCCGCTACCTTCCACATGAAGCATACTCTAAATTTGACTGTTTTCTTCTCTTATAAATGCTAATCGTTTCCCACTAAGATGCATTATTTCAGCACGATAAGTAAATAAATTTTATAACAGCTTATTGGCTCAAATTGTGCTTAATTTTAATAAATAGTTTTGTAGCTTATCTCATTCCTGTGTATTCAAAATTTTGTACAATTTGTCGCCTTTATTCAATTTTTCGTATTCATTATATATTTACTCACGATTAATTGATAGTTAATATCATATTGGTTAACTATTCACTGTCATAGCGACACAAAGCATCCAAATTGGAATCATCTTAACTAATTAAATTAAATAATTCATAAGTTAGCTCATAAGAAATTGGTTTCATTGATTTACAATACAAGAAACATTACCAATGATGTGAACGAACTATTTATTGATAGAATAAAGGTATATTGATATAGTGGTTTCGAAACGAGGTGATCTAGAAACACAAAATTCTCATTTCCGAAGCTTTCGAAAGCATCGTGTTTTACATAAACAGAGTTATATATATATTCTACGTCTTAACTCTTACTCATTCCTATTAATCAGGTATATATATATATATATATATATATATATATATATATATATATATATATATATATATATGCCCTCCTATAAAACTTGCTTTATCAGTCTTTTCTAATGTTTCTAAGATACTAAAACAATAGGTAATGAAACCTTCGCTCTGAATAAAAAATCAATTGTTGTTTATTTACGATTAATACCTCGAATGTCAGATGACATATTTCTGTTCTTGTTTTCTGGCGGTTAGAAATAGAAGTTAAGGATCTCATCTACTTATATAATACGCTAACCTATGCGGTACCAAAATCGATGATATTTCCACGCTGCGAACGGCAAGAGCTGGATGTAAACATAAGTGCAACAACAATAACGCATGTGCAAAAATCAAAATGGACAGTTCAATGACGCCAAATAGATCAAGCATATGCCCCGCAGTAGCT
This sequence comes from Cheiracanthium punctorium, assembly GCA_038373885.1. Classification (NCBI taxonomy): domain Eukaryota; kingdom Metazoa; phylum Arthropoda; class Arachnida; order Araneae; family Cheiracanthiidae; genus Cheiracanthium; species Cheiracanthium punctorium. The sequence goes on along the minus strand of JAWZYV010003229.1, from coordinate 179,128 downwards.
AGATTACAAAAGAACAAGAATGGACACACAAAAATGCAGGATCTTTCGGACTTTCTCACTGCTTTAAAATATCGAATTGACAATACTTGGCGCATTCATCGACCCTCTAAACAATGTCACCACGCATTGGGTTAAAGCGCATTTTAGCCATTTGCTGTTTCAACATCGCCTTTTAGGATGACACCCAAAATGTGTATAGCAGCCCTAAGCTAAATAAATGTAATGGCAAATACTGTTAAAACAAAGAAAAATGATTTTCATTGAAACAGCAAATGGCTGTTTCAATTTAGTCACTACTGCACTGAGTAGAAAGAACAGTAAGGTATGGGACAGCGAAGCTGGCCACCATATCTATCTTTCGCGAGTTTTTCATGAGTAAAGTACTCAGGTGCGCAGCTGATACTGCGAATTCTTCTCCTGCAAAACGCGAGGTTTTTCGCCAACAGTAATGTACGTACACGAATGTACGTACAGTACTGTACTTTATATCTCTCTCTTCTACTGATCATTAATTTTATGCATTTACCAACACTGTACGCGCACAGCAATATACAGTATTATGTTGAATAAACACTTTTTTTTTCTATACATCATTTATTCATCATTTTATGTGGGAAATAGCAATACAGTATAATCTCGGTATCTCAAAAATCTTGATATATCGAATAAATTTGTTCTCCTTTACAAACTAACCCAATTTTATTTCATCTCGTTATCTCGAAAAATCCATATCTCGGTTTTTTTTCGGTGTCCCTTCGATTTCGAGATATCTTGGTTATACTGTATATAGTTAGGAAATGGTTTAAAACAGCTTGGGGGATACATTTGGCACATTAACCCCGCAGCAGCTGCTGCAGTTAAGAAGTATTTCTGTAGGAATTTGTACAACACGTTATCACCCAATGCAGTATTTTTATAATAATTTTATGAATGGAAATGTCAGCCATTATACCTTTTCACACATCTTGAAATGTTAGTACTTGGCTTTGCCCCAATAGTCACCATCAGCTTTTATGATGACACCCAAAATTTTTAGCAAACCTAAACTAAATAAATTTAATGATAAATACTGCTAGAACAGAAAAACAAGATTTTCATTGAAATGAGTCCGATAATTTGCCAATACTGCACTGAGTATATAGAACAGTAAGGTGTGGGGCGGCGAAGCTGGCCGCCTTGGCGGCTAATATTCATAAATTTTGTAGGAATCGATGTTTATTAACGATAATTAGAGCCAAAATCCCACAGTATCATTGTCTTTTCAAACTTACACCTTCCCTTACATACAATGCTGCCTATATGGATGATTTATACGGATTTTTTTAGCCTAAACTCTCAACTTTTTGGCCCCATCTGCAAGCGGAACCCAGGACATACGACGCAAGTACCCGTCCGATAATCAGCCTCTCATTAGAACACATACAGACAGACAAACGAACCGAAATCATGGACACTTTCCCATTTTGACTTTTCTAGAAATATTCGAAAACGACAAAGCTTCGTTACCAATTTGTTCATCAACAATAACCATTTTCGATTAAATGAATTAATAAATAATCAACAAGTTACACTGTGTGAAAACTCCTTTATCTCGCCTGAAGCTTGATCTGAAAGCAAAGATCCCAGACCTGCTCAGCTTTTCGGCTGTGAAGCAAGGAAATGGCAAACCCGCGCGCGGTTTGACCTTGTGGTGAGACTGTCAGGGTGATGACATTTCCCTCGGGTTGTTGGGCAACGTGCTGTTCGACGGAACCGGCAATTACCTGAAGAAAGTAGGCCATGAACTCATCCGCTGCACTAAGACAGGCGCGGGCTGTCCAAGCATCTTCCTGCCAGCGAAAAGTGAAAGTGAATCCAAACGAAGCACGGCAGGAGCAAACAGATGCCATTGCCGATGTGTGTGGTAAATTCTTGGTTAGGATATCCAACGTATAGCAACCCTGATTTCGAAAAGTAGCTCAAAAGCAAAAATCAACAGAAGACTGAATGAAATGCAGGCCCGGACTGGATCCTTTTGGGGGTCCTCGGCTGGAGATTGATTGAAAAGGGGGTCCCCTTGCTGGGGAATTTAGAGGGAATGGAATATTAGAATATTTGAAAATTAGGCTTACGTGCCTAAAAATCACATTTAACTATTTTAGAGCTTTTGGGGTCCCTGACTCTTCCGGGGTCCGCGTAAAGACGTAAGATTGCTGGAAAATAAATAATCAAATTACTATGATTAATTATAAAGTAGTATAACCATTATGGAGGGCCTCGCGGGGGGACCCCTTGGGCAGGGGGCCATCGGCGATCATTCGGCCTGACCAGTCCGGGCCTGATCAAATGATATTTTTAGTATGTAACCTGTAAAAAATTTATACAGAAGTTTGAAATAGTATAATAACTGCAATTGCTGCTAACAGACAGTGACGTTCGCAGACTTCCTTTAATGGAGGGGGATAGTTAATGGGCGTAATCTTCAAGTCAAAAGGCATAATCGTTATATTGAATTAATAATTTCAACGTCCCGCAGTGGACTGGGCGCTAAACTCTCCCATAAGAACACGGCAAGTGAAGCAGCATCTGGCTTGGCCAGTGCTTGGGAGGTACTTCCCCCTCTCGGCCTGTCCGCTGTGGAACCGTGTACGCTAATGGGAGCTGGTGCACGTAAAATCCGTCGTGGCTCCAAAGTCCTCCAAGTTGTTAAACGATACCTCTGGGGGTGCCGATTTCAGGGGGTTGGTCCCTCCTCTGGAATGGGTTCAAAATTACGGGACCCCGAGCTAAGACGGACTTCCTCCCACTGGGGCTCATTGAAATGGAAGACGCTTCTTCAGCCCATCGCCTGCCTATATAGGGGGATCTGTCACCGCAACGCTGTTGCCAGAGGGCATTAGCAACAACAACAACAATAGATTCAAAAGATGATGGCCATAGTAGTGGCCAGAATATATTTTTAAGCAATTTTTAATGGTAAAGACTTTTTAAGTGTTTTAATTAACAATCAATTTTTAACCAGTTTCTGCAGTAACCTTTGCTGCCACTTAACTTACTAAATTCTGCTATCAGATGAAGCTGAACTCATTTTTGCGGTTCTGAGACTACGAGAATGAAAATGCATAAATATAAAAAAAAAAAAAAACTCGGCTGTTCCAGCCTCGTCAAGGGGAGACGCCGCTGAACCCCCCTTAGTTTCATTATTGCCATATTAAAACGACATTAATGGACTATGTCATTTTATATTTCATCTTTCGTGTATTTCGCCCGGTAACCTTATGTTGAAATTTTTATGATTATAACCTATTTCTACAAAAATACATGTGATGCCCATTCTACAGCTTACGAAATATTATAAGAATAGATTAAGCTGTTGTGAACTAATAGTATTTAAATATATGTACAATCATGTCACACTTTTATGTCGCTTTTTTGGGACACATTTTTCGGACAATTTTCAATGAAGGGGGTCAGAGATAAAATGACAGAGTCATTAATAGATAATTAAATTCTGTCGCTTTAAAAGTACTCTCAGTTCTGATACAGTTCCAGCTATTTTGCATGTGGCGTCAACGAGCTCATTAGTTGCTCTATCGCCGGCAGATATCTGGAGCCGCACATGCACATTAGAGATGAGACGGGCTCAGCCCGAGCCCGAAAGCCCGAGCCCGAGCCCGGGCCCGACTCGGGCTCGGGCTCTGTAATTCACGATTGCGTTCGGGCTCGGGCTCGTGAAAAATTTCGCCTTTGTTGAACATACTCCTTGAAACAGATTTTAAAATGTGATTCATGGGATAAATAGACGTACTTATTTAAAAAAATAGAGGCACGGGGGACTAGAAGGTATGTGAAGCTCCAAAATTTATTGTATCCAATTAATGAAGTAGTTAAATTTATTTGTCTTTAGCTGAAATTTCGGGCTCGGGCTTCAACTTTAATAATATTGCTCGGGCTCGGGCGGGCTCGGATTAAAAGTCCTCGGGCTCGGGCTTCAAAAAATGAGCCCGAACTCATCTCTAATGCACATATACGTTATCCTCCTGCGTTGAAGAGTCTTCTAGTGTCGGATTTTTTCGAACCATTTAGGATCTTAAAACCGCAGATGACAGCTAATCATAATATTGATCCATTTGCGTATTTATCCTATCACATCGCCCCGTATTTCCGATGATAGCAGTACGAGGGTTGCCTTTTAAGTTCCTACAAAAAGTGGGAAGAAAAAGAATTTTTCGGGAACAAACTGTTTTATTGCTTTTCAAAATATTCGCCTTTAAGATTTATACACTTGTCCATCCGTTCGAACCAATTCTTGAAACAGTTTTTCCACTCTGAAGTTGATATCTCAGAAACATGGTTTTGGAAGGCATCAACAGGTTCTTGAGGTGGTGAAAATCGCTGCCCACGCATTTTTTGTTTGACATAAGGGAACAAGAAAAAGTCATTAGATGATAAATCAGGAGAATATGGGCAATGAGACATTAATTCGATATTTTTATCCTTCAAATAATCAATTGTTGCACATGCTGTGTGTGGGCTGGCATTGTCGTGATGAAAAATGGTGCGCCGATTTTTGTTGTTAATTTTCTGATTTCGTTGATGACTTTAGATAAACAAATTTCTGTATACCATTTAGCGTTAACAGATTTTCGGTCCTCTAAAGGAATGGTCGCGATATGTCCTGTAAGGCCGAAAAAAAACAAGTAATCTTTTTCTTGGAAGTGCTTCACGAACTAAGAACTTTCGTTGGATTAGGTTCTTCTGGAAATACCCAAACAGTGTCCCGCAGATATCTGGGCACTAAACTCCATTCTCAATAGAACACGGCAAGTGAAGCAGCATCCGGTTTGGCCAGTGCTTGGGAGGGTCAACTTTCTCTTGGCTCGACTACTGTGGGACCGTGTACGCTAATGGGAGCTGGTGCACGTAAAATCTGACGTGGCTCCAATGTCCCTCCAAGTTGTTGCCGATTTCAGAAGGTTGATCCCTCCTCTGGAATTGGTTCAAAATCAGGGGACCGCGGGCTAAATCGTACTTCCTACCACTGGGGCCCTAAAATGGAACGCGCGCCCCCTCTGCCCATCGCCTCCCTACCTGGGGGATCTGGCACCGCCATTTGCGGTTGCCATCACTAACAACAATAACACCCAAACAGTGGATTGTTGCTTAGTTTCCGGCTCATACGAATATATCCAAGTTTTATCACTTAACGATGTTGCATACCGATTTTGCAGTTCCCAATTTGAATTTTTTTATGGTGTATTACTGGTTAAAAATTTTGCATTTCCTTGCACCAATTTGCACGATCCTCTTTTTGAGCTTCTGTCAAATTGTGTGGAATCCATCTGGCACAAATCTTTTTAACAGCTAAATGATCGTGCAAAATCGAATGTATTGCAGTCCGTGATATGCCAAGGGATGCTTCTATCTTACGATACGTGACATGCCGATCTTTTTCAATCATCTTGTGTACAGCATCGATGTTGTTTTGAATCACTATCGATTTTGGTCGCCCTTCACGAGATTCATCGCTGATGGACGCACGACTACGACGAAATTCTAGAAACCAATTGTAAACAGTCTTTTCTGATGGTGCTTCATTAAGCTTGTCATTAAGCATGTCAAGCTTAATTCAAGCTTGTTATGTCAAGCTTAATGCAAGTTGGGCAAGTGTAAACTTGAACACTTGATTCAAGCTTGCATTAAGCTTATACGCTTGAAATTTTCAAGCTTAATTCAAGTTTTTGACTTGATAAATCAAGCTTATTGGAAGTTTAATGCAAATTTGCTGTGCTGTCTGGGATATTCAGAAAACGGTCCAGAGATGTTACGCAGATATTTAATAAGGGAACACAAAATCACCAAAATAAAATCAGTTTTATTTTGAGTTTATTTACTCTTATAGGCCTCCCTTTCCAGAGAAAAATCTTCCTCTCATTCGAAGTTTATTTAAATAGATCCTTTTGGTTTATTTCAAATTGTTCTCATTTTACTTCTCTCTCCAGATTTTGAACTACTTTTCAATGTACGGAATCAAGCTTGATGAATCTCTTGTAAAAATTCTAACCTTTCTAATTATTCTTAAGATGAGATTATTCATCTTGGCAAAATCTCAAAAGATAGCCGACGTTTGCGAATCCCTTGCAAACTTCAAGAATAATATAAAATACATAATATTACATAAAATACATAATATAGTGTAACAAAATACTATGATTAATGATTGGCCGTATTATCCGAGATTCAAGCTATCACGGATAATCGAAGTTCTGCTGCCCACGCATAACACAGGCAAGTAGCCAGACAAAAAAAAAAAAAAAAAAAAAAAAAAAAAATCTAGGGGACTCCAAAAAGTTTAAGAAGCATAATTTATCACAAAAAGACATTATTATTGACATCCAATTAACAAAATTAAAAAATTCCGTGCAGAAGGGCTCTTTTACCTCCCCCCTCCTCCTCCTCTGTACTAAACCCTGGCTACTTAAATATATTGGCCGTGATATCAAAGTTGGGCAGTTGGTAAACTTTAGAGAATAGGTTAAACACGTTTCTCACTGCAGATATAAAATCGTTTTCACTTCCGCTAGGAGTAACTTGCTCTTATACGCGCTTCAGGCAAGGTAAGGACTCGACGAGAAAAAAAAAAATTCTATTTAGCAATAACAAAAAACAAGCAATTTATTTTACACGATTTGGGTCATCTTAGGGGTGGTTGCGATGTACGCAGTAAACATGATGATAGCCATGCTGAATAGTAGATGGCATGGGGAAACGCAGAAAAAAAAGTTTATTGCTGTTTACTTTCTTTGAGGTTGTGACTGGTTAAGAAGTGTCATGGATTTTGAGCGAGTTCTGCAATTAATTTTATCTGTATCAACAGCTCACGTCCCCTTCTTTAGAATAGTTTTGAAGTAAAGAGTTAGAGAAGTATACATTCTTTTATTACTTTGATCGTTGATGCCTTTTTCCAACTTCAAGGGGATGGGTGCTTTTAGAGAGATTCTGAATGCTAATTTACTGAAAAACAAATACTTTCAAAAATTATTATCACGTAGTGCCGTCTTATTAAGTCAAGAGTTTCTGCCTAATTGGCAAACTATACTCTCAAATGAAGTTGGAAAGTGTTATCACTTTAATTATGGTTTCTTAGTCTAATTATTTCCTAAGACCCGGCCTACCAGAGTACTGAGATTAAATAGAACTACATTTTTCTACTTGTATAGTCAGTCAGAACACCAAAAGAGGCTGGAAAACCAAATTGCTCTCCAGACACCATCGACTAACTGCTACTCAGAAAGCATAAACGAAGAACAGTTATAATCAAATCACACAACCAGCCATGTGTTCTGTATTAAACAACACAAAATCCCCATCTACGTAACATATCGGAAGTATCCGCCGGGTATTGTTAGCTTGAAGCAAATTTAAAGTTCAAAATTCTTCTCAAAAGCCTACAAAAGAAAAATATCAATTGTCTCAAGATAGCCCAGGCATGAAATGGTGGCTTACCACTTGCCATGACTGTCTACACTCTGGGACAAGTCGTGGATAATGACCATCTGATCCATTTGCCATGCATTGCCTAAGCGTTCGCTTTTGGATCGTTACTGGAAAGGTCAAAGGTCTTTTAGATTCATAGACTACTTGATACAGCTGATTTCTTTGATCATTATTTTTTTCACTATTTTTCTGCTGCAGTTGTCTTTTAACCAGTGCCATTAAAAATAACAATAATAAATTCAAAATTCTTTCCATGAACGAAAAATTTCATCGGAATTTCCGATAATAGCAAGTAGATTCAAAAAGAACTGCATATATTTTGTAATTAGTTATTTTAAATAAGCTTTTTTGTCAAATTTTTACAAAGGGTTCAGTCAGAGCTCCACTGACCGGAAGCCTACTCTCAATAATTACCCTTTTGAGAAATAGCGAAATGATATTCCCAAAGCTCAAACGTCCCATACTTACTATCATCATTTTCGCTTGCACTTTTATTTTCTCTAAGTAAAACATCCAGCTTCTATCACTATTTCAAGATTCAGCTGGAATTTCGATTGCTAAATAAACATGCTGTTACCGTCTGAAATAAAAATTTCACTACAAGAATATGTGAAAATCACTCCCTTAAAAATTTATTTAAGCACGGAAGAATTCACAGCTGCAAAATGATATCCATGTAACTGCAAAACTACAAAATGTTAGCCTATTATCATCTTCGGAAAAAAAAAAATGAAGAGAAATCTTCCGTATACCTATTCCTATTCCACCTGCAAGAAATACTAGTATTTTTTTAATTTTTAAAATAAGGTAATCACGTGAAGAGCATTGATAACGAAAATTCTTTTACACGATTTCATTTGCATTTACACTATTGTATAATGAATGATAAACCTGTACCCTTCCATTCCTGAAAAGACACCTAATCTGCAATATTCCCTTTGGGAGCACATCGTCTTTCCCAGCATTGTCTTTTGATAATCCCGTTATGGCCCTTCCCAGCATTAAAAACACAAAAGCTCGGAAGCAACGGTAAGCACAAATGGAAAATGGCGGCCTCGTGTCCTTGAAATGATGAAGCCGAACATACTAAAGCAAGTAATACACTGAGACTGAACTATTTTTTTAGCCAGTGCTCTTGGAATTTAAATCTATGAGAATCTTTTGTTTGCTCCTGTAAACAATCTATAATTATTATATACATTGTTTTAAAAGGAAAAATTTCTTTTACAAATTTCACCGATGCATATAACTGTTTTGGTTGAAATGAAGGATGTCTTTTTTTAATGTTAAATTAACTATACCTTTTTTTCAATAGAATACACGAGGTAGTGCATAGCAATACCACATACGTTTCGTACCAACCAAACCATATTTACGGCAGTTAGAGAATAAAGAGATACGGACAAATATAAACACTTATCAATTTTCTTTAAAAATGCTAAAAGTCCAATCCACTCAGGAGACAAAGGAGCCGACCAAGTATGTATTTGAACGTAATTTTAAAACAAAAATGGATTTCAAGTACATATGAATTCGGGCTAATATTTTAAGGTGCTTGACATTCCGCTGAGTTCTATACGAAAACATAAGCCCGGGAACAAAATTTAACCTCTTCAGACCCGACAAAAATCTCACATGTCAAATTAAAGAGCAATCTCATAGTTATTTAGAAAAAACCTATTACATTTAAAAATGACAAGTAGAAAGCGCATTTTCAAATAATTTTTTTAATAAAAGCTTCATTCCCAATCACAATTTCAGAAGTAAACACAACTTTTTACTTAAGTTGTTATCACCCGGAAAGGAAAGATTGACAAGAAACTTTTAAAGGTAAAGGATGTCCCACAAGTTCTTTTCAACTATTTGAATTTCGCAAATAAGCAAAAAATATTAACAAATTGGACTTCGGAGATTTCACTAACATTCAAACATTCTTTTGTGTAACGGCAAACAAAGATAAAAATAACGTCAAACAAAACTAAAATGTGTGCGTAAATGTGTAGGATTTGCATATTCACATGCGTTAGCATCATTTATTCAAAATTAAAGCATCGACCTATACGTACGTCCATTCAGAACTACAAAAAAATCTTAAAGAATCGTTTTAAGAATGGAAAGAAAAAGGTCCGCATATGTGTACCTCGGGACCGAATAGGCTATGATGGTAGTCAAGTAAATGGCATGTGAACTAATTACAACAAAGCAATAATTTACATTTTTAAATACCTACGCAATGCACTTAATTTATTTGTTCTGACTCTTAAATATTATTTGCACAGATGTTTTTAATTTGAAAAGAAATATTCTGTTAGAATCTCGTGTCAATATCAAAACTTCGTGTAGAAATTTCACTGTACATTGATAATCAATTAAAATAATTCGCATATTTTGTCGAAATTTATGAAAAACACTGAAAAAAGACTATATAGCAACTGATTCAAAACAAAGATACAAATCTTGTATCTGAAATATGCCAAGTGTTTACATGTCTACAGGTGGCTCTAATAAAGGTACAGGCCTGACAAGTGCGCTTCTGTGGGTATCTGACAAGTGGTGCCAGATACCCCCAGAAAGGGAAGCAATGGGCGGAGGGAGGCGTTTTCCAGGCTCCAGTGGGGAGCAGTCCGACTTTAGCCCGGGGTCCCCTAATTTCGAACCAATTCCAGAAGAGGGACCAACCCCCTGAAATCGGCACCCCCAGAGATATCGTTTAACAACTCGGAGGACATTCGAGCCACGACAGATTTTACACGCACCAGCTCCCGCTAGCGTACTCGATTCCACAGCAGTCGAGCTTAGAGGGAGTTGACCCTCCAAGCACTGGCCAAGCCGGATGCTACTTCACTTCCCCTGTTCTTATGGGAATGGAGTTCAGCGCCCAGACCACTGCGGGACGGAATTATGTTGGATGTCCATACTGATATCCCATATACGGGAAAGATTTTGAAGTCCTATATCAATCTATATTCTAACCACATTTCCTTTAAAACCAGTCAGTAGATCTAGAGGTAATCAGAATCTGATTTTTTTTTTTCATTTTGAACACCAGTGTACTAGAGATTCTGAAAAATTTTATGTCCAACTGTAATGTTAATTTATAATTATTCCCAAAAGCAAAATAGTACTGAAACTGTTTGGCTCCAATACTTGTTCTGTATGATTTTAATTGGAAATACTTCCTGTACCTCCTCAAAATATTTAAGGCTGTAATGTGAAAAAAACGAAGTCCGTTTTACGGGCTTTGACGTTAAATTGAAATAAATAATTGCGTTGGGGACTCAAACGTTCTTTGAATATATGTTTGCTAGCTGCACTATTCACTTTAATAAATAACTAACTTATGCCAGATATGAATTTTTCAAGTAAAATTGTTACTCTTTGAACTGTGTTGCAAAATCTGAAGTGCAACCCAACTAGCAGAATAGTTCTTAATTGGGATTTTTTTTCTGAACATTTCATACCTGGCATAAGCTTACCGTTTCTTATAGTGTTATAGTAACAATTTCAAGCACTTACAGGTTTTATTTTTATCTCGTTTATTTTAAGAAAGAATTGATACATAAATCACAGGTTTTTTTCGATTATTTGCTTTGTAATGAAAAAAGATTCAATATGTCTACAAAAGTGTATAACTTATACTCAAAAATCATTCCCTTCCCATCATTGTTGTCGTATCGAACGCCAATATTGACCAAGAAATATATAATATGTGTTCCATTGATTCCACATGAAACCCAAAAGGTAGGAAAGACGTAAATTCTTACAAAGATTTGAATATCACCATTTTGTAAATAAATATTACTGTAAATTTTTGGGAAGGGCAAGACCTTTTCCCTTCCTGTTGGTTTTCTCCCCTCAAGCTCATTATTCTTCTACATTGAAACATTTCGCTGAATATCCCCATGAGGCGTAATATATGATGCCTTTTCATATAACCCAAATATTGTAAAAATATATACTGTGAACCACCATAATGTTGGCTCGATATTACTAGTCCGTACTTCCAAAGTATCCGGCCAAGAATCGCTTCCCAGTGTCCTACGTGTTTTACCAGTATATTAGGTCTATCACTGCTGACGATGAGTAAGTGGACATGTCAACCGTATTGATCAGGAGCACTGTCCACGCGCTCACGATCTTTCGTAATTCGCTTCCATCTGGAATAATGCGCAGTGGCCACTTCTCACTCTCACGTCTCACGGGTCAGTGTGTCACCGGAACGTGCAGTGGGCACGGAAGGAAACCACTTCCGCCAAGCCCTCGAGGGCCGGAGAAAGTTCCGGATGACCTTATCCCCCCAATAATTGTTTGATTCTTTGTGTTCTGTGATCTCGATGCTGCAGGCGTAGGTTTGTTTTTTTATATTAATGAATTCTTAGCCTTTTTTGTTTTGATCGTTTATGATAATGTCCGAAGCTTTCAGGAGCAGTGAAGTTTGGGTTGGTTCAATCTTGAGAAATGCTGCTTTACCTTGGAAAAAAAAGTCTATTATTATTATTTATTTATTTTAGTTGGGAGAGGGAGTGTTAGATTATATATTCTCTCTAACTTTTCCTTTTTGATTTTTAATAAACCAGAGGAAGTGCAAAATATTTTGTCTTAGCAAATTTAAAATATTTCATGAAATAATATCGGGTGGGCGAAAAGTCCTTGACACATTTCAGAAAATAATATGTAAAATAGAAATTGCCATAAAAGAGTTCAGTTTGCGGTCACTTCTTTAATAGAGTGTTAAGTTTTTTTATCAACAGAAAATTTCGAGCTGCTGCCGAAAGAGGGCGCCACAGGACCAAAAATCCATAGAATGACATTTTATATGAAAAGCTTTTTAATAGTTACCCTTACAGAACAAGTTTCTTGTTACCGAATTTCGATAAGGGCACCTTTCGTAGCTTGTGTCCACATCTAGCCAATACTCGATCTCATTTCACGTGCTTGTCAACACGGATTGTGGAATATTCACAATGACTTCGATAATCCGTGTTTTGAGCTGTGTAATGTCGGTTATTTTCGAAGGGAAGACTTTGTCCTTGACCTATCCCCCCCACAAGAAAAAATCAAACGGAGCTAAATCTGGAGACCAAGGTGGCCATACTACTAATGTGTCAAGGACTTCTCGCCCACCTTGTAGTTTTTTTATGTCAGTCGTATTAACTTTAAACAAGTAAAATTTGACCTGTAGAAGAACGGTGGTTATAGGGTGCCGCAGCAGAAACCATACTGATTTCTGTTTAATCATCTACCATTAGCTGAAGACTTCCGTGTACATGCGGCGTATGTGGGAGCTGATACGAAATAGTCGCCAATGGTCATTAGCAATTTCTGAGTGTACCATTTTTCAGAAGTTCTTCCCAACTGAGACGAGGATTTAAATCAGGCGAGCAGCAATTCAATAAATTTAGGAGAGTTCAGAATTAACAAGATTTCTGGAAATTGAAAAATATACCGATCTATGGTTACTCTCTCGTCTCCCCTAAGGATGTGTAGTGTATGGGGGGAGGGCTGGAGAGACTCCTGAGTCCTCCCTTTGCTACGCCACTGACTTAAATTATGCACGGAGTCTATGGGAAGGTCATAAAACGACATATTCTTTCCGAGAGATGCTCTCTTACGGCAAATAGACAAACAAACAATTCTATAAAATTTGCCTTGTTTTTAGCATGCCATTATTTCAATAGAAGTGGTATTTGCAATACTTGTGCTATATAATCAATTTGAAAATTTGAATTACAGCGCCAAAAAACACCTTGCCCAGAAGATTAATCCGACTTTTTTCGCATGCAATGCCTTAAATTTCTGTTTTTCTTTTTTGTACGTTTACGGACCTTTATTAATTAAAAGACTGTTTCAATGTGATAAACGACCATAGATGATCAGTTTAAGAGGAAAATCTGTTTGTTACTAGTGAGTCAGTAAATGATAGGAATTTTTTAATGATAAAATATATGGCAATGGTCTTCAGAAGACTTTCCTTAAAACTATGGTCAAACATACAATTTTTACTGGCATTCAATGCCAATTCAGTCATAGGACTGCACGACAGAAGTAAAAACTTCTTGTGCAGCTTTCTTAAATTTATATTTATGCAATTAAACAGGTTTTCTCACATTATTGTGCTTTTATTAACAAAAAATGAATATCTATGTACGTTCATTCCCATTTTTATACATTTGAAATTCTTCAAAAACTTTTAAATGTTTTTTAAGGCTTTGTAAAGGTATCGCACACGTCTATTTATGATATTATCTCAATTTCACATATTTTTGTACGTTTGTACACATTTTAACGCAATTTTCAATGGGTTAGAATTGGAAATTTTTGATCTTTTAATTTAATTACATTTCAAATTTCGCGCCCTATTTGTGTGCACATTTAAATTTTAAAAAGAGAGAGGGAGTGCGCGCACAGGCCGCAACGTGACACAGCTAGTATTTGTGTACTGTATCCATCAGCGATACACATTTTTCTCCACGTGTTGGATTTTGTTCGATTAATTAATAATTATGTACACAATTTTATTAATTATCAATAATTATGTACTTACGTTGCAATAAACAGCAATCCTATGTATTTGTAATGAATTTTGGATTTATAATTCAAATTCAAGTGTACTGTAGTATAAAACTTATAATTAAAATAATGTACAATATATAATTATTAACACTCTCCACATTATCAAATTAATTTTATTGCATAATAACTATATAGCTATACAATAGATTTTTAAATAAATAATCAAAAATTATAGCACCTAATCTGTTAGAAAATCTGAACTTTTTCGCAAAAACATATAGATTGTACACAATTTGTACATAAAAATTGGATATTTTTGAATATTTTGAAAGTATACACTTGTTCTGCAAATTATATGCAGTTTTTATGCATACTGAAACAAGAATTCAAGCAGTTTGAAACGATTTTAAGAAAAATCTCAAAATCTAATCAAAAAAAATTTTTTTTTATCCGACGCTTGCAGGTTAAGTTGAGTGATCGCCTATCACGTCACCCAATTTCATTTATTTCGCTTTAGTCATTATTACGTGATGTGCGAACAAAAATTTACGCAGTTTGAAACAATTTTCGGAAAATATCAAAATCCAATATATTTTTTTTTTTAATTCGACGCTTATAGTTTAAGTTGAGTGTGACCACCTATCATTTCACCAAATTTTATTTCATTCTCTTCAGTCAGGGGTGTTCACCTGTGGTCCACAGTTCGATATCAGTCGCGGAAGTTAGAAGGACGCAGTTTGAACTTCTTACATATAATAACAAATGGCAGCACTAAAATTCAAAGAAAGGGGGAAGAAATCTCGGCAGGCAAGAGACGGTGTAGCTATGACGTCTCAATCCTTTTTTTCCGAAATCTACATTGTCTCCATATGTACGCGGAAGAGTGACGGTGAAGCCAATTCAGTGCTTTTCCCCCCATCCCAAAAGTACTCAACGTGCCTAAAGAAGTTTTCACTTCAATAATTAAAATAAAAAAACTTGTCATACTCCATTCAGTATTGAGATCAAATTTTCTATTGCTTAATTTAACAACCGGAAGAAGAGAAAGATGAGACACAAGGCCGCATAGAAGTAGATAAACGTATGCACGCATTATCATGTAAAGGAAAAAGAATTACATTTCGAAAAATCTCAATACTGGTTTCAGTTTATACAAACAATAAAAACTGTACGTAAATACATAAAATCTTATAAATAAAAATGAAATTCTGTTTGTTTGTTTGTGGATTTGAGTTGTATACAAATCCACAAAAATGGACCTATCAGCCTGAAATTTTGCACAGATATGTAAAATAATATAGAATAAATCATAGTCCACTTTAAAACTTTGAAAGTCCACCCGTTCCCGGAATTTAAGAGATTTTTTATGTTCTCCATGCAAAAACCTTTCCGTAATTGTAACCCCTGTAGTGAAAAAAGTGTGAAATAAGGATCGTAGTTGCTATGTGTGGCGATTTTGCCGAATAAGATGTTTTAAATTCTCAAAGTAAAAATAAAAGAATAATAATGATTTTTTTTTGTTGTTAGTTTATATTTGTAAGATTATTAATTTTTTATTATAATATCGTGTACATGGGAAATCGGAGCAGGAATGAAATGTTTTATACGCAAAACAATAAGAATTGAAGATTTCCGAGGCTAATATGTAATTTTTTTTAGTTAGGCGAAAATATAAAATGGCTCAAATGCTGATTTTGAGAAAGTGAGTTCTAGCGGTTTGCACAGTTTTTGGCTTGGCGCAATTTATTGAGAGCTTAAGGAAATAGATTTTTGAAAACAAGTGCAAAGGTTTTATTAGAATACAGCGTTAAATTTTAATGATCCGTGAAGAAATAATGCAGTTATTAAGGGATTTCAAGCGATCTATCTTCAGAATTCTCGCCGATTGAGTAAATTGATTTAAGTTGGGGGAATTCCGCCAAATTTCAGAAAATTGAAATCTTCTCATTTAGTACATCGGAGTAACGATGAATAAAACACGTTATAGTTTATAATTTAAAAAAATTCGGCTGTATTAAGGGATTCCATTTTTCAAATAAATGTTGCTTTACTTTTTGGCGGCCGAACCATTTCCCATATTGATTGCTGCTAAGTCAATGCTTCGAATGATTTCCTGAAAAAACTCTTGCAAAATGGCGTATGTTGGCACTTTGGCGAGGCTTAGATTTGAAACTGGATTTTATATGAGACTGGGATATATAGTGAGACTGGTTATATAAAAATGAATGTTGGTATGTGTGTATGAGGTTGAAAAACTCTAGCACAGTTGCACCATGAAATTTGGTTCACCTAAGTCTTTTATCATTGAGAAGCTTTTTATGCTATCCGTTTTCCTCTAACTTGCCACTAGGTGGCGCAGCAGAACGTCGAATTCTATTCCGTTTAGCCGTTTACTATGCGAATATCGTCCAACCAATTCGATGACATTTGATACACGCGGATATTAGAACACGGAGAATATTTTTCACTATCCATTTTGCTGTAACTTGCCGCTAAATGGTGCTGCAACGCATCAACTTCTATACCGTTCGACCGACCGGCATAAAATTTCTTATACTTACACATTTCAGCACGAAGAATATATTCTGTGTTCCTTTTGATGTTACTCACCACTAGATGGCACTGCAATGCATTATTATTTTAACTCGCCACTAGATGACGCTGCAGCAGGCCAAATTCTTGACCATTCAAACGGTCGCTATGAAAAGCAGTATGCATAGCTATTTGAACAATGAGAATATTTTGGCGTTATCCATTTTGCTATAACTCGCCACTTGACGGCACTGTAGCAAATCATTACTTTAATTAACCACTAGATCGCGCTGCAGTGCATCACTTCTTGACTGTGCAACTGAACGCTATGAAAATAGGTATACATAGATATTTGAACACGGGGAAGAGTTTGGCGCTATCCATTTTCCTATATAATTTGCCACTAGATGTCGCGTCAGCACATGAACTTCAGGCTGTCCAGCCGATCGTCCTGAAATTTCGTAATCATCGATATCTAAATGCGAAGAATATTTCCGCCGTATACGTTTTGCTAAAACTCGCCACTAGATTGCGCTACGCCGCATGACCTTCTGCACCGTACAAACGATTGCCTTGAAATTCGGTATGCATGATTATTGAACACAATATAAAGCGATATCCATTTTGCTATATCTCTTTATTACAATAAATAGTTATCACCACAAATCGTAATATCAAAAAGTCCATTCATAACCGTGCGAAGAACGGGTACTTCAGCTAGTCTTATAAATAAAAATGAAATTCTGTTTGTTTGTTTGTTTGTGGATTTGAGTTGTATACAAATCCACAAAAATGGACCTATCAGCCTGAAATTTTGCACAGATATGTAAAATAATATAGAATAAATCATAGTCCACTTTAAAACTTTGAAAGTCCACCCGTTCCCGGAATTTAAGAGATTTTTTTATGTTCTCCATGCAAAAACCTTTCCGTAATTGTAACCCCTGTAGTGAAAAAAGTGTGAAATAAGGATCGTGGTTGCCATGTGTGGCGATTTTGCCGAATAAGATGTTTTAAATTCTCAAAGTAAAAATAAAAGAATAATAATGATTTTTTGTTGTTGTTGTTAGTTTATATTTGTAAGATTATTAATTTTTTATTATAATATCGTGTGCATGGGAAATCGGAGCAGGAATGAAATGTTTTATACGCAAAACAATAAGAATTGAAGATTTCCGAGGCTAATATGTAATTTTTTTTAGTTTGGCGAAAAAATAAAATGGCTCAAATGCTGATTTTGAGAAAGTGAGTTCTAGCGGTTTGCACAGTTTTTGGCTTGGCGCAATTTATTGAGAGCTTAAGGAAATAGATTTTTGAAAACAAGTGCAAAGGTTTTATTAGAATACAGCGTTAAATTTTAATGATCCGCGAAGAAATAATGCAGTTATTAAGGGATTTCAAGCGATCTATGTTCAGAATTCTCGCCGATTGAGTACATTGATTTAAGTTGGGGGAATTCCGCCAAATTTCAGAAAATTGAAATCTTCTCATTTAGTACATCGGAGTAACGATGAATAAAACACGTTATAGTTGATAATTTAAAAAAATTCGGCTGTATTAAGGGATTCCATTTTTCAAATAAATGCTTGCTTTACTTTTTGGCGGCCGAACCTTTTCCCATATTGATTGCTGCTAAGTCAATGCTTCGAATGATTTCCTGAAAAAACTCTTGCAAAATGGCGTATGTTGGCACTTTGGCGAGGCTTAGATTTGAAACTGGATTTTATTTGAGACTGGGATATATAGTGAGACTGGTTATATAAAAATGAATGTTGGTATGTGTGTATGAGGTTGAAAAACTTTAGCACCGTTGCACCATGAAATTTGGTTCACCTAAGTCTTTTATCATTGAGAAGCTTTTTATGCTATCCGTTTTCCTCTAACTTGCCACTAGGTGGCGCAGCAGAACGTCGAATTCTATTCCGTTTAGCCGTTTACTATGCTAATATCGTCCAACCAATTTCGATGACATTTGATACACGCGGATATTAGAACACGGAGAATATTTTTCACTATCCATTTTGCTGTAACTTGCCGCTAAATGGTGCTGCAACGCATCAACTTCTATACCGTTCGACCGACCGGCATAAAATTTCTTATACTTACACATTTCAGCACGAAGAATATGTTCTAACTGTGTTCCTTTTGATGTTACACACCACTAGATGGCACTGCAATGTATTATTATTTTAACTCGCCACTAGATGACGCTGCAGCAGGCCAAATTCTTGACCATTCAAACGGTCGCTATGAAAATCAGTATACATAGCTATTTGAACAATGAGAATATTCTGGCGTTATCCATTTTGCTATAACTCGCCACTTGACGGCACTGTAGCAAATCATTACTTTAATTAACCACTAGATCGCGCTGCAGTGTATCACTTCTTGACTGTGCAACTCATCGCTATGAAAATAGGTATACATAGATATTTGAACACGGGGAAGAGTTTGCAACTATCCATTTTCCTATATAATTTGCCACTAGATGTCGCGTCGTCAGGGCTGTCCAGCCGATCGTCCTGAAATTTCGTATTCACCGATATCTGAATGCGAAGAATATTTTCGCCGTATCCGTTTTGCTAAAACTCTCCACTAGATTGCGGTACGCCGCATGGCCGTACAAACGATTGCCTTGAAATTCGGTATGCATGGTTATTGAACACAATATAAAGTGATATCCATTTTGCTATATCTCTTTATTACAATAAATAGTAATCCCACACAAATCGTAATATCAAAAAGTCCATTCATTCCCGTGCGAAGAACGGGTACTTCAGCTAGTAGATTCATAAATTTCTGATCTAACACTCAAATTTAGCATTTATAAGCAGGCGAAGTGGCTTAAAATGATCCCCTTTAGGGATAAAACTTGTATAAAATAACATAAATCTTTAAATAAAACTTTGTCTCTTTGCTAGTATATTTTACACGATACTTTGCATCATAAACATATTTTAATAATATTTTAAAAGCATATTGTGTAATTTAAAAAATAGAGTTTTAAGAAAGTATCCAAAGAATCATTTTATCCTCATCTCAAGGGCAAAATGATCCTTCATTTAAAAATAATTGTTAACCCTCTAATGCCCATGGTAGCATATATGCTACCATACTTTAAACGCTTTTTTTTCATCGCAGAAATATGGCAGAACGTATTTTTTATGACATTAAATCAATAATTGTACCTTTTACAAGCCATAATAGCAGATTTAGTTAATAGATGGCTGCACCAATCCGAGAAAATTATTTTAGTAGCAACATGGATGAAGGAAACAAGGAAGACATGTTTACAATGGTAAGTTTTTCTCTTATTTTATAAGTATTTTATTTAAATAAAAGAGAATTTTTTCTATATATAAGTCTAAAAAGGTTTGCTTTTTCACTAAACGCCAAATATTTTGTGCAAAAGTTTCATTTATAATACTTAGATGAGTTTTTAAATCATGGTAGCATATTTGCTACCATGGGCATTCCTGTAACTAAGCCTAGCTGTTCTGAAATGAGAAGGGAACACTTTCATTAGAGTAGTTTGTGCTTTAGTTTTTATATCATTGATATGAATGTGCCGTTAGATTATTTATAAACTTAAATTTTGTTAGATTTTTGTTTGTTTTAAAATGTATCAATGATTTTTTTTTTCCGGGTGGGGGAGAAAGGAAAATAATAAAATTAAAAGAATTACTTTGAAATTAAATTTGGATGTAAATTTATCCCTTAATTATTATTTCGGATTATTTTATTTTATATTGAATTATTAAATGAAAGAGTATCCACTTTTTTTATTTTCTAAATATCAGTGTTTTTTAAGTATTAAAAAAAATTGTATTTTGAATTAAATTTTGATTTCTTTTCAGCCATCTACTTCAGGTCAATATTTCAATAGAAAAAGAAGGACAAATGTCTTTAATAAAGTGGAAGATGCTATTGCTTTCATGAATGGCATGGAAAGTGATTTGTCAGAAATATCTGATGATGACTCTGATTATGAGAATCAAAGTCACGATATTTTGTATGATGAAGAAGATGAGATGATGAGAAATGAAGATGAAGATGAAATGACGAGAAATGAAAATGAAGAAGATGAGATCGTGAAAAATGAAGATGATAATAATATTGAAAATAATATGAATGTGCCAAATGTTCAAGAAAATACAAAACTAAAAAAGAGCAGTAAAAATCTTAAAATTCTCTTGAGGAAAAAAGAGCCAAATCTTTTACCTTTTGCAAATGAAGATAATTTTCCTAATCCCTTGGAGCCTGTTCCATCTGCATTGGAATATTTTCAAATGTTTATCTCAAAAGATATGATTCAACTATTAGTTGAGCAAACAAATCTCTATAGTATTCAGAAAACAGGAAATTCAATTATGCTGACGGAAAATGCGATAGAACAGTTTCTAGGAATGACAATTAGAATGGGATTGGTCCAGATTCCATTTGTCAGAGGTTATTGGGAAGATGGACTATGGTATGAACCAATAGCAGAAGTTATGCCCAGAAATAGATTTGAGAAAATCCTAAGATTTTTGCATATTACTGATAACTTCTGTATAGATCAGAGGTTCCCAAACTGTGTGCCGCGAGCGTTTACCAGGGGTGCCGTGAAGAGTTTTGGGGGAAGTTTTGGGGGAGCATGATAAAGAAAAATTCCTCTGAACCGATATTTCACAAAAAAGTTTGCCAATCCGATGATCAAGTAGGTGAAACAAAAATATTTTAGTCAAGTTCGAGAGAGTTCGATGTCAAGTCGCCTCTATTTTACAGAAACTCCCTGAAATATGGAGGGGGGGGGGCAAAATTCTATAATAGTGTAATAGTAACCCCAATAAACATAAAAGAAACAATGAAAAATGTATCCAAACTGCTTCATTCTAACCTTCATATTCATATTGTTTTAAAGGTAACTTGCCCTGAAACGTTTTCAGCCTGAGAAGGGTGCCCCGAAATGATTTTTAGCCTGACAAGGGTGCCGCGAAGTGCTTTTAGCCTGACAAGGGTGCCGTGGGGGAAAAAAGTTTGGGAACCCCTGGTATAGATGATCCGCAACAAAATGATAAATGCTGGAAAATACGCCCATGGTAAAATGCAACATATATCTTTGTTTAAATAAAGAGAGAAATTGTTTTAAATCCTTCCATATGTAAAAATGTAGAAAAACACATGAAAATAAATTTTTTTTAACACTGCTTCATTTACACCCTAATCTGCCCATGGTAGCATATATGCTACCATTGGAAAAACATAAAAAAAATTACTTTTCTGTTAATTTTTAATTATGTTTGTATTATTTGTCCTAAAATAACACTAATTTAACCAAAAAATAATTTTTTTCTTGGAAACTTCTTATACTGGGCATTAGAGGGTTAATTGTTTTTTATAGGCAAAATAAAATGTAAAAGTAATTATTACTGTACATAATGAAATAAAATAAGTTTTACAATCATGTAGTATGCATAATATATTTTACGAAAATTTTGAAATAAACAGTGCCACTAACAATAAAATGAATTATTTAAAAATTATGGCCTGCAATAAACGCAGAAATAAATTAAATAATGTAACGGGGAATCACGCAGTGTGAGAACGGTTAAAGGGCTTCCATGTTGGCTAGGATCCGGTACTGAAGTTTCTTCAGTCGATGGATCATTTTACCAGACAATGTGGCTGCTCACTTTAGGTCATATTACTGAATGACGCCGAAAAACATAACAAACTTAGCAAGTGTAATTCCCACCTAAAAACATACTCCATTCAGTAAACCAAATCAGATTTCTGTACATGAAAGACTGTATAGATAAATAGCAAATAGGACTGTAGATAAATAGGAAAGGTGGACTTACATTATAACAGATGTTCCTTATAACAGAATTCTATTTAGACGCGTAGTATTGTGACCGCTTGCATACCGCCATTTCTTTTTCCTTCTGTTTATGTGTTACCCGGTAGATAGCCTTACCTGTGTCTTAGAAAACATATGTGGATCGTTTTGCCCGCTAGGATCATTTTGGGGCATCTTCCCCCATACTAAATCATTAAAATATAAACGTCCACAGTGGTGGCAAAACATCATGATACACTCATCTCCCCCCGCCCCCTAAATTTTGTGATTGATTTAATTTTTCGTAGTAAAATTTTCTTTCGGTCTTAACTACTGTCGCAATTGCACGATGTCTAAATATGTAAGAGCCGTGTAATTTTCAAAATCCAATTTTAAATGTACTGAATTTATAAGTTTTTGTATTATTCTACTACATAACGTTGCGCTATTCTGTATACATATTACACATTCTTATGTTCAGATATAGTCATGGATTCGAGACGATAAGAAACGAAGATTTACAGTTGTTGTGCGAGACGAGACAGGCGTTTTTACCATCACTATATAGGGATTTTGCGAGACGAGACAGGCTTATTTTTCGTCTAGTGTCCATTCCCGTTGAGACAGCTGCACTACGAAAAATATTTGTGTCATTAAAAATCAATAAAATACTGTATCATTGCGCAGTTTGTTAGTATTGTCCTCCACTTGTTCTTAATGTGCGATACTGTACGAGTTTTTAAACTGATTTAGAAACTTAAAAAAGAAATGGAAAAGATGGCAGAATCTACGAAACCGTTAAATACTTTTAATATACAAATGAAAGCGTACGAAACATTTTCTAATCGCTTTATAAAATGTTTCCTACATTCAACTAAGTTTCCCATATTTGATAATTAAATGTAAAACATAAAGGGTTTTTCAGTACTGTATCATGTTTTGTGATATCACGTTCCGAATGTGCATATGTAAAAATTCAAATTATTTTGTGACTCAGAGAATTTTTTAGTTAGGAAAGAATAGTGTTGCTCCAAAGTCATACATTAATTCAAACGCTGAGCATAAATAACATATTGAATTCCATCATCAGTCTCTAAAGCTGCATTCATTAGAAGAATTCGAAAAGAACAACATTTTTTTCTGTAATTTTAACAATTATTTTGATGAAATGTACGGAGATAAATCAACTAAAAATATGTGGAATTCGCACATAAACTATAATCCATAAATTACTTCATTTTATTGCATAATACATAATCTAATATTTATTCATTTTTATAACATAGTTTAATGCCAGTGCTTATATGTAATCTAAAATAAATATTCCACCAAAAATTTAAGGTTGCTTGACTAAAATACACACGGTTATTAAAGGAACTTGAGCAGTTTAAATAATAATCAAATCAATTCAATTACAACAACAACAAAAAAAATAGTTTTAATAAATTGTAATATGCACTTTATAAACGATAAATCTAAATTACTTTTAAAAATCTTCAGAAAAATTTTAGGCTGAAGCGCGATGCATTTAATTAAATATTAAATGTTTAAGACTATTTTCTTAATGCTTCATAAATTTCATAGTAAAGATATAGCTAGAGAGGAAGTGTCCAACCTCCCACCCCTTCTAATTTTTATTTATTTTAATAAAATGAAAAAAAAAAAAAACTGAAGTCATCTTGTAACTTTTGCCGCTTCTGTCTTTTGCATCATCTCCCTTCCTTTTAAAATATTTATCTGTGTCTGTCCTATAGATTTACTGTTTTTAAATATGCATATTACATACGACTTATTTATTCCAGGTTTTTAAATTAATCTACATATTGTTTAAAAATTTGCAGAAACTGCAAGTTTTTTTGACAACAGATTATTTCTGTTAGTAAGTCGTTAAATAAATACTATTCTAATTAAGAAAATAAAGCTTCAAACAGAATGTTACGTAAAACGCTTAGACATTATATGTGTAAATTTTAAAATTTTGAGTTTTTTTATGACTTCACACTAATTCTAAGAGTTAATAACTCTTTTCAAAAAATTCTTCTAAAAGTATAACTGCTGAATTTCACAGCTAATATCCCACCTAATTCAAAACAACTGAAATATGCACACACATCATGAATAAGTTTTCATATTTATTGACCCTTTACATGCAACACTTACCAAATAAAAGAAATAAATCTAACATACATATCATCAATTTGGATTGTTTTTTGTATTTCCGATTCCTGCCGTCTGTTTGTGAAAAACATTCGGAAGTCTCTCTCTGTACTTGGATTTTCTTAGTATTCTTCATTAAAGGAGAAATTTCTGGAGGCGGCTTCCATTTTGAATTTGGCTGTGAATTATTTGAATTACACGGTTTCAAGACAGATTCGTTAACAGAATTAACAGAGAAGAAAGAATTTAAGCTCCTGCTGGATTCTTCTAATTTGGACTCCTGTACAGAAAGAGTTTTTCTTCTGTTATCGCACGCATCTCCATACAGAGGACTCAACGGAGGAAAGACTTCTTTTGTTTCAGTTTCTTGGACTTGCTGGTTCGGATCATATTCAGTGACAGGCCATGCTGTGCTGCTCTCAACAGAAACGTTGTTCTGATTCACGTGGATCTGGTGTACGTGCTGCAACTCTTTCTTGCAAACTCGGCCATCGTCACCGACTGCTGCATCGTCAGGAGCTATATCCAGATGGATCACTTTGCTTGTAGCCATGCATGGCCTCGAAGCTTTTTGGCTGCAAGAATGGCCACTTAACTGAAGCGTTTCTTTGTCGGGTTTTGAGGCGGCTCCAGAAGTACGCGAATCGCCGAAACATCCCGCCTCACGTGTAAATGACGGTAAAGCATTGCACGCGTCTGAATAGACAGTACTCGTTTGGCTGGATGCCTTTGGTGAGCCGAATTCGTCCAATGCAATCATTTCTGCAAAGCTGCGAGTAATGTTTCGTATGATCAGAGAATTCGTGGGGCTCTTGTCTTGGTCACGGCGTTCCAACTCTTTTAGCATCTTGGTCGTTCTCGGCGAAGACGACATGATGACAACCACAGAACTGAAAAAGAAATAATCATAACATAGACATCTGAGCACTTTTCAAATTTTATTCATGTAACAAGCGGCTTAAAGTACGTACCAGAGATTTTTCAATCCAAACAATTGTTCAAAAAAAACGGGGTGTAGCTATATCGCAACACCAATAGCTTCACTGATTGTAAAATAGTTAACATTTCCGAGATGAATTTGCAGATCGTGTACACGGCCGTGTGATTTACGTGAATACGAGTAATATTTTGTGTTTCATCGGGTTCAGGAAAGAAATCAGGTAACTAAATAATGACTGTAATATAACTTTATTAATGATAGGTCTGTGATACGAAAAGTACGAAACAAATGGCACACGGGATACATGGAGATTTCAGATAAACGTTAAATCAATGCAGGTATTACCTAGCTTTGTTGGAGTAGTTTCGATGTAAGACAAGTTAAACTCGCTGAGGATGTGGTCGGTTAGCGAGCAGTCCTGCGAGACATTAGCATTAAAGTCTCCAACCATTGTGATTGGTTATACTCTTTCCTAACGATGTTTTTAAAAAATTTTAACAGCAATCGTAACGTACAAAGCTTAATTTCTGTCAACGCTGTGCCTGGATGGATGTACACACCCGAGTATGAATTTGAAGATGCCGTTGACTGTTACGTTTACTAGACAGGCATCACCAGCTTTTGGCTCTTTGATCTGCAAATTCATCTCGGAAATGTCGATGTTAACTCTTTTACAATTAGTGAAGCTATTGGTGTTGCGATATATGGCAACTCCACCAGCTATACGTCACTCATATTTCTATTGTATTTATTGATTTGTTAGATCAATATTTTCTACATAATGTATCTTTTGACCTTTTTTAACACTCGAAACGATCGTTCTGTGGGATTTTTTACTTATGTAAGTTATTTTACAAAGTTCTAAATTAATTTTAACCTTTCAACACCAATTTCAAGTGTCAAATATTCTATGTATATAACATATTTATAAGGTTATAAATAAATGCAAATCGTCGAATTCTTATACAGAATGCACCAAAATAAGTTCAGTCGATAATTAAAAAAATGCTAATCTATTCTCATATTACTAGCCCATGATTATCAAGAGGAGAGCCCTTAAAAAGTCCACCGCCCAAGGCAAATGCCCCCCCCCCTTACTAGGTCCGAGCCCGAGCCCCAAATTTCAGCTAATAAATATATAAATTTCAATTATTTCATAGATAGAATGTCATAAATTTTGCCGCTTGAGTAAATTAAAGTATAATAGCAAACTCTTAATGCACTTTCTAGTTCTTTATATTCAAATTTATCAAATTAATAATAAGTTTATTTCTCCGTGAGTCACTTTTAAAATCTGTCTACAAGGAGTATGTTTAATAAAGAAGTTTCTTACTAGCCAAGACTGCCTGAGCCCGAGTACAATCGTGAATTACACAGCTCGAACCCAGACCTCGCCCCATCTCTGTTGCCTACAATCATCAGTAGTAAGTACTAAGTAGAGCTTTACAAGTTTTCTGGGGAGAGTTTTAGTGGATTTTCTGCTGCTGCCATCTATTGATGACAGTTTATGAGAAAAGCAAACAATATCTATTTCATGCATCAATAAAATTACGTACATTTTGCATTAAGAAAATATTTGACCGCAAGAATTACTAAAACATCTAAATAGTAACTTTTATCATAAATTTATGTTTGCGTTAACAGAAATGTATTTCATAATGACTGTACTAAAATAAATACGTCTCGTGAAAAATGCAAGAAGCAAATAACTGTATATACGTGTCTGCAGTACTATAAATTCAAAGAATCCTGAAGAAGCTGATTGATTACCGAAATATGTCGGTTTATGTCAATTTTATAATGAAAATTTTGTCTCAGAATTTTTATTCCAGTGATACAATCTTGAAATAAAATGTTTTGTATTATAATATAAAAACAGTTGCTCGAAGGATAGTCATACGATCAAAATCATGATTTGTAAAAGAATCGTACAATGTAACAATCGGATTTCAGAGTATTATTTTAAATATCGTGTTATACGTTGCACTTTCCTTTCTTTCAAAGAAATTCTACATACACATACACTCTTGAGTTTGCGCGATTGGTTACAGTACAAATCAGTAATTTGTCAAATGAATCAGCTGTCAGTGTGAAATGCATGCGTTCAAAGCGATATCAGATGATAAACTCACTGATATCGTAAAAAGAGAATGCCAACCTTAAGCAGTCAAAGAAACTGACGCTCGGGCTCGACCCCCCCCCCACCCCCACCCCCTCTCTCTCACGGCATACTTGGTATATTAGACGTACTGGATTCAAGTTTCTGCAAGAATCCATTTCAAGAAGAGAATGTTTCAATTATAATAGTCCTCCGACCAAGGCACCTCTCATCCTAGGCAGATAGCCCAAATGTTTCCTTGCCATAACAGCACAAACAAACAATTATAATCTTTTGAATATTCTTCACTAGGTGGCAGCACGAAATTAAAGGCCATTATATGAAATCTCAATAGAAAGTATTATTTTTATCTTTTATGTTCGATTTTCCGAAGACTATATTTTCATTATATTCTTTTTCTAATTTTTCAGGAAAGTGTTCGTATTTGTCATAGCAACAAAAGTAAAGGCAATAGGGATTAAAATAAGCTATTAATAAAATGTTCTTTAGATTATTTATCATTGAACAGATGTGCAAACTAAATTATTGGAACGTTTTTGTGTGTCCTTTATTTTTCTTTTTTTCCCCATGCATGCCAAGCATATAACCATTTTGACATACTCTAATGTGTACTATAAAGTCATACCATGGGAAAGGGGGCAATTGCTCCCCCTCCCTAAAATTCAAGAAAATTCAGATACTACCTTTTGAAAACAGTATTTTCTTCATTTTGTCCCCCATTCTACAGTACGAAGCATTTCCCCCCTCTCCCAATATCATATGCCAATTTACGTTAATGGTATAAGAGTATGCATTAGATTGTCGTGTTCTAGTGACTAGAATAAGTATCCAATCAATCAGGGGCGGCTCGTGGGATACAGCAAGTACAGCCGGGCTGCACTTGAAATTATCAGCACATACTTTAAAATAATTTATTCTACTAATTTTCTAAATTCAGATTAGAATTGTGGAATTCCTACGGTAAATTAAAAAAAATCTCCGAAAAAAACCAAACAAAAAAAAAGTATTGTAAAAGAATCGTACAATGTAACAATCGGATTTCAGAGTACTATTTTAAATATCGTGTTATACGTTGCACTTTCCTTTCTTTCAAAGAAATTCTACATACACATACACTCCTGAGTCTGCGCGATTGGTTACAGTACAAATCAGTAATTTGTCAAATGAATCAGTTGTCAGTGTGAAATGCATGCGTTCAAAGCGATATCAGATGATAAACTCACTGATATCGTAAAAAGAGAATGCCAACCTTAAGCAGTCAAAGAAACTGATGCTCGGGCTCGACCCCCCCCACCCCCCCCCCTCTCTCTCACGGCATACTTGGTATATTAGACGTACTGGATTCAAGTTTCTGCAAGAATCCATTTCAAGAAGAGAATGTTTCAATTATAATAGTCCTCCGACCAAGGCACCTCTCATCCTAGGCAGATAGCCCAAATGTTTCCTTGCCATAACAGCACAAACAAACAATTATAATCTTTTGAATATTCTTCACTAGGTGGCAGCACGAAATTAAAGGCCATTATGTGAAATCTCAATAGAAAGTATTATTTTTATCTTTTATGTTCGATTTTCCGAAGACTATATTTTCATTATATTCTTTTTCTAATTTTTCAGGAAAGTGTTCGTATTTGTCATAGCAACAAAAGTAAAGGCAATAGGGATTAAAATAATCTATTAATAAAATGTTCTTTAGATTATTTATCATTGAACAGATGTGCAAACTAAATTATTGGAACGTTTTTGCGTGTCCTTTATTTTTCTTTTTTCCCCCCTGCATGCCAAGCATATAACCATTTTGACATACTCTAATGTGTACTATAAAGTCATACCATGGGAAAGGGGGCAATTGCTCCCCCTCCCTAAAATTCAAGAAAATTCAGATACTACCTTTTGAAAACAGTATTTTCTTCAATTTGTCCCCCATTCTACAGTACGAAGCATTTCCTCCCTCTCCCAATATCATATGCCAATTTACGTTAATGCTATAAGAGTATGCATTAGATTGTGGTGTTCTAGTGACTAGAATAAGTATCCAATCAATTAAATCCTAGTAATAATTACTCTACCTAATTTTTAAAAAACGGAAATCGGTAATTTAAACTTTCTTAGGTTACTTTTGTCTGCGTTTGAGAAGTCAAATCCAGCCATAACAGTTACCATTTGCTAATTACCGGTTGCACGAGCAAAAATTACGCTCTATTTTCCCATCTTCGTTTACAGTTAATTTGAAAAGACAAAGGCGCAGCTGTAACTTAGCCCCCTCTCTTGGCACTTGTACCATGACGATACCTTTCAAACCTCTAATTTGTAGTAATCTGTGTTATATTGGGTTGCCGCTACAAAACACTGTCGATGATCAGAACCCGATGAAAACAAATAAGGCTGCCGAAATTGGTGTGAAAAACAGAGTGGTGGCCTACACTGAAATCTTGCCCCATTTATTTTCATTGAAAAAAAGGCTATGAATCTCATAAATAAATATGATAAAATGGACGCCATTAAACTAATTAGACAATTTTCCTGCACCTATTCTTTAAAATGGTGCCAAAATATTAAATTACGGAATAGTTAATTTTAAAACACTCTGTAAAAACTAGCGTTGAATTTATATTGCATTACTATTCTATTCCTTAATAATATTGTCACAGAGATTTATAATTCAATTGATTTTACATTTCTATGCTTATATAAAATACAAAATAGGTTTAACTCAATTCGAATCAACATATATCATGCAAAAGTGAAAGAATAAGCATACTGTTATGTTAACTAAATTATATATTCGCTCCTTGGAACATGTTTTACATGAAAACAGAATAAACTTTACATGAAAAAAAATCTAGATAATCCATTGCCATTTATAAAAAAAATTACAATAAACCAAAATTAATTTAGCTTAAACTGCAGCTTGCGTATTTGACTGTTTAACGATTCTCGAGAAAAGAAAAAAAAAATGGATTTATTAAAGGGCTGCCATTTTTTTTAAGTTCAGTAGTTAAGAATTTGAGTAGATTCCTAACTTAATCCGCTGCTTGGCACGATTTCAAAAATCGAATTTTTCTGCCTCTTTTTTCCTGGTGAATATTTATTTGGTACACTTGCTTTGGCAGTGCGATGGCTCTTTTTAACATTTCGTCAATTCATTCGCCAAATTAGATTTTTCCGAACATCATTAAGAAAAGCAATTGTCAATATTTTCGCCAAAACGTATTTTCTTTCGCCAAACTAATTTTATTTTCGCAATGTGCGACGTTGGCGATCGACAGCGCGACCCCTGCAGTGCATATGCGAAAAGCGGAGCAGTTCAGAAAAAAATGGTCCTGTATATTTATTTGAGTACTTACGTATTATCCCAGCGGTCCGCCAAGGTGAGCAGTTTTTAGCCAAGATAAATGCCAGACAAATGAAATAATCCACGGTTAGAAATACATTTGGCAATAGTTCACCAGCACATTTGACACAAAAATCGTTTGGCGGAAACGATCGTCGGGATAATACGTAAGTACCTTTATTTGGTACTAACTTAATATAGATCCCGGTACTTACGCATTATCCCGGCGGTCATTTCCGCCAAACGATTTTTGCGTCAAATGTGCTGGCAAACTGTGCCAAACGTATTTCTAACCATGAATTACTTCATTTGTCCGGCATTTATCTTGGCAAAAAATTGCTCGTCTTGGCGGACCGCCGGGATAATACGTAAGTACCTAGATCCCCTCTTAACGATGAATCATCACAAGTAAATGAACTATATCGCTTAACAGCCTATTAGATATGATTCCTATTTGGAGCTGCTTTGGTTTGGCGATAAATTAATGTTGCCATATGCCATTTATTATAATCTCTATATATGAAGAAATATGTCCTGACCATTGCCTACGTATTACTTATTATTCGTATGAGTATTACGTAGGCAACGTCCTGAATGACGATCAACGCCCAGTCTGATCTACGTGAGATACTGACATGAAATTTTGGAAGCTTAGAGATTTTGTGCCCAAAGCGCCATTTAAGAAGCGATTTTTAAAAATTCGTATTCAGACGGGGGTAAAACGTTCTTTTCACGCTTCCCTTCATATCTCGGAGGTAAAAAAGAGATGGCCATAAAATTCTTGCCTTAAAATGTAACACAAATACCTAAGTTTATTTTCAGGGTTTTTAAGAATTCGCACCCGAACGGGTTTCATGGGCCAAAACGTTCTTTAACGTTCTTTTCAAACGTCCCTTCATATCTCAAAGAAAAAAAGAAAATAGTCGTAAAATTCTTGCATTAAAATGTAAATAACACAAATACCTAAACATTTTCAAGGTGTTCCAGAATTTTCACCCAACCGAGAGTAAGAGGCCAAAATATTCTTAACGTTCTTTTCACATTTTCCTTCATATTTCAATGTAGAAAAGAGATAGCCGTGAAATTTTTGCTTAAAAATATAATGAACACAAATGTCTAAAAATCATTTTCAGGGTTATTTTAGAATTCGCATCCAAACGCGGATAAGGGACCAAAACGTTGTTTTCAAATTCGCCATCATATCTCAAAGGGAAATAGAGATAGCCAATAAAATTCTTGCTTCAAAATGTAGCGAACACAAATGCTTAAAATCGTTTTCAGGGTGCTTCAGAATTTGTGCCCATATGAAGGTAAGAGGCCAAAACGTTATTTAACGTTCTTTTCAAATTTCCCTTCATACGCAATGGGAAAAAGAGATAGCCATAAAATTCTTGTTTTTAAATGTAAGAAACACAAATGCCTAATGCACAAATGCCATCATGGCCCAAATCGGTGTTAGGGGCCCAAACGCTGCTTTCATATTTGCCTTCATATATGGAAGGAAAATGAAGGTAGCCATGAAAACCTCAATAGGGGGTAGATGACCAAAAGAAAAAGGGATGATATCGAAGCTGTACCCATATCGCCAGTTTCAAAGCCTCGCCAAACGCAAAGCAAAACAATAGCGACATTTTGGCGCCAAATATGTGGCTGTAACACATACTGTATCTGTATGTATACTCATACTGTAACTTATGTATTAAGTTTTAAAACAGCAACCGTTTAAAAAAAATAAACTTTTGGCACAATTTGAGAAATCCTTAAGGATCAATCGATACCAAATTTTAACCGATACCGATACTTCACCTATAATTTCACTTTTATTAATAGCCGATACCGATGCTAATTTTTTTTTTGAAGTGGCATTTCAGTTACAGCATTATACTGGACAGCTTTTGTCACCAAAGCACCCTTCTCGTCTTTTTATTAAAGTGACAGATAGACTACTTAAGCCACAGATAAAAATTTGCCTCTAGTAGAAATACATATGGGGGGGGGGGAAAGCAATGAATACACTAAAATGAATCTGCTGTATTTATTGCCCTTCTTTTCTATTTAAATCGTTCAATTGCTGATTAACAGAAACAATCTGAAATGTTTCCCGTTGAAGGATTATTGATTCGTACCTGTTGAAAATTTGTAAAACTATCTCTTGAAATTGCAATACGTCATGTTTTTGAATCTACTGAGTATAGTTAATATTAAAACTTTACATTGAGCACAAGACTATTTCTTAAGAAGTAACATTTATTTTAAACATAAAACAAGAAAATTACCCTTACACATACTAAATTTATACAAGTCCATTTGTGGCTAAATGCTCCAAATCGTTTCTATGAATATGACTGACATTACAGATGTTTGGATGTATTGTGTATCAGAATCAAAAGTAATCAATTTTTGTTCTTGAGGCAATAAAGCTTTAAATAAAGGAGTGCTAAAGGGAAAATATTTAGTCTCAAGAAGGATAGAAAAAGATTAAGAGAATTGAAAATGTGAAAATACCCTACCCCAGGGTTGGACCGGTGGTTGGTACTCGAAATGGTCAGCGAGACTTTTCTCCCGGTCCACGTATACAAAATTTATTAACAAATAATCAGCAGCAAATGTTGGTCTAACTAAAAATTATATTTGTCTAACTCTTGATAAATAAAATACGTGTTTAAGTAATAATTATTATGTTTGGTTGACACTGGTCTGCCAAATATTTTTCCAATTTTTGCCGGTTTACAGGTGCAGAAAGATTTTGAAGCATTTCCCTACTCAATGAAGTTTTTCTTTATTGGTTTCCTTAACGGGGAGGGGGAGAAAGATTGAAAAAATTTAATTGAAACTTAAACTTAAACTAGGAAAGTTTTTTTTTTTTTTTTTTTTACTGTAGAGTCATTGGGGGCTTAAATAAAGGGAAAATATCTATTGTCTAGGTCAGCAATTTCCAACATGTTGCACGCGCCTACATTATTCTTTCATTATACAATTTGTGGAGTTAAACCATCTTACAAGAACATTTTTTATCTAAAAAAATCCATTCCGAGATTTCAGCAGATCCAACAAAAAGGTGTTTAAAGCATTAAATTCATTCAGTAAAGTTTTCTCCAAGTTGTTGACAAGTCCTTTTTTAGCTTGAAGAAATGCATAATAGGAATTCATGTATGTAGTTGATTCATTTCTCATACTTTTTTTTACGGTTTCCATAAGTTCATTTTCAAGCCGCAAAAAAAAACATGGACGAAATCTGTGGAAAAGAAAAAATCCTTTTAGTTACTCTGCAAATAATTAATACAATTTTTTTTTTCTTTCGCATTTCTTAAGAGATTTTTAAAAGGTGTTGTCGATCGATTATTTGCAGTAAAAAGGTGAGAAGCCTGATTATATCTACCTATTTTTTCTCTTAGCCCAACCCTCGCCTCATCTTTTTTGTTTTGTTTTTTTAAAGTTACGATTATAAAAATGTGTGTTATAAAAAAATCAGTGATCTTGAAATTTCTCTACGTGTAGTAACACCCATAATTATTAAATGCTACTAAACCATTCAGTTAAGTCTCTTACGGCCTTAAGCACCAAACACTTGACATGCGAATTAATTCAAACTCGCGTGTCAAAGTCATCGGTAAGATATCTTACTGATGACTTTGACACGCGTTTTAGGATTAAACCGCGGATCAAATGTTTGGTGAATGAGGACATTAGTAAATTACAATTGAACATTTAGTTCATTTACTGGAGGTATTAATTTTATATTATCACAAATAAGTGATTTTTCTTGCGTTGGATAAAACTTGCAAAGTTAGGGATATCAAAGATGATTTGATTTTGACGGATACATAAAACTTTTTTTTACGATACCTCAGATTGATATAAACAGTATGTTACGTCCTAGCAATTATGGAGTCTGTTGAATAAGACACTCTATGAAATCCCGTCTTTCTAGTATAGTATGAGCAGAATAAAAGCGTACTTTTAATATTCAACTGCACGAGTGCGTGCATGTATGTGTAAGCTTTATCTAATATATTTTTTTTTAATGTAACTTCTTCCGATAATCACCCATTCACTGTTCATATTCGATGCAGAATATTTTCATCAGGAAATCCATAATAATCAAACTTTCCTGCTTAGTCAGTCTTTCGAGGAGAGCAACGTCTGCAAGGAGACATACACAGAATTGTAATATAGTTTTGGAATGCACTACAGTACGCAGTTTGATAATAATGAGCTTTTGGCTAAGGAAAATTTGTTTGAAATTTGATAATTATCAGCTTTAGACCTACAGATATGAAACTGTCCAAAACAAAATTTCTGAACTTTTCGTTTTAATCAAGTGCTTTCAGTGTAAAACCTGCTGTGAACCGTGGTTGGAAGGTTCATTTGTACTTCAACCAGTGGCGTAGCCAGAAATTTTTCATGGGGGGTTATGACCAGGGGCGTAGCCAGGGGGGGGATATCGGGATATATCCCCCCCCCCGAAATTTTTCGATTAGTGATGAAATTCAGTCTATTTATACACATATAAGTTCATATCGCCCCCGAAAAATTTTCCACGCGCATATCCCCCCCCGAAAATTTTTCCTGGCTACGCGCCTGGTTATGACCCCTCCCCCTTGGCTACACCACTGACTTTTTTCTTAGACACAACGTTTCTTTTTACACAACTTTTTTCTTAGTGCAATTGATAATGAGTCCTAATGTGACATACTGTGCGAGAAACATGTAATTTCTCAGTCTAATTTTTCACAATATGACGTCTCTG
The DNA here is from genome assembly GCA_038373885.1 of Cheiracanthium punctorium. Taxonomy (NCBI): domain Eukaryota; kingdom Metazoa; phylum Arthropoda; class Arachnida; order Araneae; family Cheiracanthiidae; genus Cheiracanthium; species Cheiracanthium punctorium. The sequence goes on along the minus strand of JAWZYV010003229.1, from coordinate 143,486 downwards.
ATGAGCACCATGCGATCTCACAAAATCTGGCCACAGGCAGTGGCGGATCTAGAATTTTTTTTTGGGAGGGACTAAATTTTTTAAAAAGCTTATATCACCCAATTAGCATGTACAATTAATCAAAATTTTAGTCTAAACTAACGTACATGCTTTTGGGAGGGTTTAAAAAATAAAATATGATCATTTTAGCTATTTAAAGTCTATAATACAGCAGAATGTTACTATTAAGCGATCTCCCTTTTTTGGGGGGGGGCTGAAGCCCCCTAGCCCCTTCCCTAGATGCGCTGCTGGCCCCAGGCATAGTGTGACCAGTGTGCTTGCATATTGCACTCGCTATAAGGGCAGTGTGTGGAATTAATTGAGAAACTTTTCAGTAATAATCTGCTGGAACGGTCTTTATACGAGTTTTTGAATTTTAATAAGGCCCTTTATGTATAGGAAGAAGTTTTTGTCAGTGTTCGTTACTGCGCCTACTTGTGCAGTTAAAAAAAAAAAAAAAAAAAAGATGGAGACAAACATTCAAATCGGAAACCATTTCCATTTCTTTCTGATCACTAACCACCCAAATACTTTTTTCGTGTACTTTGTTTGTGTTTCAATAATTTTATTAACGAAGACCAAGTGAAAGCTTTAATCATGTTCGTTTTTTTTTTCGGGGGGGGGGGGGGCACCGCAGTATTTTCCTTTATATCTTTTTTAAATCATTCCTTTTCTTTCTCCTTTTTTAAATCATTCCAAGGGAATGTGGAGAAAGAAACGACAGTGTTTGATTCCATGTGCGTTTCGGGATTAGAAAAATTAAGCAGAACTATTCTTTTCTTCTGATTTATGAAGGTGCAGTAAAATATAATTCGGAGATTATTGTTATCGCAGATTAGTGAAACTGAAAAGTCATCAAGTAATCGCAGATTAGCAATTGAAAAGTCACGAAATAATTGCCATTGCTTGATGGCTTTTCAATTTACGATGGCGACCAACCACGCGGTAGAGATGAGTTCGGGCTCATTTTTTGAAGCCCGGGCCCGCCCGAGCCCGAGCAATATTATTTAAGTCGGAGCCCGAGCTCGAAATTTCAGCTATAAAAAATCCAATTACTTCATTGATAGAATACAATGAATTTTGTCGTTTGTGCAAATTAAAGACAAATAGAGTTGCAAACTCTCTATGCACTTTCTAATTCTTTATATATCCATGTTTATCAAATAATGTCGGATCTCACGACTAAGTAATCAATATAAGCCGCCGTTCTGAAATATCCAAAGAGCCTAACGCACCTTCTAGGCGCCAGTGCCGCTATTTTTTTTTATAACAGTCAACTCCGGTTATAGTGAACCAAAGGCTACAGTGAACACAAACCATTAGTCCCAATTCACATACAGTATCTCTATCCATCATGAAGACACTTGGCTTTTAGTGAACTTCGGATACAGTGGACGAAATTGGATGGTCCCCAGAGGTTCACTATAACCGGAGTTGACTGTACTTTTATTTTCCTCGTGAATCACTTTTTAAAATATGTTTCAAGGAGTATGTTCAATAAAGGAGAAATTTTTCACGAGCCCGAGCCCGAACGCAATTGTGAATTACAGAGCCCGAGCCCGGTTCGGGCCCGGGCTCGGGCTCGGGCTTTCGGGCTCGGGCTGAGTTTCGGGCTCGGGCTGACTCTTTCGGGCTCTCATCTCTACCACCCGGTGATGGCTTAGGAACCATTCTATCACGCCTTGTGTCCGGGTTAGAATCCTGTCTTGGGCGTGGATGTTAACCTGTCTGTCCCATCATCGGGGGTAGCGCTGGCCGACCGCTGGATGCCCAATAATAAAATGGCCACAATACCTTCGGGCAGTTGTAGGGGACAAAGCCTAATCGGCAAGTACCCGCCCGTTTACAACAAAAAATATGATGGTGACCATAAGGAAGCCATTTTTTGAATTTAGAAACGAAAGAGTAGTCTGGATAAAAGTGTTTTTCGAAAAACCATAGATATTTTTTTTAAATCCATTTTATAATTTGCCAAAACAATTAAAATCGGGAAAAGAGATAAATAATCAAGCTTCTTCATTTTTAAATTGTACCAGATGTTTACTAGAGAGCAATTCCATCCTAATTTCACTTAATGTACTAACTGGAGTTAAGGGAACTGAAACAAGTGCAGGGTGCGTCATAATTCCCTCCCGGGTTTGGAAGGCTTATAAAAACTAATATATAACCAATACAGCCATAAAGTTGACTTTACTGGAGAAAGAACATTACAATTTTTGTTTCACAAATAACGAGTTTTCTCGTCGATGGATTGGTCGAGGTTCTGACGACGACAATCGCCTTCTACCGTGGCCCCCTCCCTCTCCAGACCTAACTCCATGCGATTTTTTATTTATGGGGTTGGGTTACCGTTACATAAACGATCGTGTGTTCGTGCTCCCTTAAGCAACGTGATTTAGGAGATTTACGCCAAAGGAACACAGCCGCATTCGCTACCATCCATCGCGACTTGTTAAAGCGAGTGTGGTGAGGGAAGAATTTGACTTTAGACTTGATATCTGCCGCATCACGAAAGGTTCACATATTGAAAATTTATGAAACAAAACTTGTAACATTTTTTTATCCAATCAAGTAAACTTTGTTGCTGTCTTAGTAATATATATACATATTTTTTTTTAAATAATCCTTCCAAAACCCGGTAGGGAATTGTAACACACCATGTATTTGAAACTCGGAAATAGCTTACGCAGCTGCGAGAAATGTTTCCACAGGCACAGTGCAAAGCAAGATATTCGGCAAAAAATCAGCAGTTAAAGATTACCAAAATTTCCAAAACACCTAAAAGGAATTTCTCAGACAAATTTAGTTTTCGAAAAGCTTTGGGTAAACACAAAATGAACTTTTTAAAACAAACAGATTTTAAATCTATTATTGATACAAGTATTGTAGCAACAGTGCACTCGTTCTTTGCTACAATGCTTGTATCAACAATAAATTTAAAACGTAATTTTTAAATTCAGGGGTTATTGTTGATATTTGTTGTTATTTTGATATTGCTGGCTCACTGTTCGGGTGTTTTTTAATCAATAAGATCTAATTATCTTATGATAATTAGACCTTATTGATTACCTTATGATAATTAGGTAATTTCATGTAAATTTTGGAATTTTAAGGCATAACATCTGAAATATTTGACGAATTTCATTACCTACTGATAGTTATACTTAAGACTTCAGATTCGCTTTTTGACGATTGAAGCATGCATGTAAAAGATTTGTGTGTATGTGTGTGTGCGCGCGCGTGAGTAATATTTGATTTTTCTTCCGTTTTTACATTCTTTCAAATATGTGGCGTAATTCATCAACACATCTGTAACTTCACCTTATTTGTGTTTTGGGTTTTTTTTTTTTTTTCCTACTTCTAAATGAGTCTTTTCTCCCAATTTTGGTTCAATGAATTTGTCCGTTTATTCTGTACAGTAAAAAATATCCATAAGATAAACTGGGAATTATATTAGCACACTGAGTAGATTTTTCATGCAAGTAGTCCACGAAGACAGTCTATTTTCGTAATTAGACATATGTGCTGTGGCGTCATAAATAAAGAGATGGAGCCCTTTTGATAACACAAAACACTTTAGTAGACGGCACACACATACACATAAAATTTGAGTTGGAAAGTTATACACTCAGACGGCGGGGTCGGGCAAAATCTTTACCTCTTCACTGGTCACTGTTGGAAACCGATCTCCTCTCCCTTGAGCTGCTCAACTCGGCTCTCGGCTGGAATCTCAAGCTGGGATTCGAGTGGATTTCGATCACGTGGGATGCTTGAAATAAGTGTTCGAAAGTTATGAGATTCCTCAAGTAGCTGCAGTGTCTAATTCTGAAGAGACCTTGAAACACTTGGGGATTTATTCGTTCTATAACGTCAGAACGGCACATATCAAAGATCTATAGCTTCTTGTAGAAGACCTTACGATACCGTCCAGAACAAAGGTTATCGGAAAGATTCAAGTATTGAGGGGCAAGAAAGAGGGAGCCTCACAGATATATATCTATAAATTCTAAATGCTCGTAATTATTCGGACGACGTCGCAGTGCTTACTTCATCACTACTGAACACTGGAAAAGTGGCTGAAATATGAAGGTCCAGGGATTTTGCCTACCGCGCGCTCTCTATCTTACTGTATGGAATTTTCGGCGGTTTTCACAAGATCTAATATGAATACGCATTAAAACCCTTTAAATGTCTTCTGTCCAGACATTTCTTCCTTTGATAGTTAGCTCTTGCATGCTTTGCATCGACAAAACAACTACAACTATGACTCATTACTTCTAAATCAACGGAAAAATAATGAAGTAAATAATATTGGAGAACTTTTTTTCATAAAAATCGAAAAATAGAAGTTTCAGTGTCGTTTTTGTATGGAAAAAGAGTTATTCTGATACGTAAATGTTGCAGCATTTGGTTAATAAAAGCTAGTTATCGAGACTATTTTCACTACAGTATACATACTATTGTGTATTTATTTATTAATATATATAAATTTATTATCAATTTGTATAGTTCTCACAAACGCATCTTCAGTAATTCAAATGTCCGTTATCATGTATCGTCTACTTTACTTAAACTTCTGATAATTGTGACGACTGCTTAATTGCCTAATCCCAAACCTGTACTAATCTTGCTAGCTAGAATTTAAATTTAAGCTAGAATTTAAATTTAAAAATGGAGAATGTACGTTTTGCGGCAAACTTTTATGGATAATGCTAGTTATAAACCAAAATAGTTAAGAGTTTAAAACAAAAAGAAACAAACAAACAAAAATAAATAAATAACTATTTGAACATTAGTTTTCATTGTGATATTTTGGAGGGTGGGTAATTAGCAACAAAAAGCCACTAGCAAGATTTCCATCCTTAATTTTTTTTTCAAGCCTTTTTCAAGCCTCATTATGTTCATTGTGGTCCAAATCACTATTACAGTTCGATTCCCCTTAAAAAAAAAAAAAAAAAAAAAACACGTGATATGAATAACTCAACACCTTTTTTTCTTCATTATTATTATTACTCTATCGTCACTTTAAACCCGATCAAACAGTTAAAAACTATTCATCAAGTCATCATTCTTAATCATTTCTTACGTGTGGTTCGATTCGTTCAACTACCATGAACCTAATTCAACTAATATTTCATTTATCTTTTTTATTTTTTTCAAAACACGTTTCGAAGTCAATTAATTATATTTTTAACGTTTAGATGAACACATCATTGAATCAGCTTCAACACATCCATTTACGACTTAAATGATCAATTCAGTCGAGATGATTCAGCGTTGATACATGTTTAGAAAAAAGGGTGCACTGCATTTCGAAGCAGTTTCAGATGTATGTAATTTGCATGTATGCACATGCTTCCTCAGTTTAAAACTTGTCTGTTTGGCACATGATGTGAAAGTAGATTAGACTCATTTGATTGTACACATCCTTCACCATTGAAATAATAGATTGACTCACAGCTTGAAGCGTCTACGGTTCGTATATCCAGTGGTGTTCCGCTGATATTAGTCTAACATGATCATAAAATAGAAATTATTTGAGGTACTGAAATGCAATTAAACTAATTGATCATTATCGAGGACACCTGTTAAGCAATTATTTTAAAAATGTGTCCTCATTGCTCTTTAATACTGGCATTTTCCAGGTTTAGCTTAATGGAACTATTTTTGACTAAACCAACATATCTGTCAACAATCTCGAAATTACCTGTCGAACTTATGCATTATTCTTTTTCTTTTGGGGGGATATTCCTTTGTATTTTGCTTATGAGTAAAATCAATCAACAAGTACAATGAATTTAAAATGTTCTGCTTTTAGACAATATGAGGCAAGCATATTGGCCAAATCCTGACTTTTCACTTTTACTACATGGCTTAGTGAGACCTTCTTAAAAATATCTTTATCTTTCAGTTTGGTACGTTACACAGTGGTCATTAACGTACACGAAGGCTAAATATGTAAATTCTAAGCAGATGTTGAAAGAGCAAATAAAAATATATGTCAGCCGGCCGCCGTGATCAGTTTTTTCTACAATGATTTAAAGGCATTGAATAAGAAAATACCGGAAAAAATGATAATCATCAGTTATAATTTTCTAATTGTCATGTTATTAAAATGGTATCTCGCTAACTTATTGTTTACTGGGTTTCATATTCAAAATCCGTTTAGATATGATGAATTTTAGATAGAATGAATGTCTTTATTTGTTTACCTTCATGTTTTAACTTGCGAGCTTCGGCGTTAAAATAAAATAGAAGGATGTACTATCAGCAACTTTTAAAAATTAATTGAATTTCATCTTTGTAATAATTTATCCAGCTTACAAAAAAAAAAATTCTCCTTCAAAAAATTTTAAAAAAGAAAAAATCTCAGATTTTAAATCAGGCAAAAGATCACCAAAAAACATTTTTCCACTTGGAATGTCACACAATGAAAATGATGATGTAGCAGAAAATGTGCAACATGTTACGGATACGGATTTCATGTTCACGCTTGAATGTGTAGGGAATAGTTAGGTTAAATTAGGTAAACTAGTGTTGTGCCCCTCACAACAAGAGTAAGAAATTTTCTTTTACCATATCGATATTGAAATACGAAAACATTCTTTATATATGCAAAGTGGACCAAGTGACACCATCATTGTCCCGTTTTTGCACACTTTTTTGTTCACTTTCTTTTTTAACGAACGGACATTAAATCGTTAACCAATTAAACCTGATCTAGATAAAAGCAATGCGATCAGAAAATGTCTTCCGAATCAAATTAATTTCGAATTTTTCATTTTTCGGTATTCTTTTGGACTAGTTGTATTCTCATTTAGAAAACACTTTCCCATGAATTTTCAAAAATTCTAAATTCATTGTTTAGTGCGAAATTATATTTGCATGGTGTTATATTTATACTGACTTTTCAGATTAATAAAAGTTAGTTGACGCAAACTAAATCACACGATTTCTTCTAAGTAATACAAATGAGGACAGCAAACAAGAGGCTATTGTACTTTTTGATTAGCATTTTCGGGCAGTTAAATAAGCTTATGCTACAGGACGTTTTTCGCTACCCATTTTGTTTTTATGAATGGGTCATTCTCTTCTGGTTCTATAAATGCTACAGTTACCAAGTTTAAGAAATGTTTAAAAGAAATTGTTTTCCTGCAACTTTTGATTATTATTAGCTAGAAAAATGTTTTATTTAGCAAAATTTAACAAAATCGTATAATTTTTTAAATTGTGAATAATACAGTTAATTTCTTAGCTTAAAAAAGATTATAGAAGTCCTCTCTGTTACCAGACATGAAATTTAGAAGAAAAAAAAAAGGAAAATTGAAGTCGAAAAAAATATTTCAGTTTTGATGCACGTTATTTGGCATCTAAGAAATTTCGTAAATGTCCTAAAACATTTAAATTAAAATAGCAATGACTTGTCTAATAAATAATTGTGCATTCTGTTGCCAGAGTGCATTTTATCTTTTAAAAAGAAGTGTGATTTTACAAACGTTAATTTTTTTGTACTCCAAGATAGTAGACTTTATGATTGCAAATGCATGTTTATCCATACTAGTTGTGTGCCAGTGGTTGAAATTCGACCATTAAGCATTGATTTTTTTAATTTGAGCATGAATAAAGTTCTTCTGTCAAAGAGTATGTCACACCATTCTATATACAGTGGAACCTACTAAGTGACCACCTTGGCTTAGAGACCATCAGTCCATAGTGACCACTTTTGTACAGTTTCACTCAGTGGCGGATTAATGCAAGTTTGTCGGGGGGGCGGTTAGTCTGTCGGTGGGGGCGGTTAGTTAGAAGATTGACATACACATCCATTTTATGGAAGTAAAATAGGATCTTTAATTTTTTTTTCTCGGGGGGGGGCGGTCGCCCCCTCCGCCCCCTCCTTTTATCCACCCTTGGTTTCAATTTACAACCACCACACTTTTCTGCGATGACGCTGTTTTTGTAAAAACTGTATCATCGTTTGCTAAATGCGAAGGCAACTCCAGCGAGTGGGTCATAGAGGTCATATCCCTCTACCGACCTTGGATTTCATACGCTCCCGTACGATTTCACACATTCAGTTTGCGTTTTGAAAAAATTTAGGCTAATCTAAAAGGTGTAGGGACCCCTATAAATAGCATTACAGTGTATAAACTTGATGTGCATTCTTGTTCCATTGACTAATGCTTATTTTGTATTTAAGTTTCGTATTAGTATAACGATGCAATTAACTTTCAATACAAACTTGTGGGATAGCAAACTATGGTATTTTTCAGTTATCCAGGTGCAAATCCCGCCAACTGCTTTTCTGTGAAACATTTAAAAACTAGTTATGAAACACTTTCGTGCCTAGCAAAAAAAAAGAAAAAACGGAAATTTTAATCCGTATACACAAAATAGTGTTTAGATACAGAATTCAATATTGGCTACATAATGTGGAATTGGGGAAAACGTGTGGAATTAAATAAAATTGCGAAATTAAATTAAACTTCCAAAATATGGAAAGGGCTAAACAACTATGTACTGGAAATCGATTTAAGTTTGTAAGCATTTGGCGCAGATCACAATTATTCCGAAATTTTTCACTTGCTTCCGGCTAACAGAAAAAAATGACCCAACCGCTCAGTCAAAGAATTCAAAAACTCTACTGGATAGTTATCGATTTCATTGTCAACATAGCAAATTATTTTATCGTAGATATGGCGATATGTTCTCTATTCATCAGATATTCGATTAAGTCAGCATTAATAAAAGTTCAATCGTCATTTTTAGGTGCCATTATTATTACTGACTTCAATATATTATCTGAGAGTGTTCCCGGAAATATTTCCACACACTTCATTAATAATGTTATTTTTATTCCCTATTAATTGCTGACGTATTTCTTCAATAATATTTTCGGAGAAAATTTGCTTTGGCATATTGCTTGGCGGGAGATTGTGAAGAAATTGGCGTATTTCTGTGGAGCGTCTCTTGGATCGCAACTTGCCATGTTCGTTATTTTTTTTTTTCCACAACTTTAAAACATGGAATTAACATTTCGCGCCTTTATCGATCATCTAAAAAAAAGTCGCCAAGCACAGGGCTAAATCACATTTTAGACATTGGCGTTTTACCAAATTGGGCAATAATTCCACTTTTTGCAAATTTTGTTGTAATACTATGATCCTATAGTACTGCTGAAACTTTGTGTTGTTATTTCAAAATTTACTCAAAAATGGAACCATCGCCGGACTTGGCACGAAATACTTCTCAAATTTTTAAGGCATTAGCATTATTACTCAAAAATTTTAACATTCGCACAACCATCTCCATACGAACTTTAACTATGCCGAATTGCGCGCTCATCTGTTCGCGCAATGTGATGCAAAAGGGACATAAAGGTTTTCTTTAGCGTATTTACATATACATAGATACCAATAACAAAAGTGAAAAAGATATCAGTTTTATTGAAAAGGTGGGGACATCATTTTGAAATATTCTTCGAGGATGACCCCTGTACACTTGCAAAACAAAAATCATAAAAGAAACATCCAGCCAGCTAAAACCTGACCACTTTACTCGAGTCGACTGCACCTTATCTGCCAATAAATTAAATCTCCGCCACGATGCCATCCGACACGTATGCAAATGCTGCCAAAACAAACGGCTTTCATGTCCACTTTTTTTTTTTTTTTTTCTTTCCGCTCCAGCATCCATGATTGAGCTCTCTCCTGCCCGAGCAATTGCTCGACGCCATCCATTATGAATCTCTTCTCTGGCCTAATTGAATCTAAAACCACTGACCACAGTTGATGGGCCGCTGACGTATTTGATACCCTGGAAGGGCCTTATCCTGAGCAAAGGGGAGGCCGCTTGCGTAGACGTGGACTGCGTGTGGTCCGTAGGTTGATGGTAAAGTTTCATTTAGGGTAGCGGCATTAACGAGGTTTTTATGCGTGTGCCAGAGGGGGTCTTGTAGGCTCGCGACGAATTCGAGATGACGATGATGGTGCGGTTTTTTTTATTTTTTTTATGATGAGGTGCGGGGGTTTGCCTTCGACTGCATTGAGACATCTGACAATGTTAGATAGTTTGCGTCAAGGGTGTCTTTTAATTCCTTGATTGCAGGTCTTGTGCTGTTATTGTTGGAGCGGAGACGTCGGAAATTACCAAACATGCGAATTAGTTGCTCAAAATGTGTGGTATCTGGAGCAAGATCTCTAAGTAGAATTAATAAGTGCAGAGGGTGCGCCTTACTTGTTGTTTTATCTTAAGTAATGGAACGAGATCCATAAAGTATTCGTTTTATAAATTTGTTTCTCAAACTACCAACGGAATTTTATTATGACATATTCTATTTTTTATATGAGTTCATTATTACGTTTGGTTTTTTTTTTTCTTTTCTTTTTTCTTTCTTTCTTTCTTTTTTTTTCCGTTTCATGTCGTTTGTGTGTACAACTATGCAACACTATATGGTTCAGATTTATCATTAAAGTGTCTTCATAATAATAATTTATATAGAATTCACGAGAAATAAGTTGTCCACGTCAGAGACCTCTAGAATGCTCTTTATTGGTACAAATCAGTGGCGTAGCCAAGGGGGGGTGTTAGGGGATTCATAACCCTCCCATGAGGTTTTTTTTGCAGTACCAAATGTATATTATTCCCTCCCTTATCACATACACTTATACATGTATATGAGTTAAAGTAGTCGTAACCCCTCCCCCCATGAAAATTTTCTGGCTACGCCACTGGTCCAAATGAAATAAAATTCAAACTGCAGATATTTCAAATGATGCGCTTGACATTTATTAAATTAAAAAATTTAATACCAAAAACTGGCAATAGATGACGCAGTAATGCACATAATGTGTTGTGTTGTGTTATGACAAACCTACGCAAGGGCTTTCTGCCAAGGATGGAGGATACCTTGATCGGAGGACTTTTAAGGAGTTCTAACGCGTGCTCATGTTACATCTGGAGAAAACCGACCAAAACTCCAGACCGTTAGATCGACAGTCGCGCGAAAGCTCAGAACACTCAACCCATAGGCGTAGAGTTATATGGGCCCGTGGGGCTCGAGCCCCCCCAATAAATTGTGAATAGGGGCTGAGCCTACCCAATAATTTACCATTCAATACAGAAAACTAATTTATACTAACATAAAAAGAAAGTATTTCACGCCATTTACAAACGTTTAAAAAAACCTTTACTTGTACTTTTAAAAATTTTCTTCTTTTGATTTCAATCATGATTTAGTATTCATTGTGACGCCACGTAACACACAATGTTACAATAAGCAGCCTCGCCAGGGTCTGGTTAATTAAAATCAGATTATGCAATGTAAAGTATGAAATGAAGAAAAGTTCAGATGTGTCTAAAATGCACTATCTCATCGAAAATGTTTTTTCCCCTCCTTTGGATTTTTTACTTTGCTTTTTTTTTAACTTATAACATGGTAGGAAGATACTAGCATGGATACTTACCTTACACAGGTGTAGAATTCTATGGATCCATAGAGCTCGAGCGCCTCCAATAATTTACACTTAAGTCATAGCTGCCAACTACTATGGAATATAATTAACCACTTTTTGTAAACAGTATATATTTTAAGCCGAAAAATCATGTAGAAAAAGTGGTTAATTATATTCTGTAGTAGTTGGCAGCTATGAGTAAGTTATATGTACGTGAATCCGTGGCGTAGCCTGAAATTTTTCATGGAAGGGGGGGGGGGTTACGACTTCTGCAACTCACATATATACGGGTGTATGATAAGGGAGTGAAGAATATACATTTTGTATTGCAAAAAACTCCTCATGGGCAGTTATGACCCCCCTAACACCTCCCTCTTGGCTACGCCACTGACGTGAATATATGTGGTTGTGGGGCCCGGCCCCCCCAATAATTTTGAAAACTTTACGCTTATGTACTCGGCCATGGTGGGGCGTAATACACATAAAAACGTGGAATTTACTACATGGGAAACAACTGGCACACTCACACTACTATGTGACTACTGACTGCTGACTTCAACAGTAGCCACATTTTCGAGGTCAGAAGACTGGATTTACTTTTCGTTTACTGCCCGAAAGAATACAGTTGCCCAGGTGTTTCAAATTTCTGTTGCATCTTGCATACGACAAATGGAGACATTGGACTTCTTACTATCTTCTTACGAAATTCTTTTATAACCAAAATGGAATTACCAGTAGTACTTTTTCATGCTGAGTTCGCATGACGGGCAGAAAAGTTGCTTAATGCTCGTGCAGAATCTGACTTCTTTTTCCAATGAATTACGTTAATGGGCATGCGCTGTAAAGCAGATGATATTTCATATTTTTCAATGTAGGCAAATAATGCCACTTGTATAATAGTGCCACTTATTGATGAATTTTTGTACTAATTGTTTCGTATTTAAAAAATGTCAAGCGCATGATTTGAATGATTTGTCATTGAAGTTTTACATCATTTGGACCAATAGAACGAACGCATTCAGTTACCTTCAGTTAGAGGCCTCTGAAGTGGGTAACTTATCTAACCCTGTAATTTTTACCTTCTTTCTTAGACACTTTTACATATAATCATGATTGAAAATACCGTAAAACCATTTACTACTTATAGTAAAATTAATGTTTCTTCCTTTTCTATTCTTTTCCTTTTTTGATCTTTCTCACTCTCACAGCATTATATAAATCTTATTTTAATTAATTCCAGTGGCGCACACAAGGGGGGTCCAGGGGGTCTGGACCCCCCCCCCCCATAGGCTTTGATTTTTTTTTCGATTGATAATTATCCTATATCTATAGTAAATAAAATTTTTCCAAAAAAAAGGTAGCAATAGTTTCAGTTCTAATAAATAAAAAAAGAAATTTTTTTCTCGTTTTCCTCAACTTTTCAAAAATGAACTGAAAGTGGACATAAAACACCATCTTGTTCTCAAAACTGTACAACTATTATTTTGCTTCCTATTGTATTGTGTAGTGTATTCTTAGGGAACTGGATGGGACGAGTTTTGATGAATTCCATCTAATGAAAACGAGTTCTTTCATCACTGATTTTTGTCAATCTGGAACATCCCTAAAAGTTGGACCCCTCCAAACCGTAAAAGTTGGACCCCCCCCCCCAAACTGTAAAAGTTGGAACCCCCCCAAACTGTAAAAGTTGGACCCCCCAACTGTAAAAGTTGGACCCCCCCCCCCAAACTGTAAAAGTTGGACCCCCCCAAACTGTAAAAGTTGCACCCCCCCAGCCAAAAATCCTGTGTGCGTGCCTGATTAATTCTCTTTAATATTCTAACATGTGCGTTATTAGCGCATGCCTTACTCATTATTGACATTGTTCAGTACGAAGTTTTCTTTAGAACTGAATTCTAGAACTGACAGCTGTTCCGTGTATTCTTAATTTTTTACACAGACCTGCTGTTTCTTTAAATGTCATATTTAAAGCAATTTTATCATCGTAATCAACCAATATCCTCAGATTTGAATAAACCATTTATCTAAAAAAAGAAAGTACGCATATTATGTATTTAAGATAATTTAGGACGTTTTTGTGGTTTAGTAAAACAGCAATCGGTAACCAGAAGAATTCAACTTTTATAAATTTAAGGTATTTCCTATTGCTACTTAATTCAACTTATTAACAGGCATATATTGCAAAATATATATCATCTTCTTGAACTAAAAAGAAAGTCACTCAATTGTTTGTTCTATCTAGAGAATTTATTTTGACTCGCACTAGTAGACTTGTGAATGAGCAGTAATACAGCCGACAAACATGAGAATAAAAAAAAAATTTTCTATAAAACTGCACTTTTTTCCTAAATTTTTATCAAGATTTTTCCTACCCTGTGCGCTATGGACTGATCCGAGAATTTATCCGTTTTTGAAAATATCGCGAAATTCCGTATGTTTAACATTTTTTACTGTCAGTTTCGTAATTCCCATAGGTTCATTGTCAGTTTCAGTTCACAGTGTAACTTGTAAAGAGACATTCTAAATTTTTTTGAGTCTCTAGCTCATTTAAATTATTTAAAAAGCTGTTTGAAGGTTGAATGATTTTCAAGTGGAACAGCCTCAATGTAGCTAAAATCCTCAAAAGTTTGAACAGTGGCGCAATTGGTAGGATAAAAAAAAAGAGTGACCCATCTCTGATAATATGCTTTGTCTTACTTATCGCCCCTCACTCTTTTGAAACTTTTCTGGGTCCGTCACTTCCTCTGTTCATCTAGGAAAAGAGCAAAGGTGTAAAATTATTTTCACCCCACAACAAATTCAAGTAGTGGCAAACAAGAAAAAAAGAAAAGAAAAAAGGTTGTAAAAGTTTATTCATATATAGGTATATACAATTTCATGTACAGTTAAATATATCTGAGCAATGTATTAATGAAGAATGCAGCTTAGCATGCAACCTTTTACTAAAAAAGCATCTCAGACGTCATATATACAGGCTAAGTAAAATAAGGAAAAGTCAAATGACGATAAGTGAGCACATATTTTAAAATAAATGATATATGTACACAAAATTACAAATTGTCAGTAAGAGTTTTGATAAATTTCATAAGGGATTATTCCATGAGAATAAATATATAAATATATGCATAAATTGTCATAATCAAAAAGTCCAAAAATATAGATAATGAAATACTTTTGATAGTGTATAAAGCTACTGGGGAAAATAATGATTCTTTAGTGACACTTAACAGAAATTAATAAATAAGCAAAATGTTATAAAATCTATTCTTTGAGCACAGATGAAATTGTCTTAAAAAAAGCCCTCTGATTAATTAATTATGTTTTACGCTCTTTATCCAGTAGACTCTCTTTATTGATAGACATATTTATTGGAGATTTTTGCAAATAGGAAATAACATTTTTGTTGGTTAGAATAATGTCATGTTCAGGAAATGTTCTTTTATTTTAGACCATATTCTTAGGAACATAATCCAGAATTTATTTTTGTAACTGTTGGCCATGGTCATAAGTTGATGTTAGCAAAAAGAAAAGCTATCAATGATTTAAATATTTATATTCGAGCACTTTCATACAACTAAACATGTTTCGGTAAAAATTACAAACTCCT
This sequence comes from Cheiracanthium punctorium, assembly GCA_038373885.1. Lineage (NCBI taxonomy): Eukaryota > Metazoa > Arthropoda > Arachnida > Araneae > Cheiracanthiidae > Cheiracanthium > Cheiracanthium punctorium. Next base: position 128,390 of record JAWZYV010003229.1, on the reverse strand, counting down.
TCGTTTCATACTAGGTAACAGTTATACCTAATTAAAATTTATTTAACTGCCTGGATCCTCATTAAATATTTTTAAAAATCACGAAAAATATCAAAACATCAGAAAAGTTTAAATTAGTTAAAACTGTCATTTTGTTAGTAAAAAATGAAACCTGTGCATGTTAGGGTAAAATTATCCTAGATATAAAAGTAGAGAAGGTAAATCACATGAAAAGTTGTAGTTTGTAATTTTCATTTGAAATTGCTAAAATTTGAATATTTGCCTCGTTTAAAATATTTTTCATAATCGGAAATATGTGACTATGATCCTGTTATATATATATATATGTATATAACCTGTTATATATCCTGTATATATATATATATATATATATACGCTACGAATTTTTTATGAAAACGATTGCTATATTTTTCCTTAATATATGAGTAAAATTAATAGAATATTAAATGAAATTTTTTGCTCTTAAATTACAGTAATTATGATCATTGACTTTAGGAAAAATCTAGAGTTCTTTTGTACACTTAATATAATCATATTGCAGTTCTTTAAATATTTCTTTCACCAAGGCCTCCACATTTTGTCAGTGGAATTTACGCTATGAATTACTGTCAAGTGCGAATGTTTCCTCGGGAAAATGTTCTTATTTGATAAATCAGAATTTATCTGTAAAGTGCTCTGTACACATCTGGAAGCAAAGCAGCTCTCTACCACCATCTCATCGTCTGTTGAATTCGATGAATGACTGCAGCCCAAATCGGAACTTTCAGAATGAAATTCGTGTAACTCCTCCTTCCTTGTGAACTCTATATCACTATCGTGGTCAAGCTTTCTGCACTCGATGCTTTTGGAAGATCGAGGACAGAATTCATCATTGCCGATTGCGTGAGAGGGTTTACTTCCAGCTGTAAAATGACTGTGAAATATTTGCTGTAGGTAATTTTGTAGCGATCGACTGAGATCCTTAGACGGCTGCTTTTGGTAGTTCTCGAAGAGAAAATTCTGTACTTCGGACATACACAGTCTGTAGCCTTCTCTGAATGACTGTTCGAAATCTGAGGTAGCGGAGTTATCCTTTCGAGCATGGTCTGAAACAGAAACATCCCCAATGAAATAAAACACACCAAAAGTATTTACAAGTGATTAGCATACGTCAAACTTCAACCGCGACAATTTACGTATGAAATTTAAGTTTTAGTATAATTTTACTGGCATAGTTATCTTATCTGTGCATTTTTTTACGTGAAATTTAAAATTTTGAAAGCCACTTCAAAATGCTATCAAACTCATTATTTTTTTATACATTTCTGAATACATTTATCCCACGGAATTGTCAAGACGTTTCTAGCACAAAGTGAAAACAAAGCTTTTTGCGATGTGGAAAAAATCAAAGTAAAAACGTCTTTAATAAGCACGAATATGTAGCTTGGTGCAGAAAGTAAATAAGCATAAAAAAGCGACGATAAGAGAATTAAAATAGCTGACAGGTTTCTGCATGTATGACATTCTGTCGTCAGTGCTAGAATCATTTCTAGCACCGACGACGGCATGTCATACATGCCTACACCGGTCTGCTATTTTAATTATTGGTGCCCTTACACGTTACTTTTAAATGCTATTTAAAAAGTTTTTTCAGCATATGCTAGCAACATGCAAAATTATTTGTATTTTGGGCGGTATATCTCATTGTTATTTTTGGTTTGATAAAACTACAAAGTTCTTTATGATAAGTTCACATACAGTGAAGTAAGTGCCAGTTAATATGAACAAAATAATAAAACAGAACTAATTGAAGCTGTAGTCCGCATATATTTTCAACAAACATCAGAAAATTGTAAAAAATGTTGTCTCAATGCTAAAATGTGCTCGAAAATATTATAAAAGCCAAGGGTGGACTTTTATATTAAAAGATATGTAAATAATAACTCCCTTTTTTATATGAGCGCTCTCGAGTATCTATAATACAGTTTCTCTCAAAAACATACTGAAGGAAAGTCAAGATTAAGGAACATTCTCAGGGAATCTATTCAAATTCATAATAGTTCTTAAGTATTTCTAATAGTACCAACTTTGTTAAAATTTACCTGTAAATTTTCCCTTTCCATGAAGTTTTTTCACGTATTCCACTGTCATTTCTAAAATATCTGCTTTCTCAAGCCTGTTTGATCTTGTCTAAAAAGTGAAACAGAAAATATATATATATATATATTTTTTACACATTTTGCAAAAATAGCAGAAATAAAGATTGAAGAAAAATACTTAACCCTTTACCCGCAGTGGTCATGAAAATGAAACCACCTCTTCCCAACGCTTTGAACTGCTCGTCGCAAAAAATATGGTTAAATGGTCCCAAAACCGAAAACGTACACCTGTTGCCATCTCTGAAGTTAACTACCAGCAATATGGCGGTCAATCGAATCGCCTATCGCATGTTACAGAGCTAAAGTCCTTTTTTTACGTAGCCGGCTCTGCGGAATTGCACTGGTCTAAAGAACTTTCTGTAGCACACGATGGTCGATTCGACCGCCATGTTGCTGGTAGTTATCTTGAGAGATGGTAACGGGTGTACTCTTTCAGCTTTGGACACTATATAAAGTTCTTCTCCTGTTTAGATGTGAAAATGTTTGCGTGTTAAAGGGTTAATTTCATTGAAATATCATTTTTTTTTCAATTTTTAGTACACTTCACAGAAACATGACAAAAATTAAACTCGGGGTACATTGCTTTATTTTAAACAAATGAAAAATTAACTATAAGAAACTATAAATTATAAGAAAGCAAGTTCTTAGTTGTGCTTATGTTTTCTCAAAGTTACTGTCTGTCAAAGGTACTGTTGTCAAATTTACTTTAAAGTCATTTAAAATGTATTAGAATTGTTAAAAAGATTCAGAAAAAATCTTCTCTTTTTCCTTTCCTCTGCAAATACTCTTTATTAAATACTTCTTACGGATCTTGAAACTGTTCAAAATGAACCAACGTGTATTGCAAAGTGATTTCATAATTTCCTCTTGCAAAAGTTTTTCATTTTGATTCGTTAAATTTAAACCACGAAGATAAAAAATAATAATCAAAAAGTTATACCAGTTATATCACTGAAAATATAACTTTCTGAAAATATGAGTTGGCTTAATTCGTGGTTGTTTTTAAAAGGATTATTTTTCGTCGAATAACAAAGAATATTAACTAAATGCTAGTTGTTACTCAAAAAAGAATTTTTTTTTTTCGTTTAACAGTGAATTGTAAGTTATTATGCAGCACTACAGATTTCGTTTCATTTCATATAGAAAAACTTTATAAGTAAATGCTCTAAGTGTCATCTCTTAATTATGAGATGATATTTTCGAACCAAATTCAATATCATGTAAAGCTCGCTATACGCCATCCAAGTGCTGTAGGGACTACAGGGAAACATTCTCTCACACCTGAATCCGGGTTCGATTCCCGGCTTCAGCTTAAATGTCTACTTGTCCGACGTTTCATAGGGGTAATGCTGGCCGCAGACTGGCTGCCCCCATAATAAAATGGCCGGTAATTCGGGCCTTAGTAGTGGCAAAATGCTTGATGAGCAAAATGTCCCAGCCCGTTGGAGGAAGAAAAAAAAATCTATACAAGGAATACATTAAAAAAAGAAACAAAGAAAAAATATTATCGGTTTCAATTTGTCTTTTCTTTAAATTTCGAATTAATTTTGAATAAAAGAAGATATTATGATAAAGATTAATTATGAATTTAAGAAGAGAGCATATTGATAACTTTAAAATGGTACTTATGTATTATCCCGGCGGTCAGCCAAGACCGGCGATTTTTCGCCGAGATAAATGCCGGATGCATGGAATTATTGGTGGTTTGGAATACGACTGGCAACGCTTTGCCAGCACATTTGACAGAAAAACAGTTTGTCGGAAATGACCGACGGGATAATACGTAAGTACCTTTAAAATATATTTATTGCAAATAATTTTCTGCAAATATTTTGCCTAAGGCACTGTCCACAATATTTTGTTTATTATTATTTCATTTTTACTGTCTTTAATAATTAATTTGTAATACAGTTTTAGAGATAAAACTTTTCTGTTACTAGAATACCCACATCAATGTGGAAATATATTTCTCTGAAATGTTTCTCTAAAATCATTTCGTGATGCACGGACATTGGTAGACAAACAGTAGTAGCTATACTTAACAATACAGCTACAGTACGATTGATTGCAACTTAATACTCCTTATCAGTGGCTCTGGCCCTATTCGCTATGACTGAAGACGTTAATGGCCGCGTAAAGTTGTATTAATTATTTAAACGACGCTTTTTTATTGATTGCAAAGTGGTTCATTAAGTCTACTGGAGTTTCTCTAAGTGACCCGCTACTCAGTTTATGTATGAGTTACTCCTGCATCTGCAATTATAAAAAACCAAATGGATATAACTGCAGATGCTGGTACTTAAATCAATATAGAGTTATTTCCAAGTGCTTTTAATGAAGACATTTCATTTGTTGGCAGTTACACGTGTCACTATTCATATTATTTGTAATAAATACGAGATCTTACTGCACCCTGTTATTAGAGAATTGTAAAATAGAATTTTCGTGAGATCATAAAACAGTGTTCCCCTATTTGGCACTTGGTAAAGTATATGCAACATCGCCGTTTTAACGTTTCAGTGTGCAATCCAAAAGCCTTAAACCAAAGTGCTTTGTTTTATATACTCTGCAGTAAGATACTTTTCCTGGTTGTAACTCTTTTTTATGCCTGCAAATTTTTGTTTGTTTCTTTGAAATGCTTCAAATCATCTTGAAGATCAGTTAAACTGTTACGATGTTCTTTAATAACAAATAAGTACGAAAAAAGAAATCGCTCGGTAGAACTTATCCGGATAGTGTAATAAGCTTAATTACTTTTCTCACTCACCTATAAAGAACTAAATTACTAAAAACGGAGACATTATTAATTAAAGTATTAAATTCTTATTTTGGTAGCATATAAGCACCAAATTGTTGTCCTTTTATTTAAAAGAGTACACGACAACAACATAAATTTATTTTTTATTAATAAATTTAAATGGATTATAAGTAAAATGAGATGGATTTAAAATGCATAACACCAGTTTTATATACATCATGCTTTTCGTATATTTTAATCACTCAGTGGCGGATTAAAATGATGGCGGATATTTTAATTAAAGTTTTTCAAACATAAGAAATACTGTTATAATTGTTCATGTCATGGCTGATGGTTTTATGATCTAATTTGTAACAATTTATCTCATCACGTCTTAGTTTATTCTTATTCACGTCTTAGTTTATTCTTCTATATTATTCCTAATAATTAATATATGCTCATTAAAACTCTTCATATACTGATAAGGGCAAAATTATTGTTGTATTGTAGATTACAACATTAATTATCTTATTTGTTTTAAAAACTATTTAAAATTTTGCTTGCCACTGTATTTGCATCCAACGTAATGAAAATAATATCAGTTGAAATAATTAAGGAAAATAAATTTAACGTAAAACTCAAACATATAACAATTCAATAAGCTTAGGGAAAGGCTGAGTATGTTAACATCGACTCTGGGAATTGTAAAACACTACCCCCCCCCCCTTTTCTTATACGCCACTGGTAAAACTTCACTAAAACACAAGAAATATAGGAACTGAGCTCCCATGCAAAATTAAGCCCTGATAGTACCTAAAAAATAAGGTCTGAAACTATCCATACCTTTGACAAAGCTAAGCAATTTTTTTTACAGATTAATGTACATTAAATATTCTCTGTACATATATATACAAACCTCTTGAACATTACTGCTGGGCTTGGCTACCATTTCTTTCAGTTGCGCCAAGCTTGAGTTAATGCGAGCTCTCCTTCGCTTTTCAATCAAAGGCTTCGTAGCCTGAAAGATAAACATTTGAAAATTAGTGCAGTTTCATTTTCTCAGAAGACTGTTAAATTATTTGCATGGTTCTTTGGCGCCTACCAAAGAATGAAAAGTGCATTATCGCACCAGAATTTTTAATAGGGCGAAAGAAATGAAAGTCGCAATTGTATCATTGAATTGTGGTCCGCATAAAACGATTTCATTGTTTTTTCTTTCGTGTGTGTGTGTGTAATAGTTCAGTATTTTCAACTTGAGGCTTAGTTTACAAATACTATCCTATAACTTACGGGAAACTACATTCTTATTAATTTAAAAATTAATATTTTCGTATAAATACACATTTACAGAAATGAGACGGTTCGTAATTTTCGGATGGTGCAAAGGTTCTATCCTTCTTCAGCATATAAAAGGTCCGGAACCTATTTACTGTACATGTTTTTTGTACGAAGTTGTTTGTTTATAATTTGCTCTTAAACACTTTTCTTGGATGCTTTTAATGTATTTTTAGTCATGAAACCCGATCCAAGTTCCATAAATAAAAATAAAGAGCATTACTTATTATTTTTCTTTTTCAAAACATGTATTTAATATTTTAAATCGAGTAGATCAAATGTTTAAATAATTGGAGTTTATCGATCAAAATTTAGGCCAATTATGCTTATAAAAGTATACAGGAAATAGCAATGCTAATATTTTAACCGTTTGACTGCTATGCAGCGCTATTGCGCTTTTGGAATGTACACCCTCCAAAAGTAGCATTCGAGCAAGAGAGAAATTTCCTACGTTGGTTTCGTATATTAAGAATTATTTATCACAGAATATGAGTTAGGCTATGCATAAATATGACATTCCATATTTCTATTAAGTTATGCGTTTTTCAAAAACTCAATCATTTTTCGCAAATCTAAAATAGGAAATTTCTGTCTTGCTCGAATACTTTTATTGGAGGGTGTATGAGGATTTTGATGGATAGCAGTCAAACGGTTAACCCATTTGTGCCTGGATATTTTTGCGACTTTCTTCGATTTTTACTGATAACAGAAATAATAGATAAATTTCTGATGTCAACTTCTTGAACAAGGAATGATTTATTTGAAAATCATTTTGCATAAAAATCGAAATATCAACATCCTACTTGGTCATGTTAAAATATTGTGCGGAGTTGAGGCTCAATACTCATGAATAAAGGCTAGGAAAAATAAATAACGTTTTCGACTAATAGCGAAAATGCCGTCCCAAAAAAGGGACGGTAGGCACAAATGGGTTAAGGGGTAATAATATTTCTAAATTGCTGAAAAATTCTTACAAAATGAAATTTCAGTAAGGCAAGTCAGCTTTTCAAGCTGATGTCATTTGAAAATCGTAAAAAGAATTGCGTCTACTTTTGTTTTAAAAATTTAAAAATGATCATACTAATTAAATATTTTAAAGTTGTTATTACTGTGCTAGAAATAAAATAAGATGGATAGTTGCACATAAATTAAACGCAGTTATAGAATAATTCAACATCAAGAACAATTAAGAAAAAATCAGAACTTTTTTTTAGAATTTAATACTTAGATCACGTTCGTAATAGTCCACGATCAAAATCACCATAGACTCTGTTTGATTTTGATCGTGCAATATTACACACTTTTGCAATGTTAGTAGGAAAACAAGCAAATAATTTTCTAAATTAAAATAAAACAGAAATCATAAAAGTGACAAAAATTTGTTCGAATATTATTTTACAATCCAAACAGTATTTTTAAAAGAATGCTGAAGTGAGTAAAATTTAGCTTCCGTTATCAAAATTTGAAGAATCTGCAGAAATACAAATTTTTCATACTGTTTCGATGAAATCCATCGCTGTTAGTTTGTGGCATCGAAAAAATAATTTAAGACTTTCGAAGAAATCGAACCAAAATCTGCTACTTCATTATCCTTTCAAAATAGCTTCATTTCCTCTTTCCAAATACTGATACAGTTTTCAATGCTACTGGACTGGGATATCTGTGTATAATATTGTGTATTAAGGCAAACCTGCACGTGACATATCTGCCTAAGATGATGGGTGCCTTGATCGGAGGACTTTTTAAGGGGTTCTAACGCACATTCGCATTACATCTGGAGAAAACCGACCAAAACTCCAGACCGTTAGATCGACCGCTTCGCAATGGTATCCGAATGCGGGACCTTTACCTTTACACTTTATCCGTCTGTCATGGCTCAGTGGCCTTGTAGACTCTACCGCGGTGGGGCCCAATATTTAGCTTCACCAAGAAAAATCTTTTAAAAGGTTAAAATTTTGAATTACATGCACATCAATAAAATTAAAATTCAGTTTGTAACTTTTGTGCTTTCCAGGGCCGGCGTTTAGGGACGGAATACTGGTCCTATTCTTATTTATTTATTCTTAAGAAAATCTTCAATGCAGGGCATTCACAGAGAGGACATGATTACCGAAAAGGCACGGGAAGCTTAAGTTTTCCCTTAGAATTTTAAGGATATTTCAGGGGTCCCCCCCAAAAATGACTAAAAAAATGTGATTAACTATTAAAATTTCGCAAAGTTTTTAAATGCATTTTCAAAATATTGTAAAAAAAATTTCACAAATTTTCAGTACCACTAAATAAGTTGAAATACTAAATGTGCATTCTATAATATACTAAATGTGCAAATACTAAATGTGCTTGATGTGCGTCACTAAATGTGCATTTATTTTGAAGTTAGCAAATATTTTCAATTTTTAATTTGTTATAAATATTTTTAATTTGTTATAAACAATTTTTTAAAATTATCTTTGCCTGATTATGAATTAAAATAAAGAAATTAATTAAACATTCAATTCGAATATTTGACCTTACTTTTTTAAAATCAGTCCAAACGTAGAAGACATCTAGACCAATTATGTATGCCAGATTTTCCCCAGCAGTTGCAATTTTTAGACTCTATACTAAACATGACTGTCTGTCTGGACACATTTTTACCATTAGTGCCCTCCCGAATCCCTTCTGAATGTTTTTCTGTTTAAAATTTTAATATGTCGAGTTCTCTGCCATTAGAAATAAATAATTTGGTTAAAATTCTTCTTTTATAATTTTTAATTCACTATCCGTTCATTGTAAGACGCATGATTAATCTCATTCAACAAGTAGTAGCAGTAGAATTTCGATGCGACCATATACAGGGTGTTTCATAACTATTTTTTTTTTAAATGCATGGGGTGATAGAGCATATCTAAAGCACAAGTTTGGTCAAAAAATCATTGTTTGTTCGACAGGAGAGGACAGCGTGCGTCACAGAATGTGCTCTTTAGAGCTACATATGTCCTTATTAGAGTTTCCCGTCACAATTTGAATCCTCGTCAGAAGGGGGACTTCTGAATATTGATACCCTCTTGGAAACTGAAAGCGACCACTGAGAGGACTTTCGGAACCACAGATTTTAACTTGGTGGTACTTTGGAATCGAACCTACAACCTTCTGATAGAACGTCCAACACCTTAACCACTTAGCTTCTAAGGCTTCCCATACATTGTCATAATGTTCTCCAATAGGGTCATAATAATTGTCTTAAATGTAGTACAATTTAATAAATTTCAATTTATTTGCAGCTGAATAATTAAGTTCCTTCTCCAGTCGCCGCTTTCATTACGATAGCGCTTTGACAAAATTACGACAAAAATTCTTCTTTAGATGTGTTCTGTCAACTCGGGCATATATTTACCACCCTCTATAATGGTATTGTGTATGTGTGTGTGGGGGGGGGGCACTTTAATCTGCATTTTGCTGAACCATTTTCTGAAGTAATATATGCATCATTCATGAGTTTTGCTTCAATAAGTGCAGAATTTAGAAACTTTCCCCAAAAAGGGAAGGAGGGGGTCTCAAAATTAGACTGAGCTTCCACTAACTTGAGAGGTCAATCAGACCCTGTTCACACACTAAGGTTAGGATGCAGTGCTGAAATCAGAGAGAGAATTTCTGCTGACTGTGAAGACTTTACACAGACAGGATTGAACAATTTATGCGTCCGGCTATTGAATTTTATTTTCCGAGATTTTCAAAAGTATTTAATCCTAAAGTGCAGAAGTTTTAAAAATGGGCTGAAAATAAAATTATAACTTTATTAAGGCTTACTTATGCTATGGGGAACATTTTTTTTTTTTTTTTTAATTTCAGCATGTATTTTTTCCGGAAAATTCATTAAAAATTCCGGAAAAAAAATTAAAATTAGTAAAACTTGAATGTCCACATTATAGCTCTCATAAAACAAAAGAAAGTTGTACAGCCAAATTCTACTTTATTTATTCCGAATACTACTATTTTTAATTGTTTTCTATTTATTTTTATTTAGCAATCAAAATTACAAGCAAACAAAAATTCGGGCAAAAATTTGTTCTGCGAACTGGATGCATACTCTATCAATTCATGCTTGTTTGCTCAAAAAATAATGTTGCCATACATTTTTAAAATCTAAAAATTATTTCCATAATAATCTTATATTTATTTTAAATGCACGTTTTAAACAAAAACTACAAAATTTTCTTTTTAGCACGGAAAACTGAGACTGTAGCCAACTGGAAGGTTAAGCATTTTGTCCTGATTGGATGTTAAAAAAATGACCTATAAGCATCCTAACTCCGATTTCCTTAAAAAAAATAGCGCAAGCTATACATCATAGAATATTATTCTCTATGATATAGAGAGTACTATATCACAGAATATTATTTGTTAACAATAATTAATAGAAAAATAAAGGGCATGCCCTTTTTACAAATTATTAAGATTAATACACAAGAAAAGAAAAAATATACTAAATATTATTATTGTTATTATTATCTTAGTCCCATATTTAATCTGTTTACTCATATTTTTGCATTTATTATTAATGAAGACGATTTCCTTTCTGTTCCCGCCGTTGCTTCCCTGTAGGGTTTTTAAATTCCGTGCTAAAAAGTCTGGATACATCGAAAAAAAAAAAAAATTAAAGCAGTGCAATGTTGTTATCCGTTTTTCCATTCGTCAGAAAGATAAACTCATTGAATCAGTAGTAGAGTCAAGATAATGGTTGCAATCTAAAGAATGAACTAAAATCGCATGAGTTCTGAATTTATCAAATATTATAAAATAAGAAAAGATTAGGATACTCTTAAAATACAGCTAGTGGAACAGCCGATTATAGTTTACCTAAACATACTTACACAGTGAACACAATATAATTCTTTAAACTCAATATTTGTTCAGATCTTTTGAAGAATCTAATAATATTTTTAATTATTATTTTTGAAGGTGTGAAATCTTTATTTAATTTAGTTAAGAAAAACCCTTATTTTACGTTTAAAAACTATACTCTTTAAATAAACAAATTCATATACTCACTTCATTTATAAATTCACTTCGCCTTGTTTATGTTTAAATTTTAAATAGCCTTCTATAACTTTTTACTTTTCATTTCAATGTCTTCGAATACCTTAAATCAATTAGAATAATCGATTTCTCAAATATTATTGCTCAAATACTCTTTTTATTATTGCCTGTCGACAAATTAATATTTTTAGCGAGAAACACTTCTACTGAATTTCAAACAAACTTGAAAAATATTGCTATTATAATGAATACTTTTCTAATATAAAACATAATACTGTTCAATAGTAACATTAAATCTGTTCTACAAAACAGCATGCATCATATGAACGATTTGAAAAATTATTGACCAGAAGAATCAAAAATATTCATTTTGAGTCTTCACAAGCTTTACTGTATAACTTTTAAACAACTAATCTAAAATTATAAAACATTCAGAAAAAATTATTTTAAAAGACATCTTTTCCTTAAATGCTCGCTCTTCTGAAAAATTCGCGACGCAAAATTGCATTAAAAAAATATTTCTCTCTTATCTCTTGCAAGAATGTATAATATAGATAAAATGTAGCAAACTTTGTAACATCATATTGACTGCCATACATAAAAATTATTACTACAAATTCATAATAGAAACTTTAAGTAAAGTACAAATATGTTAATTATTTCTTTTCGAAGAAATTTTAAATTTTCAAATGAAAATTATTAAAATTTCCTAAATTTTAGAAAAATGTTATAAAGAATATTTTTATGTACATCTTTCATCCTTGTATATTTTTAGTTCATCTGTTTGCAAAATAAAAATTATAAAATGTTCTATAAAAACGCTATTACTCTTTTTAAAATTGAAATTATTTAAAATAAATTCTTTTTAAATGAGCCTGAATATAAACATCGTGTTTCAGAAAGCTTCTTCGAAGAATGAATTTTCTAAATTTTAGAAAAATGTTATAAGGAATATTTTTATGTACATTTTTCATCCTTGTATATTTTTAGTTCATCTGTTTTCAATATAATAATTATAAAATGTTCTATAAAAAACGCTATTACTCTTTTTAAAATTGAAATTATTTAAAATAAATTCTTTTTAAATGAGCCTGAATATAAACATCGTGTTTCAGAAAGCTTCTTCGAAGAATGAAAATAGTATTGTTTTGAGAATAAATAAAATTTAAATTTTTTATTCACTCGATCTTTAATGACAAAATTTGTATCAATCTTGATAATTGTCAATTTACTCACCCGTCTCCTTTGGGCAGAAGTTGAAGAATCGGCCGCCATGTCTAAGTCCAGTGTTAACGAATTTTCTAATCGCCCAAGTCAAAGAATTCCGTCCTCTCTCAAACTTGGGTGTCGTGTGACCCACACGAGATCACTTTAGCACGTGTTTCCTCCCCCCCCCCGTCCAATTTTAAGACCGCCCCTCACCCAAAGGCGGCCCTTCCTACTTGTCCGCCCTAAGTAAAAGATCCCCCCTCCTTTCTTGTTTCTTTTCTTTTCTTTTTTTCTTTTTTAAATATGCTTTCTGGTTTTTTGCCCATGTTCGCTGCAGAGTAATTGATATAGTAATAGATCAATTACTAAAAATGTGATCAGAGGGTTTAATAAGGTGCTGTTACGGCTGTATGCGGAGGAATTATAATGACTATGGAGAAAAAAAGGGCTGTGATTTATAGGGTGCCAAGGGTTAAATGCAGACCACGAGCAACAAAAATGCTTGTAATAAGAAACAAGCAAATAAAAATTCGGTGTTTTATCAATTAGCATGCAGTGATATGCTCTCTCTCACAGACGAAAATTACGCTGTCTTGTACGATAACCACAGGTATTTCCGAAAAAACAATGTTTGGGACTGGCCCATGATTGCCTGTAACAGATGTTTGCATTTTTTTGTTACCTATATTTCGGTAGCTAAGTGGTCATTTGCCTGTTGATACATGAAAGACAAACTGGCACTAAAAACTGTTTTGTGCCACAAAACGTTGCAAGGTTATAATTAAGTTGCATTTTCTCATTTAGATTAATTTGAAATTTTTTTTATGCCCGAAGCAAGAACATCACAACTAGTTGTAATGGGCTCCATTTTTCGTAATTACGTGTATGTTCTCTTTGTATGGAGAGTATTGATCTACAGCTTTGTTTATTTATCGAAATAAATCATGCCCGTAATGTTTTATCAGAATTTATATCCGTCAATCATAACGAATTTCGTGAGACTACTGAATTATGCAATCTGATTGATTAAACACAAAAAGAGCCTGCAAAACATTTTTTTTTTCTATTTTGCTTTCATGTCTTAATACAAATTTGTAAAATGTTTATGAAAGTCGCGGGCCGTATAATTGGGATTGTATATGGGATTTGTGAATGGTTTATATGGTTTTTATATATATACGGGGATTTGATATGTTCCTCGAGCCGGATCAAAAGCCTTGGCGGGCAGAAGGTTGCTCATATGTGCCATAGATAGTTCATATAGAATCATGGATGGGCCACCAGCTTTGAGTATTCAGAGGCAGTTGCCCTCATAAGGGTTTTCGCAGGGCAAGGCGTTGATCTACTGGATTTCCGCCAGAATATCGCAGAACGGGAGAAAATATGCTCAGAGTCCAGTTCTTAGTTGTGACAGTTTCTGCAGAAGGAGTACACACACACACATTCTACTTTAATCCCTCTAAATTTTCATTCCCTGAAGTACCAAGTCTTAAGGTATTTGCAATAGTTCTGTTTTTGCTTAGTTCGCAAGTCTGATATTGTGCAATTTGACCGTCCCAGCCTTGAATTTCAACTTTTGCACTGAGTTAATATCATTGAGGGTGGCATGAGGGGGTAATTATTCATTAAGTTGCGTAGCATTCTTTGCAATACATCAGCGGCCTTATTACCATCAATACCAACATGCACTAGAATCCACTGTATAATACATTGTTATTAATCCCATACATTCTCATTTTCTTGAAGACCAGTGTATGCATTTAGGCAGGGTGCGAACTGAACATTTTCTCCTGGGGGGGGGACATTTGAAAGTAAACATTCTCCTGGGGGGGACACTTGAAAAGAAGAAGGAGGGAAGGTGCAAATGCCTCCCTCACATGATATTACTTGACAAATGCAGTCGGCGATACGTGTGGGAACAGACTTATATTCAAACAAAAGTCATCGATTGTTTGTTCTATGGAATGACAGATACACAAGCTACATACAATGTACCTGTATTGGAAGCCACCCTTAAGGGTTTTTAGCTTAGAAAAGAGACGAAATTTTAAGGCAGTTGCCTTATAGTAACAAACGATAACATACCACCTTCGTTTTGACTTCCCAATCTGAATCCCAAAATCTTCACTCACCAGTTTATTATTTCTTCCGCAAGGGATAAATAGTATCCCTGGCAGGGATCCATTAATATTTCTCTAGCCAGGGATATTACATTCTTCAGCCGGGGACGATCCCCAGCATCCCCCCCGTCAATTCGCACCATGCATTTAGGGCCTCTTGCATAGAAGTTCACAGGTGTAATTTGAGGCTATTTTGCCTGCACCGAATTTAAATGGTTTTATACGACGTTCTGAAAAAGTAAAATTCATACCAGCTCCCCCGTTTCTCAGAATCTCATCCGAAGATTCATTGAAGGAGAATCCTGAATAAGATTCGATGGTCCCGAATCCTTTAGCTTTGAAGTTAGAGATTAGCTTTAGTTTGAAACAGGGTTGAGAAGAAGATCGCTTACATTTTTGTATTTTTGAAAGTATAGAAAGCAGAATTGTCTCCTGTAAGTTTTCATATGTATGGCGTTTAAGGCCATTTTGGTGTCCGATAGTAACAGCTATAATTAGACATCGACTTACGTATAACACCAATGGTATTAGACCCGTTGTGAGGATAAATACACTGGTAGCTGTAAACGATCCGTACTCACCGAAATCTACTATGCAACTGTTTTAGGAAGATTAATTAAGGGATTCCGTAATTATTCCTTTATTTATTGTATTTGGTATAGGATAAACCTATCAGTCAGTGAACACAACTAGTAAATAAAAATTCTGTATCTCTCTATTCTAAAAAAAAAAGTAAAGGCCGCTGGCGCTGTCAAAGCTTGTGGACCTATCTCCTCCTAAACCGTAGGGATTTGAGTTTCGACTACGGTGCCCACAGATTCGAAAAATTCCGAGGAACCTGCTAAGCTGATTTAAATTTCGAAAATCGAATTATTTTAGAAGATATTAACAAAAAACGGAAAAAATAAACCGAATGGTTGCCAGATTTGGCATAAAATCATTCATACCTTTGCAACAAAGCGTTTCCAAGTATCTAGAATCGCGTGAAATTTACAAACATGAGTTAGAATTACGCCCATTTTACGCCAAAATAAAAACTATATGAAATAAGTAACTCAAAATGTGTTACACAAAGTTGACCATTTTCAAATAGTAAGTTCGCTTAGACAACAGGAGTTTAGAATGAGCGATTATTCGTTTTTCCAAAACAGAATAACTAATATCTTGAAAATGAAAAATAATTAAAATGCAGATTATTTTAAAGCCGCTTCTCGTCCAGCTGGATTATTTGCTACCAGTAGAAATATTGGTCGGCCTTAACTATGCCATTATAGCAGTTATAGTACACTTTGGATATTGGCTAGCGCGACGAGATGGTATAATTCGTGGTGTTAAGTACGCCAATCTGCAAACGATTATGTAAATGAAAATATGGATAACGGTTTTCCGGTAACCTTAAATGAACAGTAAATATAAGTTGTGAGCATGTGTCAATCGCCAAATAATGAAAAGTCGCCATGGGTGGCAGGCTATTCTATCTGTTCCGTAGCTTTTATTAACTTTACATGTACGCAAGTCGCCAAATAATGAAAAATCGCCATGGGTGGCAAATTCGCAAGATATCCAATAGGTTTTACATTATTAAAAATACAGCTGAAACAGATGTTCTGATTTTATTACGCTTCAGCTCCTCATTAATATAACTTTTGAATGGCAACATTCAATATCATTGTGTTTCTGAGGAGTGCCATTGCCAATAATTTTTTCAGCGATTATAAGCGGAGTCCGCACACCAGATGGAATATAGCTCAGGACCCGTACAACACGGATTCCCATAACAAAATATCTTCCGTGTTATAAGGGGTAGGGGGTCTACTGTAGTGTCAAGTTTAAATTTTTATGTACCAATGAAGATGCAAGAACCAAGCAATGTGTAACTTAGCTCAGTAACATTCTATCTGATCCAATCTTCGGGTTTTGTCTGTTGAAATTATGTCTTTTTTACGAATAAACCTGATCAGGGGCCGAATGCCTCATACGAAAAGCGAGCGTAGCGAGTCTGGGGGCCTTGGCCCCTAGTGTTAAAAAAAAAAGAAGAAGAAGGTTTGAAGAGCTTTTTAGTCTACGGATTGACATAATTTCCTTACATGTAATAGGAAGCGTTTCCAGGCTTGATTGGTTATCTTGGTCACATGTCCTTGCAAGTATAACCAATGGTTAGGATAACTTGAAAGATAATCATTTCTGATGTGTATTGTACTATGTTTATTTACTGAACCCAGACAGCACAGCAAACTTGCATCAAACTTGCAGCAAGCTTGATTTATCAAGTCAATAAGCTTGAATTAAGCTTGAAAATTTCAAGCATGTAAGGTTAATGCAAGCTTGAATCAAGTGTTCTAGTTTACACTTGCCCAGCTTGCATTAAGCTTGACATAGCAAGCTTGAATCAAGCTTGGCATAGCAAGCGTAATTTCAAGCTTAAAAAAATTTCCTAAAAAAGAATTTCCTTAATACACGGGGCGCCCGTCGGCGAACTCGCCCCACATATTTTACTTTTCCACGCATTTTTCCCTCTACGCTGAAATATCAAGTTATTTTAATCAGTTTCCATCAAGCGTCCGCAGCTGGGATCGAACTCGCTTTCTAAGGGTTGGGAAGCCAGCGTCCTAACCACTCGGCCAACCTGACTTGCGCTTAAATGACATTGAGTTGAAGTTTGAAGTGACTGTTATTGTTATCACGCCATTTTCTGGCGAGATCTATCAGTGGCCAATGTGTTGATCTGTTTCTTTTATTTTTCCATGGGATGAATCAAAATTAAAATAATATTATGTGTGATTTAGAGACTCTACTAATAGGGAAATAGGCATACTATAAACTTAAAAGCAGCACACCTTTTAAAACTTTCAATATCGCGACACTCATGTTGGGCAATACTGGCCAAAATCGAGACAAACGACTGATTTTGAAATCGATTTCTTAGTATAATTTAATTTAATTTTGAATGAAATATAGAATCTTTTTTTTAATTCTATGGTCAAGTACATTTATGACTGATGATAAATTATTTGTTATGTGAATGTGGCTTTCCAAATCAAGCAGTAATCAAGTTGTATTCAAGCTTGACAGTTCAAATGACTTCTCCAAGCTTGCTGCAAGCTTTAAATGAATTGAAGTGTCAAGCTTGTATTAATACGTCTACTTCAAAGAAATTTCAAGCTCGATTTAAGCTTATGTGCTGTCTGGGATGATCTTCTGCATTAGGATTTTTGTAAGAAATGTCATACACTATATGTATATACTGTAAAATGTAAATATATGTAAATATATAGCTTTAGAGATCGAAGAAAAAACGTGGTCCATCTCTTCCGGAATTACCCTACATAGAGAGACCATCTCACAAACATTCCTTATTTTTTGTTTCGTGTGTGAATCGAAGCTTCGCAAGCAATAATTAAGATGTCATTCCAATAAGTTATTTTGATTGATCTGCTTTTCTAACGAGCAGCTTCCTCTTCCCGTGTCTCCCAGCATTTCCATTCAAGATAGCTGTTTAAAAAAATATGGCATGAAATATTGCACTTGCAGACCAACCGCAGTTGTATACCAAATGGGGTTCGTATCCAGCTAGGATATCAAGAAACAGTCCCGTACTCCGCTATTAATTTTAATGGGGCGTGAGGAGGCTGCATCAAAACAATAGCTGCTTTCAGGGTGGAGAGGGATTCGAGCCCCCTTAGACCACGGGAGGAGTGAGGATGAGTTTGCGTGCTCAAAAAACAAGAGGTGGAAATGTCAAAAGACAAAATATATTTGTAAGTCAGCCGATATTTTGTGGAAGAATAAAAAACAGAATTTCACGCATGTAAACACTCTAGAGAATTGTTTCCCAAACGATGGTTAGTGAACCCTCAAGGGTTCGCGAAGTGTATAAAGATTATACAAGCGGTTCGCCAATTTCTTCCGAATTTTCACAGGGGTTCACGCGTTGAAAAAGATTTGGAACCACTGCTCTAGAGAGAATGTGTTCGAGTATAAGCCGGATTTCCTACATCCATTTGGGTAGGCTGCATTGGGACACAAAGGCCTTTTTTTTTTTTTTTTTTTTTTTTTTTTTTTTTTTTGTGTGTGTGTGTGTGTGTGTGTAGAACGTCTTGTGAGACCTGCATAAACGTGCGTATAGTCACTAGGGTACAAAAATAGAGACAAAACTCACACACACTATTTACTAATGTAACAAAAAAAATGATTAGTTTCGCGTGAGCTCTATTATAAGCTTAATAATTACTATAATTATAAACCTAATCAGAAAGATCCAAGTGATAATCGGTGACCTGGTCAGTGGATCTTCAGATAAATAATTTGAAAATTAAAAGAAGACACTTATATGCAGCAAAGCACCGTTTATACGTTTCTCATTTATACGACGCTTTCTTTAAGTCCCGATTTATTCCTATTCTTAATTTTATAATGCAAAAATGCTTCGTTTATACGACGCACGACGGCATAATTTCGGTTATGCGTCGCTTTCACCTTCCTAAACTCTGAAAATTTTCTGTCTCAGTCATTATTTTTCAATTTAGAGAGAGATTTTTCCTAGAAAGAACGTCTAATAAAGGATCTAAGCAGGGACTTACCTTTTACCACCTCACTTTAAATACAGAATCGACTCTACTGAAGCAAGATTTCATGAACTTAATTGAACTCGAAATATTGTCATTAATAACTAAAGATACTCAGGCGACTAGGAAAGATTTTTTTTAATACAATGTCTGCATGAATCATAATTGGTATACAATGTGTATTGTATTTATACTAAAGATATGCCGCATTTAAGATATAGTAAGGTATGATTTGTTTCATTTTTATGTTTGTTTTTTTAATTCAGTTAAAGTTTTTATTGTACAAGAAAAAAAACTTAAAATCATGAGATTTACAAGTTTACATTAATAGCACTAAGCCTGTAATGTAATGTAAGTTGCCTATTAATGTTTCAGTTGTACGTCTTTTCATTTATACGTCGTTTTAGATCGGTCCCTTTAAAGACGTATAAACAGTGAATTACTGTAATCACTTATTTGTTACAGTTCACATTTGCAAATCAGTTTCTTTTCCTTTTTTTTTTTGTGTGTGTGTGTGTGTGGTGTGTGCACATTTTACCCGGGGCCTTCGCAATTAGTAACGGGCCTGCGCGTGTATTTGATGAGCCATCCAAAGAGGCCTACGGATGCTCGAGTCTTCACGTATACATCAGGCATTTCTTAAGCTTCCCAGTGCTTTCAAACGTTATTTAATGTAGTTTTAAGTAGTAATTGTGTTACTAATTCAAGTACGAACTCATGATTAATTTGTTTGCTATAATACATATTGACATAAAGAAAATAGATGCATATAATTTGAAGAAAAAACAAAGTAGCGCTTACTCTCATGATTCACGATTGCTTATTTTAGTTTCACAAGTGGATATTTAATATACTTTAAAATAACTAAATACGCAAATGAGAAAGACATTTTTATAATGAATATTTCATGAACGTAGTCGTATTTCCTACTACGTTATTTTAAACAATTCAAGATTAATCTTTAACAAATGATGTATTAAAGCGCATTTCAGTGTTTTCGGGATAGCCTGTATATTAGAAAAAATTGATAAAATACGCTCTATATCGTGATCCCTGAATTAATTATTCTTTAATAAAGACATTTCGTGTAGTATATATTATTCTTTTGTCGCTTTCTCAATCGAACTTTGGAATTGAGCAAGCATAATGAACGCTTGTACAAAATATTAACTACATTTGAAGTTTCTGTATAAACGGTCAAAAATCAATAATTTATAATTTACTGTATTTCTGCACTGTACCAGATGTAAGTCTTAATCACATAATCGAGGCATATATAACTGATAAATAACATTTTCAAATGGCAAAATTAAATTGTCTAAATAGTATCACAACGTCATGCTTATTTACAAGAATAAAAACTACTCAAGTAACACGATTTATGATTAAAACAATTTATTTATAAATAACACATGAGTAATTATTCACTAAACATGATTTACATACATATTTTTCGAATTTCTAAATACATTATAAAAGCGTTCACTTACCTTTACATTCAGAGCAAAATGTTCAAATTTTAGGATAAATTTTCATAAAAGAAAATGGCGCAAGATTCGCAAAACGATTGCCTACATCTAAAGTTCTTTAGTACAACAAAAGTATAAAAAAATTGTTTTAAAATAATAAAATAATATAACATTTATAATGCTTAGAATAATAAAATAGAATACTGTGACTAGAGAAAACAGGCCTCAATGATAAACCCATTTTTAGCGATGGCAACTCATAAGCAGGCCCATTGCTTATGAGCAGGCCATTATTGCAGGTAGGAATGGACGCGAGACGCGAGAATTCTCGCATTGTCTCGCGTTCTCGCAATGTCTCGCGAGGCAGGCATTTTTTTAGCGAGACGAGACGCGAGACGAGAAAGAAAATATTTTGCGGGACGAGACGCGAGACGAGACAGAGTCTTGTCTCGCGCGAGATTTCTCGCGAGAATTCTCGCATTTTTTCCCGTCTCGCATAAATACGATCTGAAAAGCGACAATTTGCCTGAAGCCTTTACCGTTTAACTTGCGCCTCCTTCGTTTTCGGTCCTGGTATACTATCAGCACTCTACAATATGCACAAACACGTAACATTTAAAATTAGAACAGACGAGAGATATACAAAACACACAAAGGAAAGCATAAAGAAAGAGGCGGAATAAAAACAAAACAGAGAAGAGTTGAAAGAAAAATAATAAGTAAATAGGAAAGGCGGTACGGTATATTCAAATCTGACCACTTTTAGACGGAACCCGGGGCATTAAGTTTGGAGCCCCCCTTACTATCCCCTTTTTTACGCATTAAGCCCCTTTACTGAGCCCCCTTTTTTAAGCATTTTAACCCAGTTTTGACCGCTGTTGTACTCGAAAATTGCATTTCAGTTAACTGTAGTTTTTTTACTTTAATCAAATCGTATTTATCACCCCCAAAAAATATCTCTAACTTGATCTAGTGATAGACAATTAGGTAATACCTATATTATAGAGGAAATTCAGTTTTTTCCCCACAATTACTATTTCAGCACATATGAATTTATAATTTAGATAATCGGGATATATATGGGCCCCCTTTTTCTTCAGGGGCACCGGATTACCGCCCCTTGCCCTTGTGATAATCGGGTTTCGGGTATATCAGAGAGAGATTAGAAGTAGAGCAACTTGCATTCGCATTGATGCTTAGTCTGAGTAGGTTGAAATATGGTTGAATATCCTTGGTTGAAATATCCTTGTACCGATATTATCCTCAAACTTTCCCGCACGTTGCGGCGTGCGTAGGGGGGGGGGGGCGCCCACCCTGGTAACAACTTTCTAGGGGCGGTTAAATCCCTATTGTTGGCCTATTTTAAAGAGATTAAAATGACATTTTTTATTCTTATATATTAATATCGGACGGAAAGAAATGCAAGCAATTTTTTTAAAAACTATTTCTCTTTTCGTTTATATTATCATGTTTTCCCTTCCTTCGGCTTACAAAACTTTTATAAATTTTTTTCCTCCCCATCATTTTATCTTGCAGTTGGGTTCCTATTCTAAAATTATCTTCGCCTGTTAGATGTCTTTTCATTTTAAAAAAAAATCCACACTGGATATACATTAGGGGGATTATGGTTTAATTTTTCTGTAAACAGGGCGACCATAACGACTGTAGTACTCACGCTAAAAATTATTGTGGAAAAGTACAAACGGATAGTCGTCAACAAATTAACTGTTCAGTAATTTAAAATATAAACAAAAAATAAGACGTCTATTAACCAACTGAGATACTATAATGAAATCTAAAAATGCACACACGGTAATGTTATTGGAAATATTAGGCAAATAATTATAATTATCGTTAATATAATCTTGTTTTCATTAATATAAAAATTACACATATTTTAGAGGCTTGAAATTGACGTTAAAGTAAATAGTAGAGATTTAATAAAGACTAAATGTGTTCTGTTTATAATTTTTCAAGGGTTATCTTACAACCAACTGAACGATAAGTAATTCTAATTTGTGTTAATATATCCCGCAGTAATTTCAACAGGGGAGATTACTTGAACTTAAAAAAAAAATCTGTTTTGTCTTATGCAGATTCGATTTTAGTAAAATATTCGCTACTTCTCGTATGAAGAGCGGGTGCGCAGCTATTTTAAAACAAACGGTTGTCCATTTCATGTACTGTCTGAGGTATTTAATGCTACAACTTGAACAGTATGATGTAGAAATAACACATTTTGAAAGTCGGGAGTTCTCTGCAAACCGCTAAGCTTTTCACTTTTCTGATCACGAATGACACTGACGTAGTTTTTTGAGTCATTATATTGCAATGATGCCAGGTTAATACTCATGACGCAAACTTTACATCAAGAGTCAAATAATTTTGCTTTTATTTTAGATTCCACATCACTGGAATTAATTGAAATTACTCATGTTAGGAAAATTTTCGTTTACTACAGTGCGAAGAACGGGCACGCAGCTAGTAAATAAAAATAAATTCTATATTTTCGGTGTGACATTATATATACGGATTAAATCTCAATTTCTTTTACTTCAAATGCCGATATATGCTGATATAGTTATTAATATATCTACTAATGTGGCTATATGTAAGTAATTGTTATTATTAATATTAATTTTCAATAAACTCCCAATAATAAGTTAGTATAAAATGGTAACGAAATCGCAGTCCTTAATTTTGCGAGACTCGCGAGACGTCTCGCGTCTCGCGCGAGACGAGACAGTTATTTCTTTGCGAGACGCGAGACGAGACACAGTGTTTGCGAGACGAGACGAGACGCGAGACGAGACATAGGTTTACCACTGCGAGACGAGACGAGACAGACCCGATTCTCGTCTCGCACGTCTCGCGTCCATCCCTAATTGCAGGCCCTGCAATAATGGCAGGCCATTATGAGCAGGCCATTATTACAGGCCCATTGCTTTTACCTGAAATTCAGAGAATGTCAAATCTGCATGCCTAGCATACTTCCATGGCTACAATAATCTTTGTATTTTCTATTGTATTTATGTGTAGTTGAAATTTTAGCACTATTTAATTTCTGACCCAAGATAAATTTAAATGAATAAATATTTTTTCAAGAAATTAAATTGGATCATACAGTGCAAACACAAACCATTTCGAAGTTTGTGTTTGCACTGTATATGCATACATTTTAGAATACGGGTAGAAAATTTATAAATAAGAAAATAGTTTACAATTTTGGCTAGGGATGGACGCGAGACGACTTTTTGCGAGACGAGACAGAGATTTACAGCTTTTTTGCGAGACGAGACAAACATTTTTAACATTATGATATAGGGATTTTTGCGAGACGAGACAAGCTTTTAGGCTGTTTTGCGAGACGCGAGACACCAATATTTCGTCTCGCGTCCATCCCTAATTTTGGCATCAAGGCCAAAAGCCGCCCTGCTGATTTTCAACAGTAAATTATGAAAAGAAGAAAAAAAAAATAGAAACGAAGAGTGTATTAGGGAGAGAGGACAGTTGAACGTATAGGGTAATTTAGAATAGCTTATACACTATTGGAAATAAAGATAATTTAGCCTATTTCTATAAAAGAACGCATAATATTGCATTTATCTGAGATTAATAGGGATGTTCCTTTATTGCGTTATTTTGTTAATAAACATCATATTTTATTAAGAAAGAGTACAAGGTTCTTGAGTACAAGGGAAAAATATTTTGATAGACATATTTTCTGTATATCTTATTACAGGTATTTTCCGTGTACTTTTTACTATACAACTAAATATGGGGACAACTAAATGGGGAAAAAACAGTGAGGAATGAAATTACACTCTTATACAAATTAATGTGGTTAAAAAATACTTAGTTTCTTTTTTTTTTTTTTTTTTTTACAAAAGTCAGATTAACAGTTTGAGTAATAAAATTCTAGTAAGTGTTTCCTTTCAATCCTAATTCCGGGGTGAACTCATCTCGAAATTTCGAATGTTGGCATATATCAGGCATCTTGCAATTACGTAAAAAATGGCTTTTGTTCTCTATTTAAAAATACATAAAATTTTCCAATTTTAGAAGGCGAATTTAAATCATCTTATCTACTTGAACAATTTACAAATATGAGCACTTGAAAAATCGGTGCACTGAATATGACATCATTTGATTCATTCACTTGAATTTTTGGAGCGCAGTCTACAGATTTTAAATGTAAACAATTGCAGCTCCAAAAGCTATTTTATGATTTCTTTTATTGTTATTATTGATTAGAAACATATCACCCACTTCTAACGAGATTAGATATGCTCTCTGTTTATGCTAGCAAGTGAAACCCGCTATAAGAATAAATATTAGATTGACATTTGATTTACTTTATTCTAAAGTAAATCAAATGTTACATTCACACTAAAGTAAATTTAATTGCTATAAAGACGTTGCCAAGCCACAATGTGTGAATAACATTCCAACTGTATTTTGTTCACTATTATTTCCACAAGATTCTACAATCTTAATCAGTGAACAGCAAAAAAATGTAAAGTTTCATTGAAGTGTTAAAAATGAAAGTTCTAAACACACCTTTCTGTAATGGCTATTAAATGCTGGTCGACAGAGAAAATATTCTTTACACTAGAAGGAAAAGCCCGTTGTGGAGACAATTACAACCGATGCTAGAAAAAAATTTCATAAAAATATGTCTACACTCAATATATTTAATCTTCGTCCACCTAAATAAATAATTTCTTATTTAATTTTTATTATATACCCCAAAACGAATTTCATGCTCTTATGGAAATGCGCAGAAATTTTTCGCATTCCAACGATTTCGTTTTGTGTATTCAGCTCCTCTTATTTTAATGCTTCAGCAGACGATTATTTTAATGGAAAAAAAATTAAACACCTGGAAAAACTATTTTAAACGTATTGGAATCCCAATTTTGTGACGTTGTTTTCACTTCAAAAAGGTAATTTTGTCACGCAAATGATTCACTTTTTGTCTCTCGGAAATAAAATTCATCTGTAAAGAGCGAAATGTCGCTTAAAAATGAGGGAACGGATGGATTTTCAGATAATTAAAGTAGCGCAGATTGTTTTCTATATTTTTATACATGATTATGAAAATTTTCAAGCAAATCGTACAAACGATGGGAATTTTATTACAGTTTTTGACCATAACTTTTTTATCTGTTTCGATTAATGACTTCAAAAATTTTGTTTTGAAGTGTAGTAGGATTTTCTTTATGGCAAGCAAAAGCGAAAAATTAGCCTGCTATGTCATCCCTCCAGTTCCATCCCTGAAGTCAAAAATGTAAAAAAAAATATATAAAAAAATTCCTTCTCTCTATAAATCTCGACTCGTCATGGTCTAAAATTGAATAGATACAAAACAGCGTAGCATTTGCCACCTATGCTTTTATTAAGCTATCCTGTGTGGCAGCAGCTTCAGAAAAGCAATGCCCGAAACGCGCTGAGAGAATTTTCGTAAACGGCACGGCCTCCCATTTCCTAAAGGTGTCCCCTCTTATTTAGGACGCCGAACGCATTATTTGTGGTAACCCCCCCCCCCAAATAAAAAGAAATATTTCAGCGATGAAAGCTTGTTTGATTGAGCGTGTAGGAAGATGGCCCAAAATAAATGAGCGACATTTTTACCACAAACTTGGAGGGAAAAAGACCTCCTTGTTTAATTATAGGGCAAAGTGGAAATTACAGGCACGAAATATAGACACACCGTGTTACAGTGACACACCTCTTATGAATAGACTTGTGTCCAATTAAGTGTTCTCTCTCTGGCATGACAGCAATACTAATGTACTGCGAAAGCTGGCAATTTAATAGTTCCATTCTGCCTTAATAAATTTATATTAGATTCCTTTATGGTTTGTTTTTTTTCTTTCGGACTTTTACGGCTGTAACTTTTCTTTTCTTTTTGTAAACATCATGTATGTCCGAAGGTAATTTTTTTTATGAAAGTAACAAATTCTTTTAATTAACTTTTTATTAAATAAAAGTCCTATGTGAAAAATAATGCAAATTTGCATCGCAGATCCATCATGGGAATATTAATTTAGGCTGAAAGCCCCAAGAAGTTATATATCGTAATGCTATTATTACTTTTTTTTAATTTAGTGTGCTAAAACATAAAATTATAGTAAAATAAAGTATATATGATGCTTGTGGTTGTACTGTGTGGATTTTACCTTGCAGTATAAAAGTTAAGCACTGTAACATTGAAACTTATTCAAAATTTTAAAAGATCGGTTCTGGTATAGTTTGTATTTATAGGATAACAATATTTTATCAATAAATTCTGCAAATTACTTCTAATCAAAAAAGAATGAGCACACATAAATTTATAAATTCTTATTAAGAATTATAAGATTTCAGATAATGTTCACCTCTTTGAAGTTTTATGCATTCCCAATGAAATAAAAATTTAATGTGGACACCACACGATTCCTTGTGAGTTTATCAAATCATAAATATTTTGCAGTTCATCTAAACTTATTTCATTTCTAAGGGATGCAATATTGTAATAATGTGAAAGTTTAGCAATTTCAACCGAAATATTTGGGATACCGCCAAGCTATGTTCAGTTTGAAAGATTTGTTTTTGACACTTAATGTGGCGATATTTCATCAAAAGCCGCCAAGCTTCAGATAGTTTGTGAAATTTTGGCCATAGCCGAAATAGCTGACATAGTTTTAATTAATTGAAGATATCCATAGACCTTATTGTATTGAAAGTCTTTTAGGTGAAGCTGTACAAAATTTACCCAGTTGATTGCAACCAAAAAAATAGATGCACAATTAGTATTATAATAGTTCTAAATACAAAACCGTAACATTTGATGGTTAAAAGTTTTAGATTTATGCGAAATATCTAATTATTTTAGGCACGAAATTTGGCGACATTCCGGCAAAACTTGCTAAGGTCGTTGACAGTTGGTAAGCTTTTGTACATAGTTCGAACAATGACTGAATATACACATAGTATATTGGAGATGTCCATAGGCCTTAATGTATTGGATTCTTTTGGGTAGCCCCGTAAATAAACTCTCCAGTAGATTAGAACCAAAAAAGAAGTGCACCACCAGATGTTACAACAAATATAAAATTTCAACATTCCACGGCTTAAAATTTTTGAGATATATGAATTACATACACAAGTATGTACATACGTACGTACTGTGTCTGAAGAGAAAGACAAGCTGCGGTGCTGATACTTTGATCATGCCCTTTTGTCCTCGAAGAGTCATGAGACCTAGGGGGTGTGGCCCTCGAAAAACTACTGAAGATGAACTTACAGTTGGTCAAAATAGATTATGCGTACATACGAACATAAATGCATGCGTTTGTTGAGACATCTCGTAAAAATTCTTCAAAGTAAATTTAGAAATAGTCAAAATCGATTTTTTCATCGAAATCTGCAGCCCGAAATTTTTCGTGATCATTATACATCCTTTTACTTTGTACAAGAAAGTAATTATAAACTGGAAAGAACTGACTGTTATCAAAATAAGAGCGTTTTATGCGGTAACTTGTTTTCTTTACCTGGAATGTTGTTTCTGTGTCTTAAAATTGCCACATTTGATGACTTAGTTATTCAAGTTAATAGAAACCACGTTCCAGCCATAAAGGAGAAAGTATTTATAAAAATAAAATAAAATAAATTTTTCAAAAATTTCTGTCTTCTTCAATTCTATGTATACTCTGAATACATTCTTAAAAATTTAATGCGACATTTCACCAAAACGTGGTACTAAAATGTTGGCTCCACAAGATGACGAAACTTTGTTCCAACATTTGGTGCTCAGGTTCAATCATATACTTTGGTCAAGTACCAAATGTTGGAACAACGTTTCACCATTTTATGGAGACAACTTATCTGGTACCATTTTTTGGTGAAATGTTGCATTAAAATTTTAAGAGTGTATATTGAGAATATTCTTAAAAGTAAAACACCGGATGAAAATTATATGTAAAACCTTCCCTCACTTGAATGATTTTCCACATTTAAATCTTGGAAAGCATTGTGATATGGTATGCTATGCAAAATATTAATTTAAAATATACCTGAATCACTGAATTCGGTCTGTGAAGGGTTAACGACTAAGCTGAAGCATGAAAAAGACGTGTTTTCATGATGACGCTAAGCGTTTCAGTAGAAATATCGACCAAACGCGCAGAATTGTGAGGTACATGTAGCTTATACCACACACGCACTTCGAAAAAAAATTAACAGTTTTGAACACGCCAGAGCACTTACCGAATTAAAATTTACATTGCATGCATACAAGTATGTGACTTGGCGCCTAAGTCATTTCTTTCAGCTTTTTTTTGGAAAACTTTATTGTCTTGATTATCACTATAATCAAGACTGCCATGGTGACGTCATCATTTGAAATACTTAAAGCCCTAGGAAAAAACACTTAAAATACTGGTGCTAAATAATAAAGTAAATAAAAGCTTTGTGAAAAAAAGCACACATGAAATGTTACTTAAGAGGTTACGAGAATTCCCTCAGCTCAGGGGGAGGTCCAGGGGGTCCGGACCCCCCCCCCCCGGAAATTTGGATTTTTGTTAATAAAATGGTAATGATATAGTATTTTTGCGTGAAATTCGGCCTTTTTCCTGTTTGGACCCCTCCCCCCAAAAAAATGTTTTTTTTTGGATACGTGGCTGAGTCGAAGGGCTTGTCTGACGAAGACCGAAAGAATTTTTTGGTCTAAACGATCGTAACATTATATGTGTGCTTTTTTTCACAAAGTTTTTATTCATTTTACTTAAAGCCTTGTTTATTAAGTATTGTATCTAAGTATAGAAAATATTCTCGAGAGATAAATCAAGCGTACAAAGAACCTTTTTCCCCGACATAGTTATTGCGCGAAATATGTTCCATAATTGCACATAAAAGAGCATTAAAATTATCCATAATACTCATTTTCCGCTTTTTTGTTATGAACTTTTTTTACCCTAGAAGAACACAACATGAGTTTGTCACTCCATCATTTGTATAATTGCTTGTAAATACCGACTGCATCCCCCCCTCCCCTCCATGTCTCACGCACGTGGTATACTTCATCCTCTGAATGATCGGACCTCTGCGGTAGTGCACGGAACAACTGCAACTTCGGAAAAAAAAAAAAAAGTTCCATTACCTGAAGGCTGGCACACGTGGAATACCGCAAATTCAAATGGTTTTAAATCTTTGCCAATGACAGTAATCGAACGACAAGCAGATTGACGACTCCACTCCACTCGGTGGTCCGGGATTGACGCGGCAAGACGGACGTCTTTATCCCGATTAATTGGTCATTTGGATTGGATAATCATTAGAACAGGAGGAGGGTGGGGGGGCCTTCGCGTCTAATTACAGGTTTTTAGCCCGAACTTTTTCTCGTAATTAGGCCTCGCGTACGGGATGCCTCTTTTGTTTACTTAATATTCTATTTGGGGCCCGGCTAATAAAGACTTGGAGAACGACGCTGCGGGCATTACAACTGTACGTGAGGAATGAAATCTTAATTAGAGATGCTTAGGAGAGTTATTGGGAGGATATTTTTTATGGTATCTGGAAATGTTACGGTTAAAGGTGAACCTTATCTAGCTCACGATCAATTATTTATTTTTTTATAAACATGTACACTACAAAAGAGTTTCCGAAAGACTACTACAAAAAGAATGAAGGAATGGTGTGTTTCGAATTTTAAATTGCACTTTCTTAATTCTTAAATTATGTAATTGCATCGGATTATGGTCAGCTGCCTGAATAATGATAATGTTAATGAAAGGTCAATGCCTGGGTTAAGTATCCGCTCGTGCGAAATATCCGTACAAAATGGTATTCATCTTTAGGCTGGTTTAACCTGCATTTGAGCCCAGATATTTTTGCTGCTTTCTTTGATTTTTGCTAATAGAGTAGAACCTCGATTCATCGTTTTTCATGGGATGTGTAGGTAAAAACGATGAATGCGGGAAAACGACAAATGCGGTTTCAAGTCAAAAATACGTAAAGAAAACAATGCTTACACATACACATAATGACTGTACACCAAAAATATTAGTTTGTAACGACATTGTTTTTTTCCGAAATGGCCGGCCGCTGCCTTGGAAGGCTTTGGCCACAACGGGCCGGAATTGTTGGCCACTTTACTATGGGGGCTGCTAGTAGGTGGACTAACGTCGCCCCCTATAAAGGGATGGACAAATAACAACCAAGCCCAGTCGGGGACCGAACCCCGACCGCCGGGAGTTGAACCCGAGACCGTACTACGGTGCTTTACCCACCATACAATCTGGTCGGCGTAACGAAATTGTAAAACAATAAAATATAAGATGATGAAAATTAGGTGATACTTATTGCAAAAAATCAGTAATTTTATGTTTGCTTTTTCATCATTTTTTAAATTAAACAGTAAATTTTCACGATTTAAAATATTTTTGTGGACTTTTTTTGTGATTTTCATTTCGTATAAAAAAAATGTTCACGCAGTTTCAAATACTGCTATTGCTTCAGACAAACTTCGTACTAGTGTAGGTTCAGCCTCATCGGCATGAACATTATCTTCTGTGTTCCTGCATTATTTTCATTTTCCGCATCATCACCCGTTTCTTAAACGTTTAAGATACCGCATGTCTCAACGTCTTGATTAATGGAAATAGAATCATTAAATTTCACGCTATACACATCGTCTTCACCATGCAGCTACTGTCCATTTGATAATCATCAAACCAAGAAACCGCAACAATAATGAATTACAGTTTGTATGCCATATGGATTCACTTAACCTACAATTTAATTTTGGTCAGGAGAAAATTTTACAAAGTCACTTTTTGACGAACGATATATGTGGGTTCCTTTAACGTTATTCGATTACAATTTGTGCAGGGACCACAGAAATAAAACGATCAGTACGGGAAAACAATGAATGCAAGCAATAGTAAATAAATCTCTGATGCCAACTTACTAAACAAAGGATGATTTCTTTAAAAAACCTTGTGTATAAAAATTTATATGTCAACATCCTGTTCGGTCACGTTAAAATATTTTGTGGAGTTCAGGTTCAATACTCTTGAATAAAGGCTAGGAAAAATAAATAACGTTTTCGACTGATAGCGAAAATACCGTTCCAAAAAAGGCATCGATATTTTCAATGTCATCTTTATTGTCAACTCAAACATAAGCGCGCCCACGGAGAGGGCTATGAGGGGCTCAACACCGCCCCCCCCCTAAATGTGGAAAGTTATATGTGAAAAGCATTAAAAATTGAAAATTGTCCTAAAGGAATTAAATGTTTGCTTTTTTAAATTGTCTTTAAATTATTTCTAAAGTACAATTTTACAAAAAAAAAACTTTATAGAGAGTTATTGTACGAAACACAGTTAAACTCGGTTTCAACGATACTGAAAAGATCAGATAATTATTTGACTATAACGAGTTACATTGCTTGTCCTACATCGGGCAAGTCATGTAGCACAGAATATTTCGACGTTATAAGAGAGTTATAACCCCTCCTCCCCCTAAACTAAAATCCTGGGTGCGCCACTGAACTCAAATATAGTACTTTTTACATTAAATAAATTCATTTTAATACGGACTATGCTGGCTCATCTTTTTTTCAAATCATTCTTTATACAGTCGACTCACGGAACCTCTGCAAGTAGGACATTAAATCAAAAGTTTATAAAAGGTATTGGAAAACGGTCAGAACTTCATCAGGGGGCCGTTAAATCGGGAAGGGTGGCAAAATCGCGAGTTGACTGTATTAGGTTGCTCCGAAGGTAATGTTGTTTTTTAAGAACATGAGGAACCCATACGTCAAGATTTTTAAACCTAGGCGTTTCAAATGATCACGAACGATCGAATCCGATAAATCTAATCTCTCAGCGATCTCACTAATTGTTATTCGCCGGTCTGCGTCAGTTAGTGCCTTTAATTGTCTTCATCAGCTTCAGCTGGCCTTCCCGAATGTGTTGCATCTTCAACATCAAAATTGCTGGATCGAAATTTTGCAGTAGAGTTTCGGCACTGGTGTTCTCCATACACATCGGATAAAAAATTTCTTGCTTTAACAGCATTTTTACCTGTTCGATTGTAAAAGGTAAAAAGTGCCGAAAATGCTGCTTTTCAATATCCATATTTGAAAGGGTGCCTACCAAAAACTACCGCGTAGAATCAATCGAACTTTTTCACAGGCAAACCTTGCTATGTCAGCTATCAAAATGTACAGTGATTATTCGGCTTAAGTGTAAAGTTGGCTGTGAAAAAATCCAATTAATTCCTCTGTTGGGAAAACACGAAATTAGTTTCAGAACAACCTAATATTTAAAACATAACTGAGAAAAAAACGAAATTACTTTACGAACAACGCAATATTTAAAAAATAAACTGAGTAAAGGCTGAAACGATACATTTAGTACTCATCAGACATAACTGTGTATGCGTGTGAAGATAGATATTTTTTCCTTATTCATGCATTTACGATTTTTTTTAACTTGGCTTAGAAAATTCATAATATGCACTTAAAATCTTCGACCGTATTAGTATATTTCACAAGGGTTTATACCGAGCCTAACCAAGAAAAGAAGCTGCCACTACCTCAATTTAACATCGACTTTCCTCCCTATTGAAAGAACCTTCAACATTACTGCTTCAGTAACTTTTGATTCAGCAATTTTACTTTAATGGATTCCTTTCTGGGCTTTTTTAATGGATTCACTGTGGCTGGACTTTCAGACTCCAACCGAAATCCTTTTTTTCTTCTGCATACTTTCTTTTTTTTTCCATTTGCCACCAAACAGTGTGGGCAAATTTTTCCGGTAAGCCACAGCAGCAATCCTTTATGCCCACGCAGTATGTTTATACCGCAGGTGCGCTTGGCCGTTCACCTCACCCAAGATGGCTTCAATTCGGTCACTCGCTCGGACGAGCTTGAATCCGTAATCCTCCTTAATCCGGCGCCTTATGCGAGATGGAAAGGCGAGACCGGGGGTACAATAAGGGCAGGACAGGGACCTTTCGTGTGTCGCCGTTATTTCGAACTTATTGTGCTTTTTCTATTCTCCATGAATAGAACATACGGTTACCCTCTTCGGATAAGTAGGCGTTCAGGAGAGAGGTCAGATAACAGCTGATGATCCAAGTATGCCTTAAAATTGGAATAATGGAATTACTTGTAACTATGGGGTGGCAGTGTAGCAGGCAGTTGTTACATAGAAGTAAGATCCGTTCTTAATAAGCATGAATCGTGCTTATTAAGATCTCTACTTACACAGGAAGAAGATCCTAAAATACGTGGTGCATCTAGTAACTGAAACGTAATAAGAAAAGTCTGATGCAGATACCAAGACTTCTTTGGTACATTTATTAAATCATAAATATTTTGAGTGAACTTCATCTAAACTTATTTCATTTGAAAGAGATACGATACTGCAATAATACTAAGATTTAGCGATTTTAAGCCAAATATTTAAGACAACGCCAGACTGGGTTCAGTTTGAAAGATTTATTTTTGGTACTTAATTTGGCGGTATTTCTTCAGAAGCTGCCAAGCATGAGATTGTGAGATTTGGAAGATACCCGTAACAGTGATTGACTAAAATGAATTTGGTGATATTTCGGCAAAACTTGCCAAGGTCGATGACAGTTGGTAAGATTTTAGTCATGGTCCGAAAATGACTGACATCTAATATATTGAAGATGTCCACAGACCTTAATGTATTGAAATTCTTTTGGATGGCCTTGTAAATAAACTATCTTGCAGAATGAAACCAAAGAGGAAAGTGTACAATCAGATTTTACAACAAATATAAATTTCAACATTCTACGACCAATAGTGTTTGAGATACACAAGTTAAGCGCTTACGTACATACATATGTATATACGTTAGGTACAGACGTCTGGGAAAATCTTGTCAAAATGGGCTTGCAGTTTTTCAAAATGGACTATACATGCATACATTCGGGGACACATACATGCGTAGGAAGAGATGTCTCTCAAATGCTCCTTAAATTTTGTTCCCGTTGTTTTACTATTGTATTTCTAAACCATTCGGACATAGTGAACCACCGGATATAGCAAAGCAAAACTTTTGGTCCCTTGAAGTTCTTCCATAAAGTGGTTCGACAAAATATGCATTTAATCCTTGTTGCGGCCATAGCCGGTATTTCCTCGGAGAATAGATTGGTTCACATTTTCATCCTATACCTAATTCAAAGACAGGAATGTGAAAAATACATTCTTCCCGTTTGGATACTGTAACAATTGGACTGAACCAAAACACCTTATTGTACCTTATTGTACTATTGATTTTACGAAAAAAAAGATAATTACATAAATTGTAGGAAATTTTCTCTAGTTTCCTTTTTTGTAATTGTTTTTTTTCGTGAAATGAGTCGGAAAGGAGATATTGCCAAAAAACTGCTTTTGGTCGCCATTTTTCGAATATAGCGGCGCGAGCGGCAAAGATACGAGGGGGGCAAAGTTGAAATTCGGAAAGACCACATCGAAATCTATAAAATTGCCCATTTTCAAAACTCCCGGAAAACTTTCCAGGGTAAAACTACCAAATGACTGGACTACCTGTTCAAGGGAGATTATTTGTTGCAGTTATATTGAGATTACCAAGTCCTACAGATGGAATGACAGATTTCTTTACCATTTGGAAGATATGTTCTCTATTCACAATTCTTGATATTTAATTTCATCAAATTTTTACAGCTGGATTTTTTTTTCCGACAGAACTATCGCACAGATGTTACTTGAAATTTAAACGGAGAAAAAGAAAAAAAAAAGACTTTTTATTCTTAAAAAAAAGACTAAAAAAAAGACTTATTCTTTACAAAACACCTGCAAAAAGAAATTCAATACATTTTTTTAATCCCAGTTCTGTCATTTTTTTTTTTTTTTTTCATTCTGTCAGTCCGTTATCACTTTATCGTATGATTCCGTATTTTGCTCTTTTTGTGCATAATATTGAATAGTAGTTTAGGGCCGATTCTGGAACATTTAAAATCCAATTTTTAAAATAAGTGACAGATTTTATCACAGTTGACTTTCAGTGGTATATTTTGTATCTTAGTATTTCATCTAAACAAATTTTATATCTTAAAAACATGCTGTAATTTTTTTTTTTAATCGCACTAGAACTATGGAAACTTCAGGAAGAGTAAGCTAACTTGGAATTTCATTTCATTTTATTTCGATTTGTAATTGCAGCTAAGAAACTGTTTCTGTCTTCCCACTATAATTCGTGTTTGGTGGCCACAATCTTTTTTTCCAAAATGCCTGCTTTCTACAGAAAATATAGCCATACTTTTAAGCAAAACTTCAATATTCATTACCATTCTTTCTGCTCAGCAGGTAATACACATTCTAACTAGAAATTTGCACTGGTTTCTGAAATGGGTTCCAGCGAAGTGCATTAAAATCTCTTCTAAGAAGAAACATTTGTCACGGGATGGGAATCTCCGCCACTGCATTTCTTTGGGTTATTGGGACATGTTAAACCTAAATTCGAGATTTTTCAGAAATAATTAAATATATATATACCAAATTGAAGCTCAATCGAATGCACCGTTTAAACGCTAGCGCACTTTCAAGAATTTCTCCCCATAGGTCATAATGTAAAAGAAATCTTTGTCGTAGCCCTGTAGAAAAACTGTAAGTCCTATACACATCAAAATCAATACCGGCCTTACGATGGTGGTTTATAACATGTATACCCAATTTGAGCTCAATCGAATGGACCGTTTAGACGCTAGCGCACTTTCAAAAATTTCTCCCCATAGACCATAATGTAAAAGAAATCTTTGTCGTAGCCCTGTAGAAAAACTATAAGTCCTATACACACCAAAATCAATACCGGTCTTGCGACGGTGGTTTATAACATATATACCCAATTTGAGCTCAATCGCATGCCCTGTTCAGGAGCTATCGTGTTCACTCACATACACACAAACACACACACATACACACACACACGCACACATACACACATACATACATACATCTCGTAAAAATAGCATAAATGAATTCAGAAGACCTCAAAACGTGTAAATACACCAAAATCTCGAATTTGATTTTTTTCATGATTACAATACTTTCCTTACATGGTACATGTTCGGAAAGTAATAAGTAAATTTGGATAAAAGTAATTAAGAAGGAGGGAAATATCTAAAAACTACTAGTTGAATTTTTACTTTCCGAACATGTACCATGTAAGGAAAGTATTGTAATCATGAAAAAATTCAACTTCGATATTTTGGTGTATTGACACGTTTTGAAATCTTCTGAATTCATTTACGCTATTTTTACGAGATGTATGTATGTGTGTGTGTGTGTGTGTGTGTATGTATGTGAGTGAACACGATAGCTCCTAAACGGGGTATTCGATTGAGCTCAAATTGGGTATATATTTTATAAACCACCGTCGCAAGACCGGTATTGGTTTTGGTGTGTATAGGACTTATAGTTTTTCTACAGGGCTACGACAAAGCTTTCTTTTACATTATGGCCTATGGGTGGAAATTCTTGAAAGTGCGCTAGCGTTTAAACGGTATATTCGATTGAGCTCGAATCAGGTATACATGTTACAAACATCGTAAGGCCGGTATTGATTTTGATGTGTATGGACTTATAGTTTTTCTACAGGGATACGACAAAGATTTCTTTTACATTATGGCATATGGGGAGAAATTCTTGAAAGTGGGCTAGCATTTAAGCGGCGCATTCAATTGAGCTTCAATTTGGTATATATGTTTGAATTATACATCCATTAAAATTTATTTAAATGCTTGGTGATTATCTTAATCGTTAATGTTCGGAAAGTCGAGTGGAGTC
Organism: Cheiracanthium punctorium; assembly: GCA_038373885.1. Taxonomy (NCBI): domain Eukaryota; kingdom Metazoa; phylum Arthropoda; class Arachnida; order Araneae; family Cheiracanthiidae; genus Cheiracanthium; species Cheiracanthium punctorium. The sequence continues at coordinate 90,973 of JAWZYV010003229.1, read as the reverse complement.
ACTCCAGATTTTTTTTTTTTTTTTTTTATATGTACATTTTTCCGTAATAAGAATTTTTCAGTCATAACTCTTTAAGCAGAGTAAATAATAAATAAAAACATTATGGAAAGTTCACAAAAGGTCCACAACTTTTCTATCTAGTATTTTTTAAGGTATTCATCATCATTAGATTTCCAAATGAATCGATGAAATGTTAGCCTCTGAGAAGGCCTTGCCCTTGTCACGGCCGATATCTTTCCACTTGATTAGGCCGCATTCATTCCGGGCGAGGGAATCGTTCACCTTCAAAGGAAATTCTTCGGCAAGCAACTGACGGATTGCAAAGGATCCATTTGACGACAGAAAGTTACCCACCGGTAGGTAGCCGAGAACGGACCGCAAAAAAAAAAAAAAAAAAAAAAAAAAGTGAAATATTTTAATCGCGTGCTCCAGTTCGTAACGTTCCGACCAATAATGAATTATCGGCTTTCGGAACAGATAATCCAAAGATTTATCAAGCAACTACTGATGTAAGAATAGTCGTGTCTGGGTTTTTGTTTGTTGTTTGAAAGATTTGATAAGAGACCAAATGTTTTATTTTGTTTTATTTTATTTTATTGGTTTATTTTTTTTTCCAGATTTTTACATATAGCTGATTAGATCTCATAACTGATGCACGGTGGTAAACAGGGAAATTAGATAAGTACTTATTCGGGATGCTACGTGTTTTTTAAAGATTGATGAAAGGTTTCTTTATTTTTCTTTAATTGCAAGCCAAAAAGGCTCATTAAACGTATGGGAGACTTGCCGAAGAAAGTCGGCAATTTTTGTGCAATGATGCAATAAGGTGCACTTCATTTGACTATTAAACCCAGACAAATCAACAACAAGATGGCTTCGGTACATGTTGAATGTCAATATTTGTAGGTATAAGTGAGAAGTAATGATGCACCGAAAAAAATATTTTGTTGAATTGAACAAAAAGCTGGAGCTATTTCAACCGAATAATTTTCTTGGTTTTAACAAAATGTTTGGTAAATTAGCAAAATATGTCGCTGAAATACTAAAAATTTTATCGATTCAACAGAAATATTTCTTTGAAATAGAGATAACCAAAATTTTGTTCAATCAACAAAACATTTTTTTTTTCAGTGGATTCAATAAATGTTTCAACACACATCAAAGGACTGTAGATGATGAAACAATTATAACGTGAAGATTTCGTATACTGCATAAATTTCACATTTAAAAAAGAGATATACCTCAAGAAAGAGAAATTCATCTTTAGCTTTGGTTTGTACAACTTTCTGAAGTGAAATATATTTTGTATTTGTGAAACTGAGGACAAAATATTTGATATATTTGTACATTTTTCTTATAGATTAAAAGGCATAAAGAGAGATCTTTACATAAAATGTTACTTAAGCTAAAAAATTTGCTAAGCATAATTTTTAATCATTGTAAACTTGCTAAAAAAGCACTAATGCATTACTAATGCACATTATCTTTTTTTTTTTATAAATACTAGGTTTGTTCGTTGCAGGATGCATCATTTAAAATGATGTGTATGTTTATGTATGCCTTACAATATTTTTCAGCAGAAAAGGACATTTTATGCTAGAACGTGTAAAGTAAAATTACCTATCGGACTACTTCAGTATTTTATGTAGATAAAATTGTGGCCTTCAAAGTGACCTGAATGTATACTTATTTGACACAAGGGTGCAGCTATCGCTCTTCTAGAATTGCATTTATGATCTGGCCACTGTCCAGATAGTATCAAATAATAATGTAGAAGAAAAAAATATTCAGATGCTTCAAGGTGAACTTTGGCATGTGTTATTTCAAGATAACTTTTATGTACGCGTAATAAAAAGCACATCAGTCAAAGTATATCTATAATAAGAATCTTTTAAACATTTTTTTAACTTGTTCATTAGTTTTTAAAAAAAAATCTCTCTAAAATCGTGTTAGGGTATTAGGTCATTTCTAAAGTACAAAGTGTTATGGCTGTGCGGCACCGCCAGCTGTCGTCAAAGAAGGGTCTCTAGATCTGTGGCACGCGATGAATGTTTCGATCGTCCGCCATCTTGCTGGTAGTTAAGTCGAGCGATGGCAACGGCTGCCCTTTTTCCAGCATTGGGAAAGGATTGCGCTTCAAAGGGTTAATAGCATGTTAAAATTAAAAAGAAACGGCTTGAACTTAGCTGCCAATTTTAATAAAATCCGCGGAAATACACCCAATTTGATATCTGTAAACCGCTCGAGGTATATGAAGGTAAACAAAAATGCAGTTAATGCCGAAGAACAAGTCAGGTGCGCCTAATGAAGATCTCATATTTAATTCAAAGATTTTTCTCTCAAGCGACAGCATTGTAATGAGCTTACTTATTGCAAGGTGCGGCAGATTTATTACACGCTTCGGACAGAAGAATAATGTCACCGAATGAACACTGTTCGATCTTTCTATGGGAAAGAAAAAACTACGCAATTAAATGAAAATAGCTATAATTCGTCTTGTGGCAAATGAGATATGCGTCACTATTAATCAAGAAAAAATAATTTCGCCTTTGCTGTAGTCTCGTAATAACTATACTGATCTGGTACGATGTATTACATTCGCCAAGAATACGGACACACACTATAGTCAACAGAGTTTGCTTTCCGAGCGTAATTAATTAGCCTGCAAAAAATAAAACTAGAGATATAGAATGGGCAAAAGAGAGAGAAAAAAAAAAAAAGCTCTGTAATATTTTCCCAAGGAAAAAATAAGAAACAGGTAGCTGACTGCCAGTTTGGTCCTCAAATTGGATAATGGAAATTTCGTGACAGAATTGCTTATAATACCAGAAGCACAATTAAAACCAATCCCCCCCCCCTTGGTCGCAGCACGTGACCTGAATTGGTGATTTGTGTGGGAAACAATATCAAATAGGTGCCAATTAAGTCATCCTTAGCAAGGGAGGTTGGACTTGATCAGACCACATGCTTTGTCTGACGAGTAGGTATTGCAGCCAGGAGTTGAATAATTTTTCTTCAGGGGTGGGCCCCCTAAAACGGCCCCCCGATTCGTTCAGGAGTTATGCATTGCTTTCTTATTATCGTATAGAACAGTTTTCCATGTTCGGTTTTTTCTGATAATGAATAATACCGCAGAATTATTTGTGGTCTCCGCGCAGAATAGGTAATTAATTACATTCACCTGTTTCGAAAAATTGTTATTATATCAGAATAACAGAATTATGGGGAAGCTGAAACAGACACGTAACATTTATTGAAAAAAGAAGTATGTTTGTCCAATACAAATAAATGTTATTTATTTGTGTGTATTTTGTGTATGTGTAAGCAAATCCCTACTTTTGTCTACATGTCCAAAGTGTCTCGGGTGCATAATTAATAATCATAATTTCACGTTTAATTCTGTTCCGTTTATTCGTCGGGACTTAAAATTTAGAACTCTTTGCCGAAACACACGCGCATTCATCATAAAGAATTTTAATTTTACAATTAATTATTAAGTTAGAATTAATCATTTAAAAAGTTGTTTTTAATATCTTCAACGACTTTTGATGGAAATTGAAGATTATTCACAAATATCTTGGACTTAACTTATTCAAAGCATTTTCTCAAGCTTCTTGTATGTTTAACCGAATACATGTCAGTAAATTCAAGCATCTAAGTACCATGGACATGAGCTTCGAATAGCAATCAAATGAAACAAATTTCGTTGTTTGATTTTAAGGACACATGGGACATCTCGACGAGTAAAAAGAGGCAGTTTTTGCAAGTTGCAGTTGTGCAAGATTTAACATCGTGTATTTTATTTAAAAAAAGAAAAAGATAGAAATGAATTTTTTGTCCACTGTATGTTCACAAATTATAGTCCATGTATAAATAAAAAATTAATTTGGTGTACAAATTAGTTTTTAAGAGCTAGTTAACTTTTTACATCTCTACAACAAAATTTTTTAACCCGTATGTCAGTTTGGTACACTTTTCTAAAAAACTACTGAGTTTATAACCTTGAAATTTGATATGTTATCAGAAGACATACTATCTGAGAATAATAAGAAGCGATTTTAATTTTGGCTGAAACGAAATAAAATTTGAAATAGTTTCTAAAAAGCATTTAAAATCCTATAAATTAAAGGAACAAAAATCATTGTTTTCAAATTTTTTACTTAGATATCTAATGTTATGTATTTTTAAAGAAACAAGTTAGTTAAACAATTTTGGAAATTTTCAACTGTTTGTCTGAAACATATTTTTGGAAAAATGTGACTAAACATCAAAAAGAAATCTTTTGGGTTAAAAGGCAAAAAACTAAAGGCATACTCACAATACTTGAAATATATTGTTTTAAAACATCCGAGACCCATAATCATTTTTATTTAACATTTATACATCATATTTTTTTGTTCTATCATTTTGTTTTTAACTCTGTCTGATTTAGAAAGTTTTTGGAAACTGAAGGATGCTTCTCAAACTCGAGCCTCATAAATTTTTCTCAAGGATTATTTCAAATTATGGCCTGGGTCAGTTCTCAAATATTTTATAACTTTTGTGAGGCTGTTAGCACCATCATTGAAACAGAAAACAGCACCCAGTTTCAAAGTACTAATTGAGATAGAAAACATTTTTTCATAAGCGTTCACATAAACAATGGCTGAAACTCTCATTTGAATTCTGAATTCTACCATGAGTACATTTGCTCAAAATTTTATCGGACAGAATGGTAAACACTTTTTAACAGCAGAAAATATTGATCCTGACAAGGAGTGTTCCGTTTACCATTATTTAAAGATTTTTTTTTTTTTTGTACCACGTTTGTTTACACTTACAAAAGTCATATTCTAGTGTTTATACATTCTAAACCCACACAAATTATGCATGTATGGAATCGTCTCAGTCTGCTCTATTTAGGCTGATAATTGAAAATTGGAAAAGTTCAGCCAATTCATGTTCCATGTGTCCCTAAACAAAATTTTTTAAAGATACTTTTTATAGTGCTTTAGCAGTAGTCTTAGATGATACAAATTGGAAACGCATGTATCCATTGAAACTTACTATAGTAAAACCAGTTTATATCCAATACCGAATTTAACGAACAATTATTATTGTCATTGTCACTATTATTATTTACTTTCATACTTTTTCTTCGCCCTTTTTCTCCATCTTTTTGTTTTCTACGCGCTGTGGCTTTCTGCTTTTTAGTTTTATGCCTTTGTAAAATGTTATGTGTACCGGATCGAGTGGGATACAAGACAGGTAAAGAGCCATAGACCTCCAAAATATCACCCTCAAAATTCGGTTCAATTCCTACCTCCCTCAGCTCTCAATCCACACATGGTGTTGAATATAAGCTGAAACAAAACTCTTGAGTACATAAACTATTTTAGCTTAGACCATTGATGGGCAAATTACGGCCCGCGGGCCAAATCCGGCCCTCCGGAAGGTTCTATCCGGCCCGCGGATAGAATTTTAATTTGCCGGTCCGACGGAAATTAAAAGAAAATATATATTTATATATTATATATCCATATTAAGAATTACGAAGATGGCTTGAAAAAAACTGCATTTTGAGTTCGAACGCAGATTTCAAGTTTTCAGTGCCAATCAAACAGAATTGGATATTTTTACCATGCCTTTCAATGTAAATTGTGAAGCAGTGAGGTCAGATTTGCAGCTTGAATTAATTGAGTTGCAATCTAACAGTCATCTCAAGCAGTTGTTTCTAAATATGCCAGAGTTTTACAAATCATTATCGAAAGTAAGTTTTCCGCCCAGAAAATCAGTGCTATGTTTGCTTCATCTTATATATATGTGTGTGCGTGTGTGTGGGATTACGACCGATTAGCTCCGAGTGGGCTCTAGGTCGAAGGGTGGGGTGCCCTCCGTGGGGGTCTTTCTAAGGGGTCCTAACCCGTATTTACGCTAAGTTTCGGAGAAAACCACGGAAAACTCCGAACGGTTAGGTCGACGGACGCGCGAAGGGACCCGAACCCGGGACCTTCACACTTCGCCCGTCTACCTTATATATGTGAATAAGTGTTTTCAACTATGAACCTTAGAAAGAATTCTTTCAGAAGTAGACTGGCAGATGAGCATTGAGCCTCGTTCCTTAGAATCAGTACATCTCACTTCGAACCTCAATGTAAGGAACCTTTAAAAATGAAATCGCAATTTCATTCATCTCATTAACATATTTAAATTTTAATGCTTGTATATTGTTTTTTTAAATTTTAGAAAATTTTACTTTGGCCCGCCAATTTTTTTTTTTCGATTTTTACCCCGCGACCGAAAAAGTTTGCCCATCCCTGGCTTAGACTCTTAAGCAGGGGTACTTTTCAAAATGGTCAAAGATGTACGTCTTTAATTCAAGTGGAACGGGATTGATCACGCCATCTCTATTGCAAAACTAATGTCGAAACTATTTTCGTAAACTAACAATAAGCTGCCTTTTGCAGAATCATCAGATATTCCAATCAATCGCGAAGCTTTCTCGGTATAAGCAAAAATTATGTATGTAAGTAGTTTACACTTACAGTATGGTGAAGCCAAAAAGAAATTTAGAATCGTGTAATAAATGAGTATAACAGCAATGCTTTTTATTGCATTGATTTTGATCATTATTGTCCGCGAGGGTATTTTTACGGTGGGATGAGGGGATCTGGTCTCGAGTATTCAAACATCATCATCATCATGAAGGATTAGGCAAAAAGCCTGTTCCGTCCGCTTGGTCCAACCACCGCTTTCTCGGTCTGTCACGATCTCGTCTGTCCTTTGGCATGGTCTCTAGTACAATCCGTAGGTAATTTCCAGCGTTTCATAGGCTGGACATGATTTTTCTAGCCAATATGATTTTCATGGATTTTTTTCCCCGATAGGCTAAACATTTTTAATTCTCTTCTAATATCTTCGGGTTTTTTTATTTTATCAAAAATTATGCAGCCTTTCTGTTACCTGGATTCTGCTTATTTCTTGGCCACCGAAGTGCCATGTCTCTGAGCCATATAAAGTGGAAACTGCCATAACCCTAAAATATTTCAATTGCGTTTCTCTTCTTGTTTTCATCTTTAGGGTTCTTTTTAGAGTGCCACAGTTCTGTTATTTAATATTTTAGTACTATTTTTTTTTTTTTAATTCAGTATTCTGTTATGGCAAAGCTACGCGAGTTATCTGTCAAGGATGGGGATACCTTAGTCGGGGGACTTTTTAAGGCGGTTCTAACACACATTTCAGTTACATCTGGAGAAATCCGACCAAAACCCGAGACCGTTAGATCGACAGCCGCGCTATAGGTCAGGACAAAACGCTGGACCTTCACACTTCAGCGGTCTACCATTTCGAGTGCCCACTCTGTCATGGTGGAGCTAAAAGTTCAGTAAGCTTTAAAAATGATCACAAGATCGACTAATAATAGAAATGGAGGCATCTGATTTCTATATGGGCGCCCAGACACGTCTTTCCACACGTTACATATGTTATTTTAATGCCTTAGAGTGTATAGCATTATTAATTCTACTTCTTTCGAATCCATTCAATTTTTGAATGCTTCTTATTTAAATTGTGTTCTCTGCAACGTCGACTAAACGTCGTTGTTATATTGAAGTGAATTTCTATACACTGTTACGATTTGGTACTGCATCTAAGTTCTGGAGAGTGAATATGGATATTCAGCTTTTAAAAATAATGTAATATGCCTGTATTTTTAATAAATTTTAAAGAAAAACTACTATTTAAATGGATGGAGTGTTTTTGATGATGCCCTTAAAAAGTAAGTGCGCAAGATACAGCAAGACCCAAAGAAAGCAAACTTTCAGCAAAAATTATAAAATTTTTAAAAGCATTCGCAGCTATTTCATTAAAATCTTTCGAAAATTTTTAAATTATTTTAATCAAACAGCCGTGAATGCTTTTAACCCTTTAACGCGCGGTCCCTAGCCGTGACGACACATAACTCTGACGTACTGAATGTTGCCAGTCTCGGAGAATAAATTTGATTTCTAAAAAATACAAGAGGGTGACACAGTTACACGAGTATCCTTTACTTTTTAGCACGTCATTTCCCGTAAAAATGGTCGATTATTTGTAAAATTGTCAGGATTATTTTTAACAGCACCGGCATCTGCCAAGAACACGATGGAAATACATTGATATAGAAGAACAACAGGATAGACTGCCCAATGCTGTTGTTTGGCACAGCCACCGGTGCACGCACAGCCTGCTGTTTCAAAAAGTGGTCTCTAGGTCTGTGGCACGCGATGAACTATTCGATCGACCGCCATTTTGCTGGTAGTTAAATCAAGCGATGGCAACGGCTGCCCTTTTTTCAGCATTGGGAAATGGTTGCGCTTCAAAGGATTAAAATGTTTCCTAAACGTGGGCTTTCCTCTCCGTAGGTATGACTCTTTACCAAAAATTTTGCAATTCTCACCTTTCGCAACAGCTGATCCCTGACTCACTTATTCTCTTAACAATTCCGGTCCGACCACTTCAAAACTAAACTTTCACCGTCATTAATCCAAACAGATTAAAAAGTTATGGTCTAAAATTGTAATAAAATTCACGCCGTTTGTACTATCCGCTTGAAATTTTTCCTAATCATGTATAAAACTATAGAAAACAATCTGAGCTTCTTTAAAAATCTGAAAATCCACCCGTTCCCTCATTTTTAGGCGAATTTCACTCTTTTCAGCTTCATTTTACTTCCGAGAGTCAAAAAAGTGAATCATTTGCGTGACAAAATTACCGTTTTCTAGTGAAAATGACGTCACACATTGGGGGATTCCAATTCGTTTAAAATAGTTTTTCCAGGTAACATGGTTTAATTTTTTTTTCATTAAAATAATCGTCTGCTGAAGCATTAATATAAGAGGTGCTGAGTACACAATACGAAATCATTCGAATGCGAAAAGTTTCTGCGCATTTCCAGAAGAACATGAAATTCGTTTTGGGTATATAATAAAAATTGAATAAGAAGTTATTTATTTTAGGGGAACGAAGATTCAATATATTGAGTGTACACATATTTTCGTCAAATGTTTTTCTAGCGCCCGTTGCAATTGCCTCTACAAAGGGCTTTTTCTTCTAGTCCGGTAATCTTTTCGTCTATGCATATATGATTAGAGTTTGTAAAACTGTAAAAAGAAAAGAAATTACAACTGATAAAGCAATAAACTATTTTCAAATACCATATTTTTATTTACAACAGATCACCATTATTTGTGGAACATTTTTACATGCAGTCAAATGACATTAAACAGCTCCATAAAAACCATTGCAGAAATTCTTGCTGAAAGATCGTATGCCCTCATTGAATCTTCCATTTCTCCTCCGTCACTTTCATAGCTTCGCCTGCAATAAAAACCTCCAGTTTAATTCCGTTTAAGACCACATAAAATTACAGGGGAACAATGAGCTCGGTGATGAACATCGCCTTAATTTAATACAGTTCACGACAAACAGGATTAAGCATATTGATTTGTGCATTTATAAACTGCAGGAGAAAGATTATAAATTTAGCGAACCAAGCATGGGTGTGTCAGCCTGCAGGAGTTTTATCAAAGGCCACTGGCCTGGATGGGACAGTGCTAAATTAAATTAGGTTTTTTGTTAAATTGATGGTTTTGGCGTTCGAACAGCTTCAGGAACACCTGAAATTATACATTGTACGCCGTGTATAATTAAAATACTGTATTAATCTTGTACTCAATCCATAAACGAATTTCATTTTAGTCAGCAGGAAAAATAATTGATTCGGGTTTTATTTTTGATACCTATTTAATATAAATAGGTATCAAAAGGAGAAAGGATAATATAAATAGGTAAAGTATAAATAAATGCCGTTGGGGCGGGAACATACAAAAATTTATATTGACTACATTTGAAATTTTCTTTGAAGCTTTCCTGAAAATAATTTATTGATTCCATTAGCTTAATCAGTATTCACTCATCAACTTGGTGTGAATACGCCCAGGTGGTTTAGGAGCTAACGAAGCCCTACCAATGGGCGAGCGCATTTGCTCTCTCTTAACTGGGAGACGGGAGGTGCCTGGTTCACACCTAGGTCGCGTCCGTCGACCTATCCGCTCGGAGTTTTCCGTGGTTTTATCCGAAACTTCGCATGAATACGAGTTAGGACCCCTTAGAAAGTCTCCCACAAAGGGCAACTCCCCCCCCCCTCGGCCTGGATCTCCCGAGTAAATAATCGGACGTAATCCCTCATTGTTCATTTAGTAGCTAACGAACCGTTCTATCACAACTCGGGTCCGGGTTCGATTCGCGGCTTGGGCTTGGGAGTTAACTTAACCGTACCTTCATAAGGGGTAGCGTTGGCAGTCTACTGGGTGAACCCATAATATAACGACCAGTACTTCGGGCCTTAGTAGTTTCGGGCGTTTGATTGATAAGAGACCGCATTTGGAAAGGGTGAGAAAAAACCTTTGTGCATAAACTGATTGTTGCAGCTAATGTAGGGAAAGAGCCTCCAACCTCCGTAATAATTTGCTAAATGAACTCAATTTCTAATGACGACTGGAATCAACAGAAATTCAGAGAGAAGTGGGATGCAGATGAAGCTGATGAAATGGAGAGTATACGTACGTAGTCTATACAAATGCAGAGATTTGAAGGAGTTATGATATTCCGTCAGTTTTATCTAGTATTTGTTTGGGGGGGGGGGGGGGGAATCGTCTTCGGTTTGCCATCTTCCAATGAGTAAATTATCAGTATTCTAAGGATACTTGTTCTGATATGCCACAATATTCGTTTATGGATATTGTAACAAATGCAAGCGGTAAAAATAAGATTCATTGAAGAAGTGGAACATTTCTAATGAAACAAGTTATTTGAAGAGAGATAGTTTTATTTTTATTTAAACACTCTGAAGCTATATTAATGAGCAATGTAACTTTTAGAAAAACCTTAAGCTATGTAAAAAATAATAAAATGACAAGACTATGAGTTAATTGGAATGTTAAACATCTGAACAATTTATGCGTGTTTATTTTTATCCTGGAGATAGAGTTTCCTATATTTATATTAGCTACTTTTTTTTCTTTTTTGTAAAAAATCTGATGTTCTTTTGACGACTATGTTTTAAGTTTTATAAATGAGGCTTATGCTTAAATAACCACTGCTTATTAATTTTATGTCAACGGTTGGCATACGAGATGTGACTAATATACACCGCTAAAATTCCGGACAGACATTTAATTTCTCAGGATATCTGATTGAAAGTCGTACCAAATATAATTTAGTGCAACATTTGGGCGCAACAATTCTTTTTACCTGTCGTATTTTACCTTTTTTTTTTTGGATATTTTCCAAAGTTGTAGAAATATCCCAGTGAGATTTTTTAAAAAAATATCTATGATAATTTAGAAATCAATGCACTTAATCAAAGCACACAGTGGTTCGAGAGTAATTTTTTTAACTTTGTTGTGCACTAGCCGATTTTAGATCACACGAGAAAAAAGAAGCTCCAATTGAACACCATAATCGAAATTTACCAAAAATAAATTATTTTTATACAGGGTATCCCAAAATGGTGGTAACTGGCTTTAATTTTTATCTATTAGAGATAACTGGGCAGTGTAAATTGAAAAAAAAAAATGTTCAAAATAATGTTCGGAAATAAGACTGCGTTAAGAAAAGAGTCCTCTCGTCAATTTTCAAAAATTTGTATACGACCCCCTTGTACAAAAACATTCCCGATTAGTAAAATGTGCCCCATACACGAATGAGGTGATTCAACAAATTTGAGCTTTTCATCATACAACGTCGCAGAGACATCTTTAAGGAAAGGTGATCGGGAACTATACATGATCTTGAAACAAACGTTTATTGCTAGAAAGGAAAAAAAAAAGATTTTCCTTCGTAATTTCTGTTCGACCCCTGAAATGCGGTCATTCGACGCGAGTTTTTCTCTTCGAGAGCCACGGAAAAGTGGTTTTAGTCAACGTTATATTTATCTTCATATCTCTGACACTTTTTAAGGAATAATTCTCAAATTTTGTATGACACCTCATTAGGGTATGAGGCACATTTTACCAATGGGAAATTCTTCGAATATTTTTTCAATTTACACGGCCCACTTATCTCTAATAGATCTGGATTCGATGTAGAATAGATAGAGATAGAAATAAAGCCCTTCACCTTTTTGGGACACCCTGTGTACATATATATATATCTTTACAAGAGATAAAATAAATGGCAATACTTACTTCAATATGAATGGCGATCATCGGATCGTCCCATGTGTTTTCTACGACTATCTGAGCATGCCCAGAACTATCCACTTCTACAGTTCTACCAGTACATCGATTTCCATCTTTATTGCCGGAAATGACATCACAGTACGTTCCTTCGGGCAATCCAGTCTGCAAGTTTTGATTTAGAGCATAATCTTCATTATTGATAGCAATGAAACCTCGTTTGCCTCTACTAAAAGCTATTTGGTGGTAGTCATTGTCCCACCAATTTTCAACAGAGGAAAACAATACAGCATTTCTAAACTTAACCATATTGTATATCTGCCGCCATCTGTTTTAAAGAGGAAAGGACAAAAACTGAATAATATAGAATAATGAATAAAGATTCACATACTAATTGAGCATATAATAAAAGAAAGTACCTATAAAAAAAAAATTTCTGTATACCAAAGAAATGTTTTTTGAAGAAAATAAATAAAAGTCGAAATAACTAATTCTAACTTTAAAGTATTTTACGAATTATCCTCGAGAGGGGGGGGGCAGATTTAAAAACAATGTCACTGAGTATACCGGGTGACCAAAAAGTCCATATAAACTTTAAAAATTTATTAAAAAGAACAAATAATGATAGAAAATTGCAGTTTGCATAAATAGGTTTAGCAAGTGATCGGATTTATTTTAATGGCAAGAAAGTTTTTAGTCCCGAATGTTGCTGATAGGTGGCGTTGACATTCACAATGGGAAGCAAGCTTCCAATTAAAAAAAAAATATATCTGAAATCTCTCTAATCTTTTCCATGCAAACTGCAATTTCGTATCGTTATTTGTTCTTTTTTAAATGAATGTTTAGACTTTTATGCACTCAGAATGCGCCAAAAGCTCGTGAAAACTTTTAAAATTCATTAAAAAAAAAAAACAAATGACGCAAAATTGCACTTTACATGGAAAAAAATTAGAGAGAATTCAAATTTTTTTAATCGGAAAGTTGCTTTCCATTGTGCATGTCAGCGCTACCTATCGGCAACATTTGGAACTACAAACTTTCTTGTCATTAAAAAAATCCGATCACCTTCAGAACCTATTTGTGCAAACCGCAATTTTCTATCATTATTTGTTCTTTTTAATGAATTTTTAAAGTTTTTACGGAATTTTTGGTCACGCGGTATAATTGTTTGATAGGTAGATAAACAAACTCAATACAAGGATAAAGACTTATGATGACGTAATTATGTTGCAAAATAACGGCCATTATATCAGTAAGTTTTTCAATCTCGATGCAAGACTACATTCCTTGACAGACGATTTCTTGACATACTATGATGCTGAAGTGTTTTCAACTTCAGTCAGAAAAAGTTTTATTGAGCAATTGGTAAATTTGATCGATTAAAAATTAATCCGAGTTATTTAACTGTGACCATATACACCGAAGAGCCATTACATTGTGGCCACCGACTCAATAACGTGTTGCGCCTCCTTTGACCTTCAAAACAGGTGCAACTCGCCTGGGCATGGATGCCACGAGTTCTTAGTAGATACTGGAGACAGGTTGTACCAAATATTGAAGCAGCGGCCACGCAAAGTCGAGATATTGGAACATGGTGGTGATTGAGCTCTGAGCTGCCGGGGAGAGGAGAGCCGCAGTTCTCCTGGTAGACGGCATACCCTGATACAACCATGGACGTGATGAAGGAGAAACCGGGATTCATCCGACCAGGCAACTCTCTTCTACATATCCGTGGTCCAGTCTCATTGTTCCCGTGCCTACTGTAGGCGTAGTTGACAATGACGGTTGGTAAGCAGAGGCACACGAGTAGAGCATCTGCTCCATATCCAACAGTGTACGCTGGATTGTATGTTTTGAACTTTGACCTGCATTGTATTGGGTTGTTAGCTGAGCCACTGTCTGCAGCCCATTTTGCTGTACTAGGCGGGACAGTCACCGGCGTCCTCTTTCTTTGGTGATGCATCGACGCCCAACATCTTGGCGTTTATTGCTGGTTTCATCGTCATTAATCCACTTTTTATAAATACTAACAGCGGAAAATCGTGAACAACCGACCAGTAGTGCAGTTTCAGAAATACTCTTTCCGAGTCGTCGGGCTATTGCAATCTGCCCTCTATCCAATTCGCTTAGATCAACATCCTTTCCCATCACTCACAAACGTTAGTGCAAGAATGATTCCTTACCTTCTCCAGCAACAGTTCAATACCAAGCCCACTTAATTACGTGCTCACCATGCCAGACGAGTTCATTGAAAAATATGCGGATGGTCATAATGTAGAGATTCTTCGGTGTATGTAAAGTTATAACAGTAAAGAAAAGAACCAAAACGTACGCAAAATACATGTCTATTCGATATGCTTCACTTACCTGTGCTCGCACCTCCAACGATCGCCACATGATAAATCTGGATTTCGTAGCACGCTTTTGATGTTGTAGTTCTCATCGTGTGGAGGTCCTATCCAGTCGTTTACATCTTTTCCATTTTCTAAATGTTCATCCCAGTTGTAGCTACTCATGATTCTCGGCAAACCATATGGCCATGCCAGCATAAAAGCGACAGCCATTTTGTACATCCTCGGTTGCCTAGAAAATAAGCATCATTGAAATCAAAAGTTTGCATGCTGTAAAATCAGTACAGGACTTTTAACCCTATCAGGGTTAAAGTCAGCTTCAGTATTTCACCTTTTCAAAAAATTCTCATTTGATGTCAATCACTGATGCACAAATGTACACATATTTTTAATATCTATGCTTTTTCCATTCTTCCTTGTTGTATAAGGCTATGTTTGCTTAAGAATTCAGAATTATTTTTCACTATATATTAAATCACATTACATCAATCACAGTATAGCTATATATTTCATTTACCTGCAGCTTCGCCAATGTAATATATTCGGTTTTACGTCATGGTATGGAAGTATGGAATGTGTCACAAAATTCATGTTTGGCGTTACGGCAAGCCTACACGGGGGCATCTGCCTGCGGGGTGGGGAGGGAGGCGCTTTAGTCGGAAGACTTTTTAAGACACAAAATTTAAATATATGAAAATCACGGAAAAGTTTTTTTTTCCTTTGTACGTGTCTCCAGGGATAAAAGGAAGCCTATGTGTTATTTCAGGATATAATATATATCCAATCTAAGTTCCATTGAAATCCGTCCAGCCGTTTCAGCGTAAAAAACAAACGTATAAAGGACTGTATTTCTAACTAGGCCAGAATAGACCGCTACCTAGGGCGGCACAATTTTGGAGATGGCACTCTTTTTCTTTCTTTTTTTTTTTATAGGCAGAATGCAGCTGATGCTGATCTGCTACTTCCCCTCCTCCATTCTTTCTTTTTTCGTTTTTTTTTTTTTTTCGTTCATATTAAAAAGTATTTAACCACGAATACATTCATTTCTTCAAGACTGGCCACTTTCGCTGTCACAAGTCTTCTGCCATTGCGAATGACTATTGATGCCGCCCCTGCAATATACCGTGAACATGAATTATATCTGTTCAAAAATCTCGCCTCATAGAAACTTTAAACCACTTAGAAAAAAAAATTCCGAGCTATGACCCTTCCAATTTTAGTCAATATTTTTTCTCTAGAATACATTTCTTAAACTGACAACGCACTAATATTACGCACGGAGTTAAAAGTAAAAGGAGCATGCTGGGGGCGGGCGGCAGATTTAAATTTTGCATTGGGCGGCATGAACCTAAATTAGGGATCGGTTCAAGAATTTTTTCCCGGGTCTCATTTTTGTGAATTTCAACATCCATTTTTGAGAATTTTCATACCAATTTTCGTAAAAGTCACTTTTTTTCTTAAAATAATTTACAAAACAAATTAAAACATAGGGTAAAATTCCAAAGTAGGGATGTTTCAATCGATTGTTTTTTTGTGAAGGGTCAGTTTAAATCGGTTGTAATTTTGTAAGGAGGCCGTAAAACGGATTCGAATTTCGTCTGCAACGATGCCTGTAAATGCGACCCTGAACATACATACTTTCACCTTTATACTATTAATAGGATTTATGATACAAAATGCTATTAGACTATAGTGCTGCCATCTGTTAGCAGTAGGAAGGGTTATAAATAGTGGAACTTTTAATCAGTACTTTTTAAAACATTCTTTTTCGCTTTTTAAAAATGTAAATAGGCGACATCCTGACGCTAACACCGCCCTGAAAAGGGTAACGTTCATTTAGTAATATTGCATTCACGGCTATGACAGCTCAGTGATACTGGTACAATACATGATCCAAGATCTGCAAGTCTCAATCTTTTGTAACAGCTTAAATGCACATAATAATTTAATACGAGTAAGTTTGCTTTCTAAGGATTTTGATTTCACTGTAGTTATGGTTACAGTAATGAGTAAAATACCATATCTATGAGAATTATATATAATGCGGGAATCTACGAGAGAACGTACATGAACGTTTCATATTCAGAAAACTATGCAGAGAGACTTTTTACATTTTCTGTTGGCCAGTAGTCTTCTTTGTTTCAATCTAAAAGATGAAGTAAGATTTTAGAAGTTATATATATGCAGGATGTCTCAGCAGCAGGTATGGAAACTTCCAAAAAAGGTAAGATACACCTAGATGATTCATCACACAGGATTGTAAAGTCGCAAACGTCGTCTTCAATCATCTATTAATTATCACTTAATTATCACTTTTAAAAAATCTATGAAGCATTGTCAAATTTTTCAGCTACGTCCTAAAGGGCTTATTTTCGGATTATCGCATCATTAAAATAAGAATGAACTTCTAAACTGTAAATTTATTAACCCATTTGTGCCCAGATATTTTTGCGACTTTCTTCGATTTGTGCTAATACCAGCAATAATAGACAAATTTCTGATGTCAAGTTCTTGAGCAAGGGATTATTTCTTTTAAAATCATTATGTATAAAAATGTCAGTGTGAACATGTATATCGGATTTGCGTGCCTGGCTCGGATTCCGCTTATAAATCCTCGTCAGAAGGACTGACGAGGATTTATAAGCGGGCGAGGACTTATTAACTGACGTAAGAAGACGAAGCCTGGAACCTCATTTTTCAGTGGGATTCTCGGTCGTTTAGGTGTAGCCTACCCCTCCTAGATGTCTATAATCCTGGTTCTGCGACATTCTGTGTATTCCATCCAATGCTAACAGCACTTCCTGTTTTTATGACCATTCATCATTTGGCCATCGCATGTAATACATTTGAATAACATACCGAATATGAAACAAGGAATCATCATTATCTGAGCAACATCATTACCTGAAGGTCAAGATACTTCCATAGCCTCCTGCACCATGGCCACGTTGATTATCATGGTTGTCCACAAACGCCAGAGCATCTGAACCAGAGACAAAATTCCATCCTTCACCGAAATTGCGCAAATATTGTAAACGCTGGTTGGAATTCTTCCTAATCACGTCACCTGAGGAAGAAGAATTTTTTTTTTTAATCTCCCAATGCAATTCTACTGATATTTACAAAGTACATACATTTATTTCAGTAACTCTTCGTGAAGAGTGTTAATATTTTACGTTATTTTTAACTCAATGTTATTTTAATATCGTGGTTAAGGCCAGAGTGCGAATGGACTCCAGCTGAAGAATGTAATATCCCTGGTTAGAGAATATTAATGGATCCCTGCCAAGTATACTATTTATTCCCTGCTAGAGAAATATTAAATTAGTCTCTTCCGCAGACAAGCTCATCAGTACCTAAGAATTTTAAGTATTGAGAATAAGAATTCCTGTTTTGTTTACTAGACAAAGGAGCAAGCTACAAACATTCCTTTGAAATAGATATACGCATTCTTAGGGTTGCCAGGTCGCCAAACCAAATAGCCCGACAGACCAGCCAGTTTGGCCAGATATTTGGGTAAAAAAGCAGGGCAGCCTACAATATTGAGGATTTTGTCTCAGTATTAATAGGTGCAACAAAAAAAATTGTATGTAAAATCAAGCTTTTTTGATTATTACCATGAATCTTGTTAAATTCTAATGAAATATAAATAACATCGAATACCAAATCAGTTCGAATCAGCCAAAGTCACCAGTAAAAAGCCTAACAGTAGCCGGACACCGTTAAGTTTCGCCGGACACGCAATCAAAAAGCCTAACTATGTCCTGCTTTATCCGGATGCCTGGCAACGCTATGCATTCTTGATGCCGTTTGTGATTCTGTAACTGTCGTCAGGTTTCAAAGGAAGGCTGCGAAATGAACAAGCAAGCAATGCCGCATGCCAGCATATGAAGGCAGACGTAGAATCGACATGAGCGTAGATATCTGCGCGTAGAAAATCAGTGGTCGGTTAAAGGTGGGGAGGGGGAACTAATATCGGGGAATATTCCATTTGTCGGGAAAGTATGAAGGTCTGTCGCAAAACACTGATTTTCTCTTTTTTTTTTTTTAAATGAATGCAATCATCGTTTATTATTTCCTTCCTGCATTAATATGCATTCAATAAACATCTATGCATTTAAGATTTATAAGGTAACGGAAGATCCGAGAGTAAACTGTACACATCCTATAGGGCTAGAGCTAGTTTGAAGTCGAAATGGAAGTAAATGGAGCCACTTTAAAGTTTTATCCTTTGTTCTGTAATCATAAGGAGGGTAGTTCACTTGGGCTTGGTGTACAAAAAGAGTAAAGTGAAACAGACTTGCAGTCAAGACTAAGTCAAGAACTCAAAGTGGTATGTTATTCATGTTTTAAGAAAATGTTCATAGTATATTATATACTATACTCTGAGGCGGCTGCTTTAAAATTTCGCCACTTTTCTAAGCTCCACCCCCCACCCCCCCCTCGAGAGAATGTTTAATTGGCACCCTGGTTAACCCTTTCAGGCGCAACCCTTTCTCAATGCTGAAAAAAGGGCAGCCGTTGCCATCGCTCAACTTAACTACCAGCAAGATGGGGGACGATCGAAACGTTCATTGCGTGCCACAGATCTAGAGACCCTTTTTTGACGACAGCTGGCTGTGCCGCACAACCACGCGATGAACGTTTCGATCGTCCGCCATCATGCTGGTAGTTAAGTCGAGCGATGGTAACGGCGCTGCCCTTTTTTTCAGCATTGGACAATCTATCCAGCTGTTCTTGCATTCTTAAATTTTTGAGCAGATGTCAGTGCCGTTAAAAAGAATCGTGACCATTTTTTTACGGGGAAATGACGTGCTAAAAAGTAAAGGATTCTCTTGGAGCTATGTCACTCGCAACTATTTTTATAGAAATCCAATCTATTCTTCGTGACTGGCAACAGTCAAAACGTTAGAGTTTGGTGTTCCCAGACCGGGAACACTGCGCGTTAAAGGGTTAAATTTCTACTCACCCAAATGCTTTCCGTATCTGAATTCCGTCACCCTGCCTAACGGTATATACTCGTCGGTTGATATCGCTTCTCCACCCAAATCTATGACCTCCTGGTAGATGAGGGGTTCGCTTCCAGGAGGAAAGAAGGTTTCGTTCAGCGTGTTCAGCCTGGAGTAGATGTTGGAGAGGTCCTCTGGCCACATGTGCTTGGCGGCGTCTATCCTGAATCCGGCAACCCCTATGCTGATGAGCTTATTCAAGAATTCCACTATCTTGCTCCTCACATGCTCTTGTCCCAGGTCGAGATCGCTCAGACCAGACAACTTGCAGTTTCGTACCTTTTAAGAGCCATGAAAAATTTTAATTGCTATTATTTTTTTTTCTCTTTTTTATGAAGCGATTTGGGCAATTCCATGTAAACATGGGCATGACCATAAAAAAATATTTTTATTTTCTAATAAATTGTGTAAGAAATCATTCCGAATTGTTCTAGCTGTCTTGGCAAGAGTTTATTTTGTGAAAAAGCTACTTCTTATCAGAATGGCAAGACTTCAAAGTCAGACATCTATGTTGTAGTAGCATCAGTTGAGTTATCCAGTTGTGTTGCATGAGTTACCATACGCTTAGAATATTTTAATTCTATAACCAATTTTATATACAAAATTGAACAATGTTTTGTGATAAGAAAGGTAAATACAAACTCTCATGAAGATTATAGTAATTAAGAAGTAGAATTTCAGCAAAAATACAACTCTGACTTTTCTGCCCTTACTTCAATGTCTTTTTTTTTTTTTTTTTTTCCCTTGTAGCATGAGTTACCAAGCAACTTTAAGTAATATTTCAAAAAATGAATTAGTTATAAGATTTTTAATGGTTTATTGAAAAACAATTTGTAATCAGCATGAATTTTGTTGAAAGAAAATTAATGCATTTTTTATTATTACGCCAGTTTAAAAATGCGATAAAAAAAAAACAGTAGCATGAGTTCGTGGAATCATCCATTTGTGATTGGACTGTTTTTGCACATTTTCCAATTTTTGTCTGATCCTTGCAATAATAGATAAATTTCGTACGTCAGCCGCATGGATTAAATGATATTTTTTCTTAAAATGTACGCCCGAAAAGTCAACCTTTCACGTTTCACTTGGTCATCTTAAAATGCTTTGTGGAATTGAAATTTAAAAATCATGAATTAAGGATGATAATATTGAATAACTTTTACGTGTATTCTTTTTTGCGACTGACAGTGGAAATTCTAAAATTTGAGAGCTCCCAAAACGAAACGCATGGCACAAGTGGGTTTTAACATTTTTTAAAATTGATAATTAAAAATTAGAATAAAACGGAGCTAGTAAAACTATATTAAAAAGTTTTCGTAAGAAAAAATATTAAAAATAGTTAATTTTCAATGGGTATAATTAAACTGTACTTAAAGGAAATTAATTAGTAAATTACGTACCCTTACCAGTGGATGAAGAATTCACGTTTACTGGAATTTTCCAAAATTAATTTCGTTGTTCGACTAAATCTTAAAATTCTATTTTAATCACTTTTATTATAGTTGCAATGACTATATCAGCTTCGTAGAATATTATATTGAATTAAAAAAATGAAGCACAATCTTAAAATCTGGCCATAAATATTTTTGAAGCCACCCCTAGTAAATAAAAATCTCTAATAATCGACAACAAGTATCTGTAAAAACAGTTTGCAAGCGAAGTTATAAATTTATTAGCGTGATGAAAACAGAAGGGGGGGGGGGGGGAAACACTTACTTTGCAAACGAAGAATTTTTTTTTTTTTTTTTTTTAAGGTATGTTAAAAGAACGTTTTGAGATTCGACCCCCCATGTTCCGAATTTAGGAAAATGTTGCCTAATCCAGCACATATGTTAAAAACCTCACGTAAATGCTGAATTTCGTATTATTAACTTCATATTATTAACAGTATTGGCTAAGCGAAATACTGACACACAAAAGAATAACATTGCTTTTCCCGGTACCCGTAATAGTTATGATTGCATTTTTAAAGTAAAAAAATTTAAATTTAACATCTGAACCCTACCAAGTGTTCATATTTGTAAACTATTTCATCACTCTTTCTTTTGGTATCAATTACTCTTGGGGCAATTAGTGTAATTTTTGGGTTGGTGTATCAAGCGTTTCTTTGACGTTCTATATTTAAATAAAAATGTTAATGTTTTTAATTAATCATTTTTTAAATTCATGTATATTCTCTTGCGTGAATTATATAATTTAATAATTCAATTAATTAATTAAAAATTTACAAACGTCTGATAATTATACACCAACCTAATACTATTGCATCGCATAATTACAGCAATATCTATTTCATTAAAATAGCATAAAACATCACATTTCTCGTGTATAAGTATTTCAAGGGAGAATCCAGAATTATAAACAAATCTCGTATTTCTGTAATTCACTTTTGACTGAGAAAGACATGAGATGAAACTTTCTACTGCAATGAGATCTGCTTCTGTTCTTAAGTATTGAATCTAATGTATAAGTAAATTAGGCTACCTGATCTTTATCGCTGTAATCTTCGATGTCACCTGAAGGGGAAGGACACTTGTCCCCTTGATTAAAATTCTCCGGACCATACGGTACACCGTCATATCTTGGTACATCCGGATCAAAGTTGCTGCCGCCAGTACCCTGACCAGCACCGATTCTTCCAGTCATGTGATTTATAACACCGTCTACATAAATTCTGAAAAGAAAAGAAAGAAAATCTGAAATACTTTTAGATTCTAAATAAGTACTGCAGTACTATATATTAACAGTGTGTCATAATCCATACGTCATCCCTCCCCCCCCCCCCTTTTTTTTTCTTGTTCCCTCATGTTGGAAAAAGTAAGGAATTCATCCCTACTCTCTTTTCGCTTGCAGACTATATTTTGATTCAATCGAAGAAACAAATTTCATAATAATTATTTACTCCCACCCCCCACCCCCTCCCATGAATGGCATTTTTGTATACTGCTTAGCTCCAAGAAACTAGATCTTTTTATCCAACCGTCTTTCAATTTATTCTGATAAGTTTCAGCATGATATTTACACTTGAATATGTATGTATGATTTATTTTGAATATTTTTGACGTGATGTTTGTACTTACATACGAATATTTGTACGTATCTGTCATAACCCAAAAATGATTATCCCTAAAATTTGTATTTAGGACTGTTGTGATGTCAAATTGTTCACCTCCTTTTTTAACTGCAATTGGCAGGGCTTTCAATTGCTTTCACTATAATAAAGTTTTAGGCAATCAATCAATGGGACATACCCAAAGTAGCGCCAATCCTCGCCCAAAGAGACTTTTGGCGAAATATTATTAAATTTGGTGTCATTAAAAATGTTTTCAAAGCTGAGCTTAGCGCTTCGCACGATCTACCATATTTCGTTTGGAATCGACAAAAATATTAATATCATTAACTATCGCATACCTCACTTTAAAATGTTAAATGTTTAATTGTAGCACATCAAAAATATGTATGAGTTAATAGGCATACAGAAGAGTCACGTGTTGTCAACATCAATTTAAAAAAAAATCAAAAAATTATGAAGATAGTATCATAAAGATCGTTCGGAGGTTATGAATGGAACAGTTGCTTAAATAGCAATTTATTTGCTTGGCTTTTTTTTTTTTTTTTTTAGTAGGGCGTAATTACTGAATTTGACTCATTTTTTGTACGGGGACCGTATAAAAATTTAAATTTTGTATTTATTTAGATTTAATCTCCCGAAAAGTTTAACCCGTGCTATAAATTCTGCATCTTGTTTTACGTAACTTATATATTAACATTTTGCATATGATCAATATTTAAGAAATAAATGCCTGAGTTAGTATTTTGGGGACATATATATACATATAATTAAAAAAAGTTATCTTATCACTAGTTCCTACAACAGCTTAAAACGAGAGGGAAAAATGAGTTTTTCTATAAACTAATATCAAATTACTAACACACAAAAAAAAAAACTAAAAAAAAAATCCCATCAACTTTTTGATCGGTAGTATAGCTGATTTACTTCGAAAGGTGAAATTTTACTTTGAGATAGGACTTCAGCCGTGCAAAATATCATAAAGGTATCCTACCTGACACCTGCGTCGTTGCATCTTTTAACCATGTCTTTGAACTCTTCCTCGTTTCCACTCCGTGTAACAAGTTTGTAGCTGACTGGCTGGTACCTTTCCCACCAAGGACGGTGGATATTTTTATTCCAATGAGGCTCCCAGATGATGCCGTTCTCGTTCGGAGGTGAAACCTGCAATTCAAACAACTAGTCAAGCCCAAAATTGAAACGAATGTGACTAAAAGTATACGCTTGCCAGAAGTCCCGGTTTGACCGGGACAGTCCCGGTTTGCAGACAAAATCCCGGTGTCCCAGCCGGTTTACTTCACGTCCCGGTTAATATTAAATTTGATTATAGATGACCAAAAAAGTCTAAAAAAAATTAACTGTTAAGGATTTTGAGGATAATTACTTTGTCATTTGTTTCACTGTACTGTATAAAAAGTGAGAACTATCGAAGAGTGGTGGTGTGCTAATAAGTATTGTTCAAATTTTTATTCCTCATTCAAAGTGTTTCTTTTTACTTAAGCAAATTATAAATATTAACATGTAAGAAATAAAATGTTTATATATGCTTGTGTTATTTATTAATACCCCTGGTTCAGGTTCTTAATCAGTAACCATTTATTCATAGCATTGAGAATAAACTATCCTCTAAAACACTCCAAAAACCCGCCAAAAGTGTGTACCCTTGAGGGGAAAATGTAAATGTAGTATTACGGCCAGGAATCTGGACTGAGGGGAGATTTCCATCCGTGGTGGACTTTCTGAGGGGTGGTAACCTGTATTTACGCGAAGTTTCGTAGAAAACCACGGGAAACTCCAAACGGTTAGATCGGCGGACTCGACCTGGTTTTGAACCAGGCATCTTCCATCTCCCAGTTGAGAGCGCAAACGCTTTCAGCCACAGGTCGGGCTAATGTACCCTTGAATACCCCTGACACTGGGGGCATTCCGGTGTCTCAATTGAATATTTTAGAAATCTGGCAAGCCTAACTAAAAGTGACCATGTAATTTAAATTTCTGATATTTTCTTTCCTGCATTGCATCCTACTCTCGATAAAATGATCCCTGAGATTCTTTCTCACGACCTCGGTAGCTGATTTTTCAATATTTTATTAGCATGAATTTCTGTGGCTTAAAGAAATCGGGGGGGGGGGGGGGGGGGGAGGAGGAAGGTCTGATCACGTGACGGGTTTTAATTATAAATCAGTATCAGAAATGCAGATGTATCGTACTTTTCTGCGCGGTCGACCTGGAGCAAGCGTTCTCTGTTTCTGAGCGGCACTAACGCAAACTTTCGCTTCTTTAAGCCAGTGCCACAACGGTACAACTCCCAAGAGATTTGAAACTCAAAGCTTTTTCTTTAGTTTTTTTTTTACTTTAATAACGATTTCCCGAATGCTATGTGTAAGCTTATTTTTTGGTGGGGAGGCAAAACACCCATAACGCTATCTTTGTTAGTACTTTTAATTTATCTTTATATTAATTTTTTTTTTTTACATTAAATTTGAGAATTCATTCAACGGAACAAAATAATGTCATAGCTCGTGTTACAAAAGATTGCCATGAACTATTGCGTACCAAACTGCAAGAGCTATAATTGCCAAATTTTCAGATAAAAAACAATTTTTATTTTAAAATTGCGTAGTATCGTAATAGATATACTGGGAAATATTTAATATATATATATATATATATAGTAGGTCTATATAATTAAATTGAATTAATATTCACAACAGCAACGAAAGTAATTCAATTACACAATACTTCTACCAAATACTGAAGAAATACCATGTTCCCCCCCCCCCTAGCTTCATTGGTCATTTTGAATGCCGTCTTCAATGAGCCCAAAATACAATGCACTTTTTATACTTGATTCTATCTTACTATTTAGAGAGTATCTGCTTTTACTCAGTTCCACACTAATTGCATTTATGTTTGTATTCCATCAGACACGTAGCAGAATGTAGTAACTCAAAAAGGTTAAAAATCAGAATCTCTCAAAAGAAAAAAAACTTACTTTTTTAAATTTATTTTTAACTAAAATATAAGTTTTAAAGACGATCCAATCTCAAGGATTCGCTCTTGGCTACATCCCTGGTTTCAATAGTCTATGTAAAGATGACAGGACTAGCGATTATATTATGTTTGCCATTTATCAGGCATGTAGCCGGAGTGGTTGGGGGGGAATCGGGGAGGGCTTAAAATGTGGACCTTTTCCTATAGATGACTTCAGCGGTAAATAATGGTCGAAATAAATAGTCCTAAATAGATCATAGACTGATGCAATAAACTCGGACATCCGTCAAAATAACTCCACAAAAACATAGTCGATTTGTGTCTGCATCATACATTATTCGTGATTGAAAATGCCTGTTTACCAGTTACATCCCCGTCATTTACAGGATTTTAATTTTCTGCTTTAATATTTTCTCAAATGCTTATAGTGAGGCCGCTATTAGTGAAAGAAAGTGCCGTGTTTTGTTTCAAAGCTTCAAAAACGAATTTTACCATACAAACCGGCATAGTGGAGAAAAAGAGACTTTTGAAAGAGCAAAATTGGGGGTAAACCTAGTGTCTAAGTCAAGAAGAATTAGCAAGATCATTGGGAGTGGCTCAACAAGCAATTTCAACTTTAAATCATAAATGCATTGAGGCTCATTCTTTTCAAAACCGATCGTCGCACAGTGGAGTATTTGTGTCAAAATCCTGGCCAAAAATATTTTTCATGTGTTTTAACGTTAAAATCATTACGGTTGACTTTTGACTTACTTTTTAGTATTATATACTTCTTAAATTATATAAATTTGGTTGTCGCCAAATTTGGCGATATATCGCTAAACGACTCGAAGTTGGTTTCTAACAAATGTCTTGTCCGGGGAGTGTCCCTTACTGGGAATTACTGCTTTTGTATAATACCACTTATAAATGTAATACCAGGCGGCTGTCGATCTAACGGTCTGGAGTTTTGGACGATTTTCTCCAGATGTCACGTGAATACGCATTAGAGCCTCTTAAAAAGCCCTCCGCCAAGGCAACCTTCCCGTAAGGAAAATAGTCGTGCCTTAACCCAGCGGTTCTCAACCTTTTAACTTCGTCCCCCCAACAAAGGCTAACTTACGGTAGAGCCCCCCCCCCTTCACATTGTTCAGCATGCATTCAGTTTTTTAATCTTTAACAATGTACATTTAGTCGAATTTTCTACAAAATAATGTTATCAGTAAAGTTTGAATGAACATTTTAAGCGAAAATGGATATATTTTTGAGTAAAAATGAGAATAAATTAGGCGATTTTTTAAAATCGTGCATGATTACTTGCAGTTTGGTTTTTCTCGTGCCTCCCCTGGAAACGCTCTGCGCCCCTTGGGGGGCGCGCCCCACAGGTTGATAAACGCTGCCTTAACCACAATAAAAATTTATAAATGTAATACTTTACTTATAATAATACTTATCAATATAATACTACTTATCTATAAATCAATTTTTATCATAAAAGTTTTCAGATTTTTCACTTTTCTAAATGTAGTTACTATAGGGATCTTAGTTTTCTAACGACTTCTGAAGATTAACTTTTTCATTCCGATTCTTTTGAACTCTGATATTCGTCTTCACTCAGAATCACTTTCTTTTTCTTCTCCTTCTTCCTTTTTTTTTTTTTTTTTTTTTTTGAGAGAGAGAGAGAGAGACCACCATCGGTCCCTCTGGAAGAAGTTATAGGGTCTCACTGCTATAAGGCTTGCTCTTTTTCATTGGCCTTTATCTAGAGCAGATCATATAAGGGCACTGCTTAAAAGAAGCCCCCCTTTGCAAACCCATAAAATCTCATTCCAAGCTCGAGGAGAAAGTAATTTATTTCAAGCCAGCACTTCAAAATGACTTAAAGAGGTAGCACGTGTTTCTGTTTACACACTCACACTTCCATGACCCGAAGTCACAGTTGTCATCCTTTGAGAACCAAAATTGGGGAGTTTTTGCTTTGGACACAATTTACGACATAAATGGAAAACTAAGCTGTAAATAGATGGGACTATTTACAGGACTAAGAAAGGGCAATTTTGGAATATGTAGGAATTTTCTTCTTATAGCAAATTTACATCAGAAAAATAAGAAATTACATACTGAATTTAAAATACCGATGTTAAATCTTAACTGAAATGAAATTTTATATACCTTTATCCAAACACTTGCACATAATTTATAGTTTATGAGAAGTACAAGCACGTATGTTTGTATCCCTTTTGCGATCACCCGTCGAAAAATTATCGAAAAAATAAAAATGGCGCTATATAAATAATTTTTTTTAAAGAAATGGTGGATGTTGGGGGAACATTTTTTTCTTGGAATAGACACTCAATACTGTAATAATTACGATTATAGTTGAAATTAAGCGCGACAAGCCGCGACACCCCTTCAAAAAGCTTTTTGAAATGTGGATCTTTGAAAAAAAATAAGAAAAAAAAAGTTTACAATTTTTTAAAATAAAGTCATATTATTTTTTCAAGCTAATAGATACATATAATCAAAATACATATATTTTACTACAATTATACTTAGTATCAAATCAGTAAATTAATTTAAAGAGCCCGTAAAAAATGCAAGACGAACTAATAGGAAACGCTGAAATCTCTTGCCGTAAATGAAGAAACTTGCTTTTAAACCGAGTGTTGCATCTTTTGGATATGAATTATGGTCGAAAAACATGCATTACATGATGCATCAGTTACTAGGCTATCCAAAAACATATATGTTACTGTTTTTAAACAAATTTAAAATTTTAGACTTTTGGCCAGGATTTTGATACGAATACTCCACTGTGCGTCGTCACAGGACTTTTGAACAGCCTTAAAAACAAACTAATGATGTTAAACACTCAAAAAAATTAATAATGCTTCTTCACAAAATGTACTACGAACTAATACTAACAGTAGAGCTATATGTCTCATGCAGCTTTCAGAAAAAAATTCATAAGCACAAAAACTGCCTTCCAAAATGGGCCGAAGAAATACCTGTTCAGAGGTTCATTGATTGTAATAGTTCACAGTACAACATCTAAATAGCCATTCTAAATTGTCTTTAGTGCAATGATTTCCTAAAGTTGCATGATTTCCTAAAAAAGAACAACCTTTTTTTTAAATAATAAAACACTCAAGGGGTGGAGGGGTAAACGGTAGAAGCAAAGTTGTACACCTAATACGTACACATGTATGCATTTGTGTCTAATTTAAACAACAATAAAAACGATTCACAAATCGCAAACTGCGAAGATAATTAAAACTTTTCTTGTACATGTTTTAAAAAAAACACTGTTTTAAAACTTTCGTATTTCATCAGTAAATTAAAAACAAATAAAACGCAATTAAATTTTTTGAGAGGGCTAGAAAGATTGTTAGGTAGCGCTCAGGCTCAACCCCCCCCCCCCCCCGAAGCCCTCCCCTCTGATCAGTGACGGCTCGTGGTTATTAAAACGGAGTTTTCCACGGGAGGTTCACTCACAAAACAAATTTCGAAAATTAAATATGCAGATACAGCGTAACTTGCACGTTGAAATGTATTTGCGTTTCCAGCAGTTAAAGGAAAACAATGCATGCAACTTTTAAAAAATAATTTCTAGTCTAGCATTCCGCCATCTGGCTATGTTTTAGCAAATGTGTTGGCTTGAGAAATTTTATTTCAGTTTTTCTTTCCAGAGACAATGTTGAAAATGTCATTGCTTCAGCTACGAAACACTTATTTTACTGCCACCTTAATTATTCATACTAATTCTTAAAAACTATTACATCGAAAAATGATAAGAATAAAGAAAATAATAAGAAAATGGAGGGGGGGGGGTGCATTGATAAACCGAACATAACAAACCAAGGGAGAATTCGAATGAGATAACCCCAAATAAATGACCCGTGCACACACTGAAAATGGGCGAACGGAATGATATCAGCAGCACCTAACCGCTCGTTCCCGTGATTCTATCCGCTTCTGTTCTCAGGGTGCGGTTCAGAAGAGCATTTCTTCCATCGCCCGTGCGATCGACGAAAGTCCTCATGTTTTCTGCTGTGGTAACCCTACAATACAGTGCGTTAGCTATGATAAACATATTTAATAATAATAGTGTGTGTGTGTGTGTGGGGGGGGGGACTCACATTAAATTCACATAAATTTAGAAGTGTACTCAGAGCCTTATTATCGCATGGGCAAATCGGGACTTTGCCCAGGGCCCCCGGCTCTGCTCTGAAATATTCTTTTTTATGTATCATAATTTCATGAAAAATAATACAAATTTCATAGATGAGGGCCCCTAAATTCATCAATGCCCGGGGCCCCTGCTGGTCATAATCAGGCTCTGAGTGTACTCAATTTTTTGTGTGCTTTTTTTTTTCCTTTGGGGGTTCACGTGCTCAAAAAGAGGAGCCGCCACTGCCTCTAATTACGGGTCTGTAAGTAAACGATACGTGTTCCAAATTATATGACAAAAAGCGCTACCTGAACACCTCCGTAGCCATACGGCCCCAGGAACGTTTCGCACTCTTCCGCTATATCGTTCCATTTCCACTCGAAAAGATGGACGATGGTCGTTCTGCCGGGCTTAAAATTCGGCTCGTGATGAGAACACGCCGCGTATTCGAACAACAGCAGCAGCGCTGTCAATACCAGCATTCGTTGAGCCATTCTGTTTCTCTCTGTCAAAATTGTTCGAAAGCTACAAACTTTAAAAACAATTTTACAGGAAGTGACGCAGTTGACCTTTCCTCTGGCAATCTGTCATCATCGGCGTTGCGTTAACATGACGTAGGACACGCACCCAAAAAGCAATTTAAGACTACATAACTGATTATTTAAAAATGTTCTTTCGGAGATTCTAGAATTGTGTGTACATGTATTTATAATGACTTGAATAAATCAACAGATTTTTGGTACGATACATCTATGTTAAATTTTTAAACTAGAATGTTTTTGATATGAACAAGTTGAATACATCATTTCACAGTTAATAGTTTTATTCATTATAATACAAAGGACTTATTCAAAACAAAATTATATTATAAAAAGTCATGTGTGTGACATTTTCTTACTGTCTTTTCCAATAAGTGGGGCCCGTACAAGGTGGTAGCTAGGAAAAATAAAATAAAATAAAAATTTAAAAAAAAAAAAACGAAAAAGGGGGGATGGGGGTTCGAAGGATATGCCATGATCATGGTCTATGGCGCTTTGGGGGTCGTAGCGCTAACATTTTTTCACCCTTAACTAATATCTAACTAATCTACGCAAATCAAAAACTAGTAAGGCATTAGCTAAAATTACGGAAGTGATCAGTACGAGGGTATTTTACTTTGAATGCTAATATTGTACTTTGTTTAGATTTTTAAAAATATTGTGGAGGACGGACAGTAATCTTGTTTCTGTTTCAATTTTTCCTATTTTCACAAATTAGTTAGTATTAGTTAGTCAAAGTTGTGGGATTTTCATTAATTCAAGACACTTCGTATAATCTTTAAAAGATATATTTGATTATGGGCTGTAATGACAGTAAACAAATTATAACTGAAACAAAATAAGTAAATATGAATAAAAATAATTTGATAGGAAGAAAAATGAGCAAAATTGAGCATGAAAAATTTCTTTTTTTTTTTTTTGCATGTGTGTTTTATACATGCAAAAAAAAAAAATGTTCATGTTTAATTTGTCCTCAATTGGAAAGCACCATAACAGCTCTAATTTGCCAAAAAAATTCATTAAATTGGAAGTATAGGGCTGAAGACAAAAATTGAAAAAGTGCTGTATGGATCAAACATTTTGAAACACTTCGTTTAACAAATGCCCCACAATGCTTTACGAGGATCCGTGCATTAATTTCACCTTTCTGCTGGAAAACTTACGTTTAATTTTCTAAACATCATTACAGTCACTCAGATCATAAATTCATATAACTGACAGCCCACAAAAAATAACTGTAAGCAACCTGCAAGCATGCATAATACCAATCAGTGGCATAGCTAGAAATTTTTCATGGGGGGGGTTATGCAACTCACATATATGCATACATGTGTGTGATAAGGGAGTGAAGAATAATATAAATTTTGTATGGCAAAAAATTCCTCATGGGAGGGGGTTATGACCCCCCTAACACTCCCCCCTTGGCTACGCCCCTGATACCAATTAATTCTTTTCTTATTTTTTTTAAAGTGATCCCAGAAAGTTTTCTTTAACAAAATTACTTTTTGTAAAACTTACTTGCATTCAGTGGCAGCTCGTTATTAGGCGCCAGAGGGACCAGGCCGCACCAGATATGTCAAAAGCTTTTCGAACTATAGCACAATTTTTTTTTTTTCTTCTTAAGATGACTTTTTTTTTTATTGGTTAACTTTGTTGAAAAGTATGTATATCTTTTATCTGATTTAAAAGAATGAAAGAAATATTTAAAGTAGTGTTTTTCAATACCTCCTGTATCTCTTTAATCTATAATGTAAAGAAATTTAGAACAAATGATCATTGTACTGTCCACTCCAACTTCAATATATTTCGAATGAAAGCATTTCTCTGGCCCAAGTCATTCATATTAGTCATTTATTGGAAGTAATCTTATTTGGCTGATTAGCCTAAAAATGAATGCAAAAGCATGGTATTTTAGCTTGTATTTTGGGCAAGGACATAATATTTTTAATACTACCTAAGTAAATTTTATAGCACAAAATTTGGGTAGTAGTATTTATCAAGGCATTTTTTAGAATGTAGTATATTTCTGGTATTTTTTAAATCATACTGAAAAGAAAAAAAAAAAAAGAAAGAAGCTACTGAAGTAGTATTAAAAATACTGTCTGGCAACGCTGGTTTTGGGCCACTATACAGTTGGGCCAATAGGAGAAAGTGCATTGTTTCCATGGTAACAGCTTTATGATTTGGTGAGTTTTGCTGAGATGATAGGAAAAAAAGAGCCTTTTTTTTGTTGTTATCTTTGTTTAAAACAAGGAATTTAGGTTTTTAATTTTGTCAAATACTTTGGAAGTATTTTTTGAGTAAGAATTGTTATAGATTAGTGTAGCGATTCCCAACCTTCTAATATTCTGTCCCCCCAACAAAGGGTAACTTACAATAGTGCTCACTTCCTCAGCATAGTTTTTTGTTGTTGTTCCTTCAACAATTAACATTTAGTTGGCTTTTCTACAAAATGATGTCATTGGTAAAGTTTAAACCAACATTTTAAGGAAAAATAGATATATTTTGCAATAAAAATAAGAAATAATGTGATTTTTTTATTAGTTGCTTTTTGCCTGTTTTTCTTCTCCCCCCTCCCTTCTACAAACCCCTCAAGGTGTGTGCCCCCACCAGTTGGGAATCGCTAGATTAAAGCATTTGTCAATTTCTAATTATATTTAACAACACTAAATTTTGACGACAATTCACTGCAATTCCCTTTATGATTGATAAATAAAACACTTGGGACATTGCCAGAGCAGCCCAATATTTTTGCAAAGTTTTCTTTCTACTCAAGGCTTTAATAAAAAAGTTACTGAAAAGTTTGGCTGCCCTCCCCCTCCCCCAGGATAAAAGAAAAAAAAAGCAGAATTTCCATACACGTAAATTTATTAATTTTTCAACATATATAGAAATATTAATTTTGATACTGTATTCAAGAAGAAATTATTGTACCTTTTAAAAACTGTCATTCGAAAATTTTAAAGTATTTTTGTTGTTTACAAAAATCACCATTCTTACTATTTTGAGCTAAAAGAATGTTGGGCCCCACTACTGAAATTGGACACAAGCTGCCAGTGCCTGTATTTTTTATTTACTGACTTTTTTAACCCCTTAAGCCTCACTCCCATCAAAATCACGAGCTAAGCTTTCTCCCTCTACTTCTCATGCTAATCACATTTTCAGAAAATAGTGTTCAAATGTTATGCGCTAGAAAGATAAGAGTACTTCAATTCTTATGCATGGATTTTTTTTTTTAAATCTCATTTTACACAGCAGATGGCAATACCAGACCATTGTTAACTTAATTTGGAGATAGTTTATTTTTAAATAGATGGTAGCAGTACTCAAGTACGTGTATTTGTGATATGTATTGTGCAATCGTAGCTCACTTTTTTTTTACTTATGTTCAAAGAAAACTTTACAAATATTTATTATTGTATGAAGTATATTTAATAAAATTCTCCTTTAGTGTTTAAAACATATTTTTAATAATTTTTGTTGCTAAAAAATGTCCAAAGCCTTAAAATGAATACATATATACTGTACATGCACTTTTTTTCATACAAAATTTCCTAGAGTTAAAATAATAGCCACTTTGATGAACATTTTCTTGAAAATAATACAATCTTTATGGGGTTAACAGTAAGAAAACATTTCCATTTACTGTTTTATCATTTATAAATTTAACAAATTTGAGCTAAAGTTTTCTCGTTCAGCAGAAATTTTTTAAAACTTTACTGCTTTAGAAATTAAACTTAACATGGTATGAAAAATAGGAAAAGTGAATTCACAAGCATATTACCATTTTTTCATCTTTAGCTTTTCTTAAGCAAAAATCTTGAACTCACCTTAAACCTTAATTTAAAGACTTTTAAAATTATTTTGTGGAGGATTCAGTTTCCAGAAAACTACTTATGAGAGCAAAAAAGAGAACACTTTTTTTTTTTTTTTGAAGTTTCACAAAACAATTCTAGTAAAATTCAAGCTATGCTCACAAAAGGAGAATTCTAAAAATGCTTTTAAAGTTAACCTTTTTTTAAAAAAATCAGAGTTAAAAATAAAGAAATATAACTGTATGTTTTACTTAATGTACATTGTCTATGTATAGTTAACAAACAAAACTTCATTTTAAAATTTATAGAATCATAATCACTACTTTTGTTGTTATAATTTCCATTGAGTAATTTGGCAACAGAAAATTAATTTTGCCATACCTTATGTAAATACATTCAATCAATTGGTCTTTCTACAATAAATATTACAAAATGCACATTTTTTTTTTTCATTTTTTTATATCCCAAATCGGAAGAAATTGTAATTTAAATACCTTTGAACACTTTGTTATGAGTAAAATGTTAACTAGTGTGGGTTTTACACAGTACCGTTATTCATTCAATTTAACACTGAATAAACATTGAATTAAGAGACATAATACTGAATTAAGAGTAACCATTTTCTTTTTAGACGTCTTTATAGGAATAAATAATGCAAAATACATTTTTAATCTATATTTTGGGTATTTTTTTATTTCTAAAGAAGAAATATTAAAAACTGTTAAATTTTAGTTTACTGAACTGAGCAAACACTAATTGTTTCAAGGTCATCCATAGTGTTTATCAGAAAGATAAAAATCTGTATGTAATTCATAAAATTTTGATTTCATTGATTTCCTTAATAGCAAGACAAAATACATCTATTAACCATCAGACTTGAAGCGTGATTTTAACAGATTTTAATTTAGTAGCAATGGTGTGTTTTTTCAAACAAATACAGAATTGGAAATCCATCTATGAAATACAGAAAATCTAAGTCTTCTACAGTATAGAAAAGCAGCAGTATATATTACATAATGCTACAAAAATCAAATAAATCTAATGAAATAAAATTATTTTAATAAATAATAATATTTTAGTGAAGAGTAAGATTGGTTGTACTTTTTTTAAAGATGTATTTTTTAAATGGTATGTTTATCATAAATAACGTGCTTATTTTATTCTTTCAGCTTTTCATAGATTGACTGTTTGGGCATTTGCAGATGATAACAAACATCAGCATTACTCATCAGCTTTATAGTCAGAAATTTCAAAGTATTCAAGAAGATTGTAGATAAATTTTGTTTCTCTGCCATTATATCACTTCTTATTGATAAAGACCTAGATATGTCCATCAAAAACAGTTCAGAATTATACCACGGCAAAACTAAACTTCAGATCTTACAATTGCAGATCCAGATTGTGCGATTGATCAGTTTGAAATTTCGTACAGACAAGATACTGAAAAGTCTGTATGGGACTTTAAAATTTTGAAAACTGACCTGTTCTTTATTTTGTAATTTTTATTTCCTTTACCAATGTTTGACAGAGTACAAAAGTAAATGGTGAAATTTAATATAAACTAGTTTAATATATTCCATTAAATGCCTACTTAAATTACGTGACAAGTAAAACAATCCATTATTTTTGTGATTTCAATTAGCATAGAATATCTCTTCAAGATTACCAAGAACGAAAATTGACTTTTTTTTGAAAGACCAAAATTTAAAAAAATTAAGAATTTCAATTTTTTTTTCTACATAAACCATGGATCATGGATACAGACTAGAATTTCTGTGGCATAATGGTGATGCCATGTCACATGTCCAAGGTTCAATCCTAGGGTTGGGTAAGGATAGGAAGTCATTAAACATGTTTTCAATAATAGATGTTCAGCTATCTTCTGATAGTCACTTGTCATAAAATAATTCAAACTACTAAGACAGTACACAACATTGAAATGATAATACAAGTCAACAATTTAGTTTCATATTTTATTAGGTTTAAATTTACATGTATGAACAAGGTGCAGACGTGTAGATGATTAATCATGTTTAAATGTACAAAATAAGTATTTATGTATCAGCATAAAATCATTACAGATTTAAAATAAATGGTCCATAAATACTACTTTAATTTCCTTATATAGTTTCATTAAACTGGATACATTTAAAAAACTTAAAAATTAAATAATTCTGTAAATCTTGAAATGCATGTAAAATTTACAAATATTTCAAGTACAAAAGTACTTCCTTCATCAGGAGCTAAATATTCGTCAATGCACATGATAGTAAAAGCAAATAATATAAGTATGGTATAAATATTTGATACTTCTTAAAGTTATTTGCTTTTCTGGTTTTTAAGAAGACTGGTACATATCTAGTTACTGAAGAAGACAGGACTTTTATACACCTTCTGAAAAAGCATAGTTCTATTTATTATAAAGTTTGATGTTTTATATATTTATTTTGTGTGTGTGTGTGTGTGATTTACTGCTTAAATATTTGCTTGGTTATACACTATTTACAAAAGATGCAATTCATCACTTCAATATATACAGCTTGATATGAAAAAATGTATCACAAGTACAGTGAAACTCTTAGTGGCCACCCTATCAAAACAAAAAAAGGGGGGGCTGTATTATTTAAATTTACTAGAACAACAATAAATAATACGTAAATATTTGAAAAATTTAATAGAAGACATTTTACAAAACTGATTTATAATTATTTTGTTCTTCCTAATAATAATATTAATGTGCTTGCATAAAAAGAAACATTATGTATTTTGAATTATTGTAGTCAGACTAATTTTTCTACAAGTACACAAAATTAAGATTTCATCTCTGTAAATACAATCACTTTGTATCATAAACACAGTTTTATCCATGCAAGATAAGAAAGTAAATGGGTAATATAAAAGTTTTAACTTTACAAAAATTGATTATTTATCATCATAAGTTGAGCAGCAAGAGGTTACCTGCAAATTTTTAAGATTTATAGGTATGGGTAATTAGCTTTTAAAAGTTTTTCACATCAATGAGTTTATTTTAAAATCTATAGGTATGGGTAATTTGCTTTAAAAAAATTTCACATCTATGACTTTTTTTGGTTGTTGTTGTCTACAAAAAAGTGTTTAGCTTTTCTTTTAATATTACTTCCCCCACCCTCTTCTTCATACAAAAAGTTTACATAGGCAGAAAATATATCAATGAAATAACAATGTTAGCCACTGATGTATGAGTGAAGTTGTCCTATCATTCATATTTGTTTTAAAACAAACATGAATGATAGACCTACTTCATAAAACAAGAAAAGTGACAGATTCCAGTAACTCTAGCTTGAAGATATTAAGTCTTTTAGAAATCAAAATATTTTAGAATTTTAGATCCCGCACAAATTTTTTATTCCCCTTTCTTTCTTTCAGGAAGTAAAAAGCAAATCAGCAATTCTAATATTATGAGTGGGCATTTTAGAGTTTCACTACATTTAAGGACAAGCACTAGTAGCAATAACAGAAGTGACACTTAAACATCAAATTAAAAAATAAATTATTTGAGATAATATTATTGAAAATATTTTTAGTAGTTCAAAATTCAACAAATAATATAAATTGTATACACAAAACAAAGATAAATTTATATTAAGTATAAGGATGCATAGTGATAGTAAAAATGCAAAAATACATATAAAGGAAAAACCATGCTATCAAACTAAAATCCTGAAGTTCATATGGTTTAAGCTCAATAGATGGTTTTCTAAGATAAAATTTATATTTTCAAATATTTTTTAACATTATCATAAAGAATATTTCATGTCTGTGAACATTTTAAACGGGAATTAAGGATGAAGGTCCTTTGAGTCTAAATAACCGCAGGAAAACTTTCGCTCCACTAGTACTTCCTGGTATATAGCTAATAGTATACCTAAAGAATGAAAAATAATACTTTAGATGATGATTGTCAATCTTGATAATTAAACATTATACTTTGCTACAAATTTTCACTTTTATGCAATTTAGAAACTAATGTTAAGTCACTTAGATATACAAAATTTCTAACAGGTATGGAAATAATAATTTTATAAGCAGAAAAATTCCAAGGTATAAATTATGAAAATTATTTGTGTAATTAATTGTTAAACATTACTTTGATTCTTGAGGGCAAAAATAATCAAAATGTACAAGCAGGACAATTGATTAGGAAAGTTATACAATAAAATAGATAATTTATTATTAACTAATAAAATAAAAAGATGTCTTAAAAGAAAAAAGGTTATATTTAAAAACATATATATATACATACATGTATATATATTATTTGTTGTTTAAAAAGACAGTGCATTTGAAAAGAGTTCTATTTTTAATTTCTTAAACAGAAATAACCTAAGAAATGAGAGAAAATCAGAAATTATGAAATTTAAAAAGGAAAATGTTTTCGACACACATTCCACAGTAGTCAGTAGATAGTTTCAGCAACACACTAATCATTACAGAGGTTCATCGAGACTTTTCAGACAGGGTCTTGTTTTTGTGAAATTGTGAAAAATTTAGTCATAATTTTGTGAATCTGAAATTAGTGTTCAATCAGGTTTTTTAGTCAGGGTCCTGCATTTGTGAAAATAAGGTCTTGTTTTCTTAATTTTTTTTTTTAAATACACAATTTTTCAAATTTAATATTAAATTTAATATTAAAGTTTCAGTTTTAAACATTTTATAGAAAGTCCTTAAAGAAACCTTATAGGCTTGATTATCTACATGTATAGATTTACAGATTTTTATAAAGAAACACATCAAATTTATTCATGTATACTGATTTATATAAATAATACATATAGAATAGAACTTCCACTACGCAACAGTCATTTTGCCTCTGGCATGTGATACATCAATTAGTATGTATTTTGGTGCGTAAAATCCGAATCTACCTTTCAAAATGCTCTAGCAGGTAAGATTTTTGAGTTTTTAAGGATTTTTATTTTTTTTTCTTAATTTCACTACTTTCCATTCTTTTATTTTAATGTTTAATTTTTATTTTATTTTTCTAAAATTTGGTACAAGAGTGCTATAAGATCAACAAATTGCCACTTGATGTCACATGTTACACAGGCAAGTGTTATTCATTAGATGGACAGATAATCCAGTAGTGCGAAATAAACATTATGACCCAGTGAATATTGAAACATGCATGGTGCAATTACTATCATATTTATCTCAGCCTAAGAATGTATTGAGAGTTTTTTTTAATAAGTGAGTGTTTCTATTGAGAGGTATTTTTATTTAATTGCCTAATACATATATTTAAAACTTACATTCACTAAAAATAACAACTAATAATCATAGTTGTTGTCTTAACCACCCCGACAACTTTTGTTAAGTCTGTGAGAAATTCACCCCACAAGCCAAAACAAAAAACAATTACTGATTTGATTAAGAAAGCCTATAAATTATATTTTGACAGTCCTCTTGGTGATCAAGATAAAACTTTTGTGCCTCATATTCATGCAAAACATGTACTACTACTTTAACCAAGTGACTGAAAGGAAAATGCCGAGCTATGCAATTCTCAATTCCTATGGTGTGGAGTTAGCCTAAGGATCATTTTTCAGCCTATAACTTCTCTCTCACGAATACTGCAGGGCATTCTATATCAAAACTAGACATAAAATAAAAGTATAAAATGTATCTTCAGTGCATTGCCATAATGAAAGGTTGCCTGTTCCTGCCTGTAATCTGCAAGACATAGAATCAGGAACAATGTCAAGTGAATCTGATCAAGAACCTGTAGAAAATATTCCCCTCATTCTCAAGATTTTTCGCCTAAGCTGTTTAATCAAAAGGAGTTGAACAATTTGGTTCGCGATCCAAAACTTTCAAAACAGCAAGCTAAACTTTTGGGGTCAAGACTGCAACAACGAAACCTTCTAGCTCCAGGTACAAAAATTCCCTGTTTGAGATCAAAAGGAACTTCATTCGCTCAATATTTTGACATGCAGAATTCAATGTGTGTATGTAGAGACGTCAATGGTCTGCTGATGCAGCTAGGTGTACAACATAACCATCAGGAATAGTCAATCTTTCTTGACTCTAGAAAAACCAGATTGAAAGCAGTACTACTGCATAATGGCAATACTTTTGCATCTGTGCCTTTGGCTCATGCAGCAGGTGTGAAAGAAACTTATGAAACTTTGGGCACTATGCAGTAAAGTGGCTTATAAGAAAATCACATGTAACTGTAAAGGAAAATGTGTAAAACACTCCACTGGTTGAGCCCAATAAAATCATTTTGCCTCCGATTCATGTCAAGTTGGTTTTTATGAAGAACTTTGTTAAAGCTCTGGATAAAAGAGGTCAGGTCTTCAATCATTTAAAAGAAAAGTTTCTCAAACTGAGTGAAGCAAAGTTAAAAGAAAGTATATTTATTGGACTACAAATAGAAAAATTGTTCAGCGATCCATCGTTTGATATCAGACAGACAAATATAGAGTTAGCGGCTTGGTCCTCATTTAAACCAAGTGGGAAGGACATTTTGGACAGACAAAAAGATGATATCTATGTTGGCATTCGTATACATATAAATAACAATTTATACATATAAAATAATATTATGAATTTCTTGTTAGTTTCAATTCTATCAAATTTTGCCAGTATTGCTTCTGATTTTCCTGTGCCTCTTGGAAATGTGACGTGATAGACATAAATGGATTTTACCAGTGAATTCAGCACCCTGAAATTAAGTAAATCCACCCATTTACAAACCAGAGGCAGAAAAAAGTTTAAATTTGTTGACTAGTGTTATTCAACATAATTGGGGGTCGAACCTACAGTGGATAATCAAAATTTTCAGATAATAGAGAATTTTTCAATAATCATCTAATTTAATATGAAGGGCAGTTCCAACGTAACAAGTGTAACATTTGTGCACTTTTCTTTTTTCTTTCAAAGTTATCTTTCCTTAGCTCAGCATTAAAAAAAAAAAATCAAGTAGCAGTTAATATTGTCTTAATTTACATTTTTTTAATTCTTCATTTACATTATTTTTTATAAAACAATTACATGCACAATCTTCTTTTTTTAATTATATAATTAATTATTAATTTTTATCAAACTTGTAATGTGTGTGACAACTTAACTGAAACTTGTTATCGAGTTGAACAATTAGATTTGTGAAGGGGCCATTTACCAGAGCAAGAATTTTATGAAAGGTCAGTTTTTTAAATGAAAAATATTGTGAAGGGTCCGTTTTTCAGATAAAATATTTTGTGAAAAGTCTGTGTTCAAGATAAAATATTTTGTGAAGGCTCCGTTAATAAACCTAAACAGACCCCTGCATTATCAATAAACAAATGGTTATTTAATGTTTTAAGCAATAAATAATAGAATATGTCCACAGAACATTATGCTTCACATTAAAATAACTGAATTTGATAGAGATAAGTGCCTTAATATATGAACATGATGCATACTTGAGCAGGGAACCACCTTACTTCCTATTTAATGCATTTTTAATATTTCACTTTTTATGATATATCTAAGACAAACAGCTTTGGTAGCTTAGAAGACAAGGAATCACATTCTAGATTGAAGAACCGGAGCTCGAATCCAGGCTGGACCATTGAAATAATTTTGTTATTTATTGGTCAAATACTTTAACTAAATGAATACATATTAATTGTGCTAATGTGCAAACTATTTCCATGTGAAATTGTGTGACAGTATATTCTTGCAGAAAACTCTGCTATTTTCCTGGGTTTGTCGTTCTAA
The DNA here is from genome assembly GCA_038373885.1 of Cheiracanthium punctorium. Taxonomy (NCBI): domain Eukaryota; kingdom Metazoa; phylum Arthropoda; class Arachnida; order Araneae; family Cheiracanthiidae; genus Cheiracanthium; species Cheiracanthium punctorium. The sequence continues at coordinate 49,108 of JAWZYV010003229.1, read as the reverse complement.
AGTCCAGTTGGTGTAGAAAGTTCTAGTAAAGAGTCCACTTGTCAGGATGGAACACAAACTCTATCGCTTTTAGAACTCAGACGAACAATCAGCAGAACAAAATTCACAAGCACAATCAAACAGTAATGTGCTTTTAACAGTCTTCTTAGATCTGAAGCTATCACAAATGCTGTATTTCTCACACAAAATAAAACATTTCCACAGGCAAAAATTCAGAGATATCGCAAGCAATCCCTCGAGACTCAGTAATAAAGAAGTTACACACAGCACTTTAAAATCAGCTTCGAAAAGCAAGCGGAAACACTGCTTCTATAACACTATCAATTCACAGAGCAAAGCAAGCGTACTCACTCAGACAGCTCAATTCACACTGAACTGGGGCCTCTAACATGCATGTATTTATAGTCAACGCAGAAGCTATAAGAAGCTTCCAGAAGAGTCTATCTCTCAAAGATTCCACATAAGGCAGGAATTTTGATTATGTCATAGAAGAGAAATATTAGGCTATTATGCATGGTAATGCAGAAAAACTATCTTTAAAGGCCCCACTGGGAAAATCGTGCCAAAAATAAGCCCCCAAAAATTAAGTTACCTAAGGCCTATGACCAATATTTCTCGAGATTTCTAGAACCGGCATAGAAAAATGAATGGGGAAACCAAAACCACCTTATTTACGGTTATATTTGACCGATTTCGATGCAACGAAAAGTAAAATTTAACTATTTGAAGAGTAGAATACGAATTTTGAACTATTTTAAGCCCCAGAACAGTGGGTTGCCCCAAAAATTTGTAATAATATACTTAAGAGTTCAGTAACATTTTATAAATTAAGGTTACATGGTGGGAAAGGAAGTGTGTTTTTCAATTACAAGATTGGCTACTTTAATTCATTATTTTATATAAAAGGAGATAGTATGCTAAAAATAGACATATTCAATACAAATTTTGATGTTTACTTTACTCTGCATAATATCAATGAAACCATATTGAAATAAATAGCAACATGGAGCTAAAGTGAACACAGGAGTGGTTGAGCTACTGTGGACATATCCAAGCTGGATTTCTTCAGCCTTTAAAAGAAAGTGGTTTTATTGAAAAATAACAATTTTATGCTACTTATTTACTAAATGAAATTAATTTAGTTAATAATTCCATTTTTGTCACATCCCACATTTTAAGATTTCTTCTAATTTAATTGCTTTTTGTTAAGGAATAATTAATTAACAAAAAATGCTCTATTGTTTACAAACATTACCTAATTAATATTAAAACTGATTTCCCCATGGTTAAATCACTCAATTAACTTATATGAAATAATTTCTGAATACTTGCAACATTTTCATAAAAATGTAATATATTTATATTAATTAAATATATTACAGCAAGAAATTATACTTTGTTGCATTTAACAACTATTGTGCCAATAAATCATATTAGCAAAGCCTTAATAATATTCTCTGTACTTTCAATGGAGTTAACTTTCATTATAGCAACTTATATGAAATAATGACCTTTGGAAAAAGTCTCTAATTGACTTTTATGTTAATGCTATTTCACATTCGAAATAACAACTTTAAAGAGACTACAAGTCTTAATATAATAATATGAAATCTTAATATAATATGAACTAAACATATAATAATTTTGCCATTCCATTTTTGAACTGTACAACCATTCTTGAGAAGTTTTTCTTTAAATAAAGATACAATGAAAGCCTTTGAGGAAAAAGTATTAGAAAATTATAGAGAGGAATGAAAAATCAAAGGACTCATTAAAAATCAAATAAATTATAGTGCTTAAAATAAAGCGCAATTACAGATCAAAAATACAATCACTGATTTTTTCAGAAAAAGTTACAGACATGCATAGAATTAATTCTACAGAATACTTCTCTTTTATGTTGCATCGTTTAAATCACACTGCCATTAAAAAAAATTAACTGGAATTCAAATTCTGTTTTCATTTCTTAACACTTACAGGTCTGAACTATTTCGACAGCATATCTCCCTGTGGACTGTGAGATTTTGGAACTTTTCATGATGTTTTAAAAAGTGCTTGGATAATAGATGTATTTTAATAGTTTTTTCTAATCAACTTCAAGCTGTTTTTATTCAAAATGTAGAAACTATTCAAATATACTAAGAATTAATATTTAATGAGAATTTATTGGAAAAAAAGCATGTTTTCAAGTAAATGAAGAAGTTGCACATAAGAAAACATCCCTTTAACATAAAATTTTGCACCTAACTAATAAAAACTTAACCAAATGTTATACAAATACCCAAAAATAGGTTTTTTTTGTAAATAAATATTATTTAGTAAAATTTGCTTTTGTATCGTACAAATATGGCTCACGAATACTTAAAAAGTAACTCTAATTCTAGACCATTTCATAAGCTTAATTCTGTTTGATGCTGCCCTCTCTATATACTTTTTTAACTAAAAGGTTCATATGTAGTTTTTGAAAAGACTGCAAACATATAGTCAATACTTTTATAACTCAGAGAGTTAAAAGTTAACCCTAACAGACTCTCAGTTCACTACACTGAAAATGGCAAACCGAACAACTCTTGGATTTAGACCTCAAATTATTAACGCAAAATTTACAAAGCACAATTAATTCAAATGGTCATCTAAAATCATTTTCATCAAATTAAAGAAATATATACTGCTGTTCATTATCATTTTTAAACTGATTGGAAAAAAATAAGTCTGGTAAGATAAGTCAAAATTTAATCGCATAAAAAATATTTTACAGTTTATATTTTGGAAATCACTACGTCATGTGAAATCATTATGAAAATGGGCATCATTTGAAAAATTATGAACAATTGATATTACAGAGTGACTGTTTATGGTATAATAGCTTCAACAGGGTGCTTTAATAAATGTAGTACATATAGTCTCTGGCCATATTAATGTGACCACTAGTTGTTTTCTACCTACAACACTAGAGTTGCTACACTAATAAAAATTTGTCAACAAATATTGACAAAAGAGTTGGCATCACTGTAAAACAGGAATAGACTCATGGAAGTTTTACCTAAAAAACAAGAAGAAAAAGTTTAAAAAAAAAAAATCTGGAATGATTCAACTAGACTTTTTGACTTTCGATCCTAATGTATAAGACTTGCTTTTTGTATCCCTATAAAAAACTATAAATAATATGCATTAAAAACTATACAGGTCATGTGAAGTGACCTATAGCATACATACACAATGAGCTAATTCAAATGCAACATTTAAACACTAGGACACTTTAAATGAATTGCATTCATAGGCCATAATGCATAAGAAGAATTCTTTTTTACAACCCTGTGAACAAACTATCAGTTCCACACACACCAAAATCTAAGCAGGTCATATGATCATGATCATTAATATACATATCAAATTAACATTCAATCCAATGCGAAGTTCAGATGCTAGCATACTTTCAAGAATTTGTATCCATAGGCCATAATGTATAAAATTCTTTTTGTAGCCTTTAAAAACACTATATGTCTTATACGGATCAAAATCAATACCTGACATACGAGAGTGGTCTATAATATACATACCAAGTTTGAGCTCAATCAAATGCACTATTTAAGAGCTATCTTGCTCACTCACAAACACACACATACACTCATCACTGCAAAGATGCCAACTCTCAATGAAACTTTTCAGTAGTAATTGTGAATATTTTCAGTAGTTTTTTTATGTTTGCCCGTAGTCAGTCACATAGACAAAATTTGTGTTTTTGTTTTCTAAACTAATAAAAAAAAAGTTTAATTGTACCCTATTAAAAAGTGATCTTAATTAAAAATAAATAGAAACGTACCAGAATGGAATCTATTATCGAGCCTTCGCAGTTAGCGCGGCTTGAAAACAAAAAGCAGAAGAGAGAAAAGTTTAAAGCCTGAGAAAGACGGGGGGGAAGGGGAGAGAAGAGAGGCTCTGGAGAAGTCCAGGCTCAACACTTTTTCTCTTCAGCCGGTGATGATTATAAATTCGGTGCCGATTGCATCCAATAATTGTTTGTTTTAGGCTTTGGATGTTGTGCAATAACTCTTTGTGCATTTTTTTTAATCATTAAAAGAACGCATTTTAAAAACGTCATAGAATAAATCAATTCATATTTAAATTTCCATTAAAATATATGCTTTTTCTGTAACCCATACTAAACAAAATTTTCAAAAATATTCCATAGAAACTATGGAGAATCTGTAGTAGTTGGCATCTCTGTCACTGTAAAACAGCATAAATTAATTTCGAATACTTCAAAACGTGTAAACATATTGAGATTTCATAGTTGAATTTTTTTCATGATTATAATACTTTGCTTGCATGGTACAGAAAGTAAAAATATATCTGCTGCTGGTCACATTTAATATGGCCAAGGACTGCATTTTTACAAACCATAACAAGAATATTACAATAAACAGATAAGTACCAGAATATTGCAAATGTCTGACAGGCAGCGAACAGCAGTGTAAGTGAGCTACTTTTCAACTAAAATAGAAGAAAAGGCACATTTTAAAAATATATAAAAAAGAGTAATAGTAAAAATGCACAAAAAAGAAATAAAATTTATGATTTTAAAGTACTTTTGGAAATCCCTAAATTACCCTCAAATACTATTACATCAAAAATGTTAAAAGCGTTATTACAATATATTACTTGGTTTGAGGTCATAGCGGTTTTTATAAAGATCTAAATATTTAACAGTACATAAAAAAGTATTCCAAATAAAGAATTTGAATTAATTCAAAACACTCGTCAATAATTTAATTTAGTTATTAGATTATATTTTAAAATTGAAATTAATAAAACAAAAAAGATAAACGACTGCTCAAAAACAAAATTCCTTTGGAATGCTATTATAATTTTCTGAAGAGCAATGTTGAAGCGAATTCTGTTAGTGATACTGAGACATCAGAAACAGATTTTAATACATGAGTTTTGTCTTATTTGTTACATGCAATTCTTATTGAATTTACAGTAAATAAAAGTGTTAAATCTGTATTTCTGTGAAATTTCCATATGAGATATTGGAATTTTATTATTCCTTTTTAACAAGTACACTAATTACTATTATTTATGTCAAGGGATGATGCATGGATAGATAGAATCATGAGAGTCAATCCTATGTCTAGTCTAACGAAATTCTGAAGCACACTCTCCAAAACATAAGTAAAAGTTCACTAGGGATATAAAAGTTGTCATAATGAGTATGAAAACAAGATTAATAAAGTAGGGTCGGGTGGGGTAAAATGACCATAAATTTAGCTATTTTCAACTTTACTAAGCTATACATCTAAAATGATATAACATATTTAAAAAATTTTTATAAATATTTCACATTGGACTATCTGATAGTAACTACAAATTTTTGTTTTTTTCTTTTACAAACATTAAAACTGTTTGATCATTAATTCTTTTTGGCTTGTTATTATGATCATTTTACCCCATGGTGTGGGGTAAAATGATTATACATGAAAAAAATTAAACACACTCATAGAAAATGATATTATATGAATAAGATCATCTGGAAAATAGATAACAAATATTTTATTAAGCTGTTTTACACGAAATTTTAATTTAGCTATCAGAATTTATAATGTCCTCTACTATCGAAATTTGGCTTATTCAGTATTTGAGTTATCTGTTCAGTTTGAACTTCCTCGACATCGTCATTTTCTGGCAATGCGCATTTTTTCAAATAAAGATTTTGCAAAGTATTAAATTGTAAATAGCTCCTTTTCTGCAGACAAGATCTGTTCAAAAATGCTTAATAAAACTTTTACCACAGCACTTAAGAGCCAGCAGATACTTTGTCCGAAAGAGGCATTACGATATGCCATTTTGAACTCTTCTTTCAACTCTTTTTAAATAAGAATTGGGGTTTTCCTTCACAAAATTTCAAGGATACCATACTTTCTTTACTTCATGGTCTTCAATTTCATGCTTTTCTTCAAAATGTGCAGCAAACACATCCTCTGTTAGCATTTATTTATAAGTTTATGATTCCAGTATAGTAATTTTGGGTTATTTTTCTTATTTCCAGGTAAAAATAAAAGTAGAATAACGGAATCTATTTATTTATTCACGTTATTACTATTAATATCTTATAAAATATATTACAGATGAAAAAAAGAAATCTAAAATGATACATGCATTCTTTAAGTGCAAGCCTAGCAGTATGATCGTTTTACCCCACTTTCTTTGAACTACTCCAAAATAAAAATAATACAAATACAAATTATCTTGATACAGAAATGTATTCCTCAAGAATGACAGTAGGCTTTGTATCATCAAAATTTCAAGAACTTTAAATCACAAAAATGTTACAGCAAAGTAAATTTTAACCTTGTATAGATAGAGTCAAACATGAAACTCTAAGTGCTGCCATTACATATTAAAAGAATATTAATAATTCAAATAAATCAGTTTAAAAATATTGCTTGTAATATAAATGAGCTAAACAAAAATCAGTATGCCAATAAACCAATGCATTTGACATTTATTGTCTGCTTTTTGTAGACTGTTCATTTTACCCCACCTAACCCTACTATCACTATTTGTGTGAGAGGGATAGTTTAAATATAAAATTCCATTATGTTACAGCAAAATAGTACCAGTGGCACTTCAAAGTTCGAAAAAAAAAAATGGTAATAACAGTTTAGTGCCCATGAAAAATACCATTTTTTCTCCATTTCCCATAAAATTGAGATTACAAAGCAGTTTGTAAATTCATGAGAGAAGTTTAGTCCAGAATTATCACACCTAAACCTAAAGCTTCCGATTGGAGGTCACCAATTGGCCAGTGGTGACTGTTGAATTGTTCCTGGCAACTATAAAACAATCTGTCGATTGCAAAAATTTGCGACCTGCAAAGTTTGCCTATTTGTAAGCTAGAGCACAATACTGGGGATCATGGGCGTAGTCAGCGAGGGGCAGGGTGGGGCAGCTGCCCCCCCCCCTAAAATGAGCTAGTCATAGTGTCTGATTATGACAAACCGGGCATTCTCCAGTTAGACTCCATGCCCTGCCCCCCCCCCAATTAAAATCCTGGCTACGCCCTAGCTGGGGATGGGTATCGACCCCAAAGCAGAACATGCCCAAATCGACAACGTGTGTCACAAAGCCAACACCTTTTATAGTAGAACAACTCTGCTGCAGAACAATTTTGGGTACAGGAAAAGGGGGAGAAGCAAATGGGGAAGCAATGCACACGAAATTAATATCTGTTTCATGACCTCTCCACAAAAATGAAATTGGCGATCGTGAGACTTATCTTTCAGCGGGAGCAAGAGGTCAAAAACACGCCACTGGGATGCACCTTTTCACTGCATCACACACCCTGCCTGGTGCAAGTTAAGACTGATTTCCTCAGTTTGGAAATATGAAACTTAGCGACAAAGGGACAAACTCTTCATTTAAATTCTCGAAGTATCGAAAGTCATGTGATATAATTATGTACTTGGGGAAGTATTATACTACAATAATTATTGAGACTTTCCCCACTTAAGAAACCCATTGTCGGTTCACATTAGCTGAGCTATTGTTGCTCTTGATATGTTTCTAATTTGCTATTTTGCACACTGGATACATTTTTCTTCCCCATGTTGCAGTTTAACTGGCCATCCTGTTATGGACTATTTCTACGTATTATGCACACATATCGAGAAAACTGCAGATGACACCTAATATGTAGATCAAAAATGAAATGTTCAAGGTCATTTTTCGACCTGAAAATTTGCATGGTTTTGGATAATTTATTGATAAATCGAGAAATTTTTTATATTTTCCGAATGCAAAACTTGAATTTTTTGTTTAAATAAAGCAAACTGATGATTTGCACAATTTGTACAAAATTTAGCTTTCAATAATGGACACTATTTGGTATTTTAAAATATAAATCTTACACTCTTTTAAGCTTCCAACATATGACAAATGAATTAAAGTCATTTTAAGTTGTTTAAAAGTGCTTATTTCTTAAGAAATTTTGAGAAAAGTATATCTGTTATAAGAAATAAATTACATAAATTGATATTTATACCTATTAAGTTTTAACATTTTTTTTTTCTGCCAAATAAAAGAATAATGCTTTTTCTCCTCCCCCACCCCTTTATTTTTTGGAATGTAAGCTATTTTTAACTTAGCTAAGCTACACATATAAAATGTTACAACATATTTTTTTATAAAAATTAGCTAGAAAAATGTATATATATATAAAAAAAAATAATCCGTGCAAAACAATATTTAAAATTCACTTGAAATTATAAAGCAATCATTCAAAAATCTATTGAAATTATAGAACAGCAAAACCTGACTTAAAACAAAATCAAAAAGACTAAAACTCAGTATTTGTTTAATATAGATTTCCCTAACACAGTAAATATTTTAGACAGATTTAATAGCAATATATTAAACCATCATGCAAGAACAAGTTTAACAGTAAATACAGTGATATAAAACTGTTTTTTTATTATTATTACTGAATAAATTTGATTTAACATCTCAATATAAATTTTAAAACAAACATCAAATTGACTACATCGTCTAAAAAGGACATAGGATTTCCAATGAAATTCAATTAGAACTAGTAAATAATGCTTCAAAAGGATTATAATTTCTTTAAACTTACCCATAAAGCAGAATACAGAGTTAAAAACAGTGATCCAAAACAAATTGATGTAAATGGTAGTCTTTCACATGAGAAAAGATGTTTTAAGTGAGTACATGGTCCCCACAAAAATGAGAAACTAAAACAGCAAAAATTAAAAAATCAGGTAACTCGCAAAATAATAGACCAACATGAGCACACTGTAATTAATTTCTAAAGTTTTTTAAAAAATTTCTTTTTCAATTATGTTTCAGATCTCATTTAAAGTTTTTCATTAAATTGACATATTAGATTCATAGCATACTCCTTTTTGAAAAAAAAAAAAATAAATAAATTGCATGACATCCAATTCAATATTTTAATATAATTAATTACATAGTTATTTTTTTCATTTAAATAATTTTATGGAATTATTTAATTAATTAGGATACACTTTTTAATACCTTTTAAGCTCCGTTATTTGCATACAGGATTATACAATTTTCTTACTCTAAAAGTGCATTCAGACAGAAGGTTTTATTGACAATCTGGGATTTCATGATCAAACACTTCTAGCCTTTATAATGATCAGGCTAGACCATGTGACCCGCAATCTTTTTTTATCCATAAGCACATTCTAGAAGACTGGTCAGATGGTGGGCATCACTTATTTCTTTAATATGAATTTATAGTTGGACAAAATTTTACATATAATTTCGGAAAGAAAGAAAGAAACAGCAACAGTTTTACTCTGAAAACATAATTTAACATATAAAAATTAGTCTTAAAATTCTGATGTAAAAATAAATAATTACTAAAAATGCATACAAAATATAAAATTCTTCGTAAAAAAAAAAAAAAAAAAAAAAAAAAAAAAAAAAATGCATCCCTCAAAGTGAATATTTCTATCAACTATAGTATAATATCAAGTTTAGGTCAACTATAATCCAGAAATTCTCATCCAATACAATGGAGTTAAAGACAATATCACATTTCACTTTGAACTTATATCTGAGTTGGACTTCATTTGCTCTTTCATGTGGTTAATCATTAAAAATGAGAAAACTTGTACATTAATTAATTTTCAATCTCAAAACAAATTTTTCAAGTTATGAATGCAGTAAATTTTAGTTCTGTCACAACAATCATTTTTGCACAGTTTATATATATATATATATATATATATATATATATATATTTATATATATTTTTTAAGTCACTATCTAATAAAGTATAATTTCCTACTTTATTTTGAAAACAATTGTTTAATATTAGCTGAACTTAAAAGATAGCCTGTCTTCCAATTTTTTGTGTAACCAAAATACACCCTAAACCAAAATCTCTTTTTGGTAAAGAAGCACCAAGATAAAAATATGCTGAAATATGTTTAAGTTCACTCTTTCAGTGAGAATTTAAATTTCACTGTAGAGAGAGCACACCATATAATTAACCCCTATTAATTTAATAATAAGAGGATGAAAGGGGAAACCCTTTCATCCTTTTTTATTTCCCCTTTTTGGTATACTGTAAAAATGAGAAAACTTTTACATTAATTTATTTTCAATCTCAAAACAAATTTTTCAAGTTATGAATGCAGTAAATTTTAGTTCTGTCGCAAAAATAATTTTTGCACAGTTTTAATTATTTTTTTTTAAGTCACTATCTAATAAAGTATAATTTCTTACTTTATTTTGAAAACAATTGTTTAATATTAGCTGAACTTAAAAGATAGCCTGTCTTCCAATTTTTTGTGTAACCAAAATACACCCTAAACCAAAATCTCTCTTTGGTAAAGAAGCACCAAGATATAAATACGGCGAAATACGCTTAAGTTCACTCCTTCTGTGAGAATTTAAATTTCACTGTAGAAAGAGCACACCATATAATTAACCCGTATTAATTCAATAATAAGAGGATGAAAAGGGGAATTCTTTCATCCTCTTTTATTTCCCCTTAGAGTTTTGGTATACTGTAAAAATGTACTCTAAACTAACTACAGCAGCTTTTAACACAAGAACCGCGGTGTTTCAGATATACCTAAAACCACTGGCTGGGTCAAATTGACCCAACTTGTAGAATTCGCATTGCAATGCAACAATAATGTTATATTTCAACGGTAATGACATTAGTTCAATCTTAACATTCGCATTAAGTTTAATATTACATTAAAAGTACAAAAATATTGTTGCTATAATTCTTATTAGAACTGTGTCGCTTGAGATAAATATACCGCAGTATGGGTCAAATGGACCCGACTTGTAACATTCACGTTCCAATGAAAATGACATAATGGTATGCTCTTATACCATTTATTATGTCATTACCGTTCATTTTATGAATGATAATGACATTTATTTAATTTGAACTTCGGATTCCACACTTGTGGGAAGTTTTGGGTCAAAATGACCCATTCTGCGATATCAGGTATACATATTAAGAACAAAAAACAAATAAAAGTTATGAGCTTAAATTTTTTACAGATAATTAATAACATAAAATGAGGAAAAGTCATGATTTTTAAAAAAATTCAGTTCGTAACTTTGTGAAAAAAAAACGGAATCAAATCTGGTTTTGGGTCAAAATGACCCATCCCGTGGTTCTAGTGTTAAATATTTTTTCCCCATTAAAGTAAACAAACATTTGAAAATAATTTGATATGTTTAATTCGAATGTCAGATGTTCAAACTATACTAAAGTTCATTTAGAGGCCATAAGTCCTTGTATGTACAACAAACCACAAACACTGGGCAAGAAATAAACATTAGTATGAAAGCGTATTTACCTTCCAAAGAAAAATAAATTTCCTAAAGAATAAAGAAGACAAAATTTTCTAACTTTCAGTAGTAACACTGGCAAGTAAAAGAAAGCCTGAAAAAAAAAATGAATTTAAATAAATAAAATAACAATATATCTGGGAAAGTATTTATCGTATAAGAACAAGTTTAAATTTATTACTTATTGTTTTCTAATGATATATATTTATTTTAAATTCATTTTGGCAAAAGTGAAGATTAGGGAGCCTTGATTAGCAAGACTTCTTAAAGATAGCAAATTTGTGTGTCTCTGTGGTGTAATTTTCTTATTCCATAAATCAAGCTGAAACAAGAAATTCCATATTGCATTTCTGTAAACACGTCTGAATTTTTAGCTAATTATTTTTTTTTTTATAAAAAAGAAGGATCATATTAATTTTTTTAAGTGCAACATCATTAGTTTCTTTTTAATATTATTCAATATTCCTGTGACATCTCTCTATCTATCTATTTATCAATCTATCTATCTATCTATCTGTATAAATATATATATATATATATATATATATATATATATATATACACACTTTTTTCGGTTTAAGCTTGTTAATTGGCAACATGTGCTATCTGTTTTTTTCACTTTTTCAATGGATTATCTTGGGATTCCACATTACGTAAGTTAGCTATTCTATATTATATATATATATATATACATATAAATTATTTTCTTTAAGAAACAACCTTAAAATGATAGTTGATAAAAAAAAATTAATTGAAGATGTTTTCAAGTTTGGACAGTAGAAATATTTTTACAATTTTTACCAATGATTAACTTGGTAACTCAAATTCATAAATTATGATAACCTTGTGTTCAATGTGTATTGTACACTCTAATTTGATGGAAACTTGTGCTTGATTTATAACATTTTATTTGAGTATTAATTGTTTTGGGTTTAGGTTGAATCAAATATCTCTTTGGGAAATGCTAAAGAGTAGAGAGTATTGTGGAAAAGGGAGAGAGTTGAATCCAAAGTTGTACTGCAAATTCTATTAGACACTCACATTTTCTTAGAGGCAATAACCTATTTATACCATCGATTTACTTTGATAGTACATGGAATAAATTGACCGTTTCTTTAATCTCAAGCACAAGTTCCTTCCTTCACAAACCACTGCTTGTAGTTAGCACTAAATTTACCTCATCTCACTATGGGAGGAATCGGGAATCAACATTCAGAAAGATATCAACATAAATCTTAAAAATCTAACTTCAATTAACCTTACTGAAGTGACACAATTCTTGTCATAAATCAAGCCCTTAAAATCCCAAATCTCTAATTTTCGTACATTTCATATAAATATAAAGCATATTATGCTTAGGGTTTAAGCTGAGTTCAAAAGTTCTTCAAAAAAGCTAAAATCAGAAAAAAAAGCTTTAGCAAAATGCTAAAATACCTGTAAATACAACTTCACATAGTATTTTCGGTGCCTTAATAGTATTTCATTTACATTGTAAATTAAATATTAAATGTAGGCATGACATTTTTAAAGAATTTAGTTGCCATGCCTACATTTTCATGCTAAAATACCAATACGTCTGTAAATATGAGTTCACATAGCATTTTCGATGCCTTAATTGTGCTTTATTTTACATTTGTAAATTAAATATTAAAATGTAGGCATGACATCGTTAAAGAATGAATACACAGCCGTAAAAAAAACATTTTTTTTTAATTGAAATGAAAATTAATAATTGTACTTATCATTAAGAGAAAACAAGTTTAATTTTATGACAGTATAAGCCCAACATAATACATAATGAATTAATACTGAATATTGTTGAAATTTATAGTAAATTAAATGTCTTAGTAGCGATTTATATTCTTTTTCAAGAAATATTATTTACTTTATAAAACTGCATTATAGAAAGCTTATATACTTTATCGATCTTCCAATAGAAAAATTTCAAGAATAAAGAAAATAAAATATGTTTTTATTATTATTTAAAGAAAGGCTTTAGCAAAATAGCAAAAATGTCTTGTTTCATTTTCGCATTTTGCTAAAAATGCGATCGTAGAGGAAACCCTGATTATATGCTTTTGAAATTTTTGTTGAAAGCATATAAAATATTAAAAGAAAAATATCAGGAAACAACAGAAAACTACAGTATTCCAAACATTTACTTATAATGTTGTAGAGAAATGCTTGTATATCAGTTTTCCTTTCTTTTCCTCCTTTTATTTTAGCACCACACTACAACATTCCTTAAAATAAAAAAAAAGATATGATACAAACCAGGGTAAAGCAGAAAATTCCCATTACAATACATAGCAAAAATCCTGCTATTCTCTGGGTCTTACTCTGAAAAATGAAAAAAATTATTTACTTTATTTAACATGAAATGTTAAGATGTATCACTAAAAGAAAAAAATCTCATGTTAAATGATTTTTAAAAAAAAAAATCACTTAGCACTCAAATTAAATTGCTATCATCTTGATATTTTTCATAAACAGAGAAATTAATGCTACAGATGATGTAAGTTGGACCCTTTAAATTGTTTAACACTTATAAATTAAAACTATTAATACATTTCTCATTAATTAACTCAAGACACTTTCAAAAAAAAAAAAAAGAATTGTTAAATTTTAAATTAAAACATAGATTTTATTCATTTCAAATCTACTTATACAATACGCTATGTACGCGGTAACAAAATCGATGATATTTTATACTGGGAACGGCAACAACTACATATAAACATTGGCATAATAACAATAACACATGTACAAAATGACGTCAAATGGAGCAAGCATATTCGTTACTTTTATTTATGCCACACGGTAGCTAGATTACAAAATAACAATAATGGACATGTGAAAATGCAAGATCTTTCGATCTTCTTCACAGCTTTAAAATATCTAATTTACAATACTTGTCACATTTATCGTTAATCTAAAAATTTCACTATGCAGTGGGCTTAAAGCACATTTTAGCCAGTTTCTTTCACATTATTGTGAACAGGGATATGTATAAAATAATGCAACCATACTATAAAAACAAAAACATCAGGTTGCTAAGTTTGGCACAGTGCTGGTGTTATTCAAAGAGAAAAGTACTTATAAGCAGAACCAATGAATGGAAGGCACCACACTAAATACTAATTTGCGGAAGCCTGTAGTCATGGGTGCCTATAAGGGGGGGGGAAGGTAGGGCACTTGCCCCCCCCCTCTCCCCCTAGAGTTTTAGGTTAATGTCTCATGATGTATACAAATGGCAAAACCAGAACCACATTTGTTAAAAGTTTGAAATTTGCCCTCCTCTAGAAAATTTTTTTGGAGTTTGCCCCCCCCCCTAGAAAAATTCCTATGGGTGCCCATGCCTGTAGTTGCTGAAATTACTAAGTATTTCTGTAAGAATTTATACAACATGTTCCACAACATATCACTCAATGCAGTCTTTTTATAATCATTTAAAAATGGAAATGTCACAAATTATGTCTTTATGTAACATTTTGCAACATCAGTACTTGGCATGGTCATCATGGCTTTTATGATGACATCCAAAATTTGCAGTTAACCCTAGCCTAAATAAATTTAATCAAATACCGTTAAAACAAAGAAACTTGATTTTCGTTGAAATAAGTTCAATGATTTGGCCAACACTGCAGTAATCATAAAGAGGCAGCTAGCACCTAATAAAACCTCAGTGAAGAGGAACATGACTTTAAAAAATAAAATAAATTTAAATAGTTGACAAAAAAAAAAGAACATTAAAAGAACAAACACAAAAACAATACACATACACACACACCGGCATTTTCTTTGCGTCTCGAGGGGGGGGGGAGGTTAGGCTTTTTTTTACAGGCATTGTCAATTGGATGATTTTAGATTTTTAGCGGCCTTTATTGCAATTGTTACCGTGGGTTGCTCTCTTTCAAAAAACGGACCATTGCAGGGGACACTTTCTAAAAACGGGACATTAGTGTCCCAAAGCTGTGCTTGGGGACAACGGGACCAGCCACCTAAAAATGGCAGGTATAGTCACCTAAAATATATCTATCTCGGAGCCTTCTGCGATCACCAACCAACCGACCTGGCCAGTCTACGCACCTGTTGATGATGTAAATTATAGATTCGATATAATGTTTTTGGAGAATAGAAAGATTCCTCAAAATATTAGTGATATTTTTACTGTGTACAGAGTCTGCATAATTAAAATTATGGCCCCTATTAAAAGAAAAGGTTTATTCTAGACTGCTACCTTTGTACTGGATGCACAAACACATTTCAGTGAATGGGTGGAACTACCTCTTGCTCAACGCAAAGTATTTAATGGAGCTGATTTCATAAACAAAATAGACTTTCTGTAAGCAGGGTACCTATACTAACACGTCAAGGGTATCAACTACTAGTCCCTTTCTTGTACATTTTTTAATTCTTATTCATGAATGAATCTGTAATAATATTTTAATTTTGCCACGACAGGCACCAATATTTAAATTTCCTATAACTAAAGTCTTGTTAGTGAAAATCTACCAAAAAATGTACTGCATTTAAGTTAAAAATCGAATAAAGTTTACAACAAAAGTAGACTGTATTTTACTGATGATTATCGTAGTTTATGAAAAAAAAGTCAAAGAAATAGTCTTACAGGGAATTTAAAAAATGTAAATGGTAGAAATCGCAGGAAAAACATATGAAATTCAGGGAAAACGTAAGACCTGGAAACCCTACCTATCAACCAACATTATACAGTAAAACCTCACTATAACGATACTCGATACAATGATAAATCGCTCTATAACGATAAATTTTTGTGGTACCACGGTATTTCCATACAACATAATCTCCCCTCGATGTAACGATACATCCCTCTAGAACAATAATTTTACTGTGTCCCTAAAGTATCATTATATCGAGGCTTTACTTAATACCTTTATTCTGCAGGGTCGATTTTGAGTAGAGACCATTCATTTGGAAAATTAAAAATAATACAAAATATAGAGTTTTTAGTTCTGATCAGCAAGAATTCCTTCATCTGTATTGTGGGAAGTCGCAAAATGAAGTTTGGGTGAAAGTTCTAAAAGCAGAAAGGTGACTGAAAAGGGGGTGTTAAAGCAATCAAGTCAGGCCCAGACTGGCCAGGTCGGCTCGTCAGCGATTGCCGATGGCCCCCAGCTCAAGGGGGCTCCAGAGGAACCCCTGAAACAGTATATACTATTTTTTAATTAGAGTAATTTGATATGTGCATCAGAGTCATTGGATAATTTATTTCCCAGTTATCTTACGTCTTTACACAGTGGCATAGCGGAGGACCCCAGGAATCCTGCTGCTCGAGGGTACCCCCCCAGAAGAGACAGGGGCCCCAAAAGCTCTAAAATAGTTAAATGTGGATTTTAGGCACGTAAGACTAAACTTCAAATATTACATATTCTAATATTCCATTCCCTCTAAATTGATCAGTAAGAGGCCCCTTTTCAATCTCTAGCCGAGGGCCCTCAAAGGAGCCGGTCCGGGCCTGTATCAAGTATTTAAAAAATTAAACAGGAAGAATAAATGTAGTGGTGGATAAGTGTTATCTACACTTTAAAGAAAATATTTCCTCTTTTTTTTCCTCGAAACCATTCATTTTTCATGATTTCAAGATTACTGCAATTTAAATTAAATCCTCACCAAAGATGCACAACAAAAGTCTTTTTCTGCGGTTTTTAACCATGAAGAGTTGTTGTCAGCATCTTCGGACTCAAGAGAGCCTCTTTTAAACCAAGATTTAACACTCCAATCTGTACTCCACGATCGAAGTAAATTACTCTTTTCTTCAGATGTCCCAGATTCATTCCTGTTGAGATATTCTTTCAAACTTTTATTGATATCAATCGAAGTACTGTCAGGGGCCATCACACACAATCCATATAAATTAACTAAATTCAATTACGTGACACATAAATAAAAGATAAACAATTTCAATCATAAACGAATTGCTTTATATATGCTAAAGCTCAACTGTAGTTTTACTGCTGCAAACAAACGGCATGTTTGTAAACTACCCTCTCGCATTCAGCGAGGTTTCAACCATGGTTGGATGGATGTGGATATGGATTTGTGAAACCGAAACTTGAAGATTGCCATCTCAAAAAAATGACTCATTCATTGAGTCTTAGTATCTTGATTCTCGGTATTCTATTTTAATACGATTTGGGATTATTAATATTACTCAGAGCCTGATTATGACCAACAGAGAGCCCGGGCATTGATAAATTCGGGAACCCATCTATGAAATTTGTTTTATTTTTCATAAAATTTTGATATAAAAAAGAATATTTCACAACAGCATTTGAAAGTGGGGGGGGGGGCTTTCGAGCCGGGGGCTCTGGGCAAAGTCCCGATTTGCCTATTCGATAATAAGGCCCTTATATTATAAGTGTTATTTTATTATTATTGAAAAACAAATTTTTTTATAGTTTTGACTTAGATTTAGCTATAGCTAATAACTTACATCTAAGTTATTAGTTTTCCATGAAGATTGCACCTTTTATTGGACGAAGGTGAGTTGCACCCGCACCAACAGCTATCAATCAAATTGAGGGGCGAGTTGCACCGGAATCCTTATCTTGCTCCCCCCTCGAAAATATGCTATTGCTGACCCTTTGTGAGACCCCCAAAAACATCTCTGAGTCCAGCTATCGCTGTAGGGATCCCCTCGAAAATATGCTACCGCTGGCCCTTTGCAATACCGTAGGGTTCCCCTATGGTTGTCCCCCTCCCCTCCATTTCGCAGGTGTAACTTCCCCGTGGATTAAATTCATCAGCAGTGCAACTCGCCCTTTTCTCCCTCCGCCCAGTGCAATTAACCCATTCCCTTTTTTTAATGGAAATAAATAATCATAAGATTATTTTCACGTGACGTCACTGAATTTTTTCCCCGGTCAACTCGGATATTTAGGACCCAGAAACCCGCAGTGCTCTTATTCCTGGCCGCAACTACACTCGCTTCCAAAAGTTGAGTACGTTAATTTCCGTATGCAAATCTGAATTAAAGAAGCTGAAATTTTTACCGCAAAGGTAGAAGGAAGTATTAAATATATTAGGTAGCAGCCAATCACTGTTTCGAGTTGAGAAGTAAGCAAAACAAGCAGTCGTATAAGAAAATTTCAGTGAGGATATTGTGGAGGGTTACATTTTTTTTTTCAATGGGCGAGCATTTGCTCATCAAGCATTCGCCACTAATCAGGCCCGAATTACTGGCCATTTTATTATTGGAGCACCCAATAAGCAGCTTGCGTTACCCCTTATGAAAAGACGTACAAGTTAACACCCATGCCCAATCCGGGATTCGGACCCGATTCCAAGGCGTGATAGAATGGTTCTTTAGCCATTACACCACCTGGACGACTGTGGAGGATTACAGGAGTTGCTTGTAAGTGCTGATGGAAGATGTTTAGAACATTCGTAAGATTTGTCTTAAAGCTAGACGTGTTTCTATGGCTTCCAGAAGACGGAAGATACTGAGTGCTGGGGGCTGTCGGTCGCATTGAAATAGGATAATCCATCACATATGTAAGCTCTTTTCCCTGGGATTCATCATCCGTCATTTCAGGATTATGTAAACATTTCCAAACCAGCCAAATTGTTGTCCGCAGACCTGTAGCCGGTCGTCCAAGGGTTACGGCCCCAGCGGAAGATTGATATATTATTGTTGTAGCCAAGCGGAATCGAAGATCGACCTCCACACGTGCGACATCTATGATCACCACAAAGCGGCCATTAGTAAGACGATATCTTCCTCTACTGTTCGTCGAAGGCTACATATGAATAGTCGGTACTCCCGGGTACCACGAGTTCGTGTTCCTTTATAAACCCAATAAAGAGGTGCGCGATTAAAATGGTGCCGCCAGCATGTGAATTGGACTGCGTCTGATTGGGGCAATGTTATGTTCACAGAAGAGTCCAGATTTGCCCTACAACCCGATGATTAGTGAGTAAAGCCGGATTCATACTGGCCGTACCGCACCACTAAGACGCCGCAATGACGTCACGTGGCAAAGCAACACGGCACCCGCGCGGCGAGCGCCGAGGGTTTGCGCATTATCTGGCGAGAACAGATATTCCGCAGCGACCGCAAAGCTACAGCCAATTACAGAAGAGCTTTTACAGCTACAGCCAATTACAGAAGAGCATTGGTGTATTTACTTGAGGCACCGCAAGCTCGCCGCGCGAACAGCCAACGGTCCAAAACGGCGAAACTGTACGGCATGTTTGCGGTGCGGCGCGGCAGATATGAATCCACCTTTAGAGTCTGGTGGGGACAAGGCACACGAAATCGACCTGAGAACATCACTCATTCTGCGGTGGAAGCATCATGGTCTGGGCAGGGATTTCCAGTGGCGGCTTTTCAGGTGAAGTAGGTGAAGTGCCTCTTCACCAAGTATTGTAAGTAACAAAAAATTGTGTAACGTAAGCAAGCCATAATCCTTTTTCAAATTTAGTCTGTAAGAATACACTTAAATTTCTGATGAAAGCCCAATTGCCATAAGACTATGTGCTAAATCATGCTCTTACTATCAGTGAAGCCAAACTCTCTTCCCTCTCCTCCCCTTGAATAGAAACCGCGCGGTCAAAGAAAGCTTCAAAGACTTGTGTCACGATTGGTCCATTGTTAGAGTCACGTGGTACGCGGGTTCTGACGGGGTGAGTTGTGAAGTGCTAAGGAAAAATTATCTCTTCTACTGCACTTATTGGGGGGGTTGCCATGGTAACCCCAAACGCTTCATTCAGTTTTCAGCTTCACTTTCTATCAGGTGAAGAGATCCCTCAGAAAACGGTCTGTCTCTTCAAGTGAGAGAAAACCCAGCGTAGTGCATACGAGACGCTGGGCAGGCCGGATTAAAGTGCTCTCTGGCGATTTGTGTAGGAAAATGAAACCACGTGATTTGTTTGAGATTTTGGCACATGAGATTTTTACTACTGTCTTTTGAAAATTTTAGAGTTTCTTCTTGTGTTAATTTTAATGATAATAATAGTTAGTTTCTTTTCTGTTTATTCACATTCATTATGTTTCCTGTAAATGATATAGTCTGTAATGTATTACAAACACCGTTTGGTCGGTGGAATGATGACGATAAAAGAGATGTTCTTTCTCGTGGTCGACATAGAGCCTGATTAGCGAAAAGGCTCGAGAAGCTTAACCTTCCCGTCATAATTTGAAGGGGGCTCAAAAATGACTACAAAACGGATAAAAATTCAAAATTTTGTTTTTAAATGATCTTCTAAGTTATTGTAAAGATTTTTAATGAAGAGAAGTGAAAAGCTATTTTTAAGGTATTTTAGAAGTCTTGATACTCCATGCAGCAACATTTCTAAATTAGTTCAGTATGCGATGTCTATACTTGGGATATTTGTTCCAGTTGAGACAGAATTTTCTATTATCAGGAACATTTGGTCGGTAGAAAGGGGTAAACTTTCAATATGTAATGTTAAAAATCGTCTAAAGGTCAAAATTAATTCTGAACTTCCATGTTGTGATTTTTATGATGTCACCAAAACGAACAAAGAATTCCCGAAAAAAGCCCCATGTCTCATGAAAAATATATGACTAAATAAATAAAGTTTATTGTTTCAGTAGTAAGGAAATGTTTTTAGTTTACTTTTTACAGTAATTTTAAAAATACTGTAAAATCTCATTACAATTAAGTAAAGCATTGCGAAGATAATGAATAATATATTTTTATCTAAGGTAAATTTCAAATTAATTAAAAAAATATTTTTTTCAAATAAAATCATTAGAACTAATTAAATCAATTAAATATCCCTTTAACAAAGAAAATCATTAAAAACTTTACTTAATCCAAACAAAAAGGGGATAGGAGGCCCGAAATGAGACTGAGCTTCCCCTCACTTCAAAGGTTAATCGGGCCCTGGGTCGACCAGTGGAGGCATTAGGAATTAATGCATCGCTGAAAGATTAAAAATTTCTTTCCGCAGAAAGGCCTGTGCCACCGCCTAATTACCATGCTTAATGGACATGGGCACCGGCACCATAGGGCAAGGGGGGCTATGGCCCCCTCTGGATTTTTGTATGCAGTGTTTTCCCTTGCTTTTTTGCTCTTTTCAACATGGTAACTATACGTTAAAGTAGTCTTTGCCCCCCTTGAGTAGTCTTTCCCCCCCCCCACCTTGAGTAGTCTTTGCCCCCCTGGAGTAGCCTTTGCCCCCCCTGTGAAATATTCTGCCGACGCCCATGTTAATGGCTGCATCAGGTGTTTTTCATAATATTTTGGTATCAAGCTCTTCACCTGTTTTTTTTATCACGAGCCGCCACTGGGGATTTCATTGGGATATCGCACCGACCTGTAAATTTAATGGCGAGGTTCTGTGACAGCTGCACGACATCGAGATGAAGTCCTTAGACCCAATTGTGAAACTGTACGCTGCAGCAGTTGGTCCTTTTTTTCGTTTTAACCCTTTAATGCGCAGTATTGCCGCTCTGGCAACACCAAACTCTGACGTTTTGACTGTAGCCAGTCACGAAGAATAGGTTTGATTTCTATAAAAATAGTTGCGGGTGACAGAGCTCCACGAGAATCCTTTACTTTTTAGCACGTCATTTCCCCGTAAAAAAAAATTGTCACGACTATTTTTAGCAGCACAGACATCTGCTGAAAAATGGAAGAATGCGAGAATAGCTGGACAGATCTCCCAATGCTGGAAAAAGGGCAGCCGTTGCCATCGCTCGACTTAACTACCAGCAAGATGGCGGACGATCGAAATGTTCATCGCGTGCCCCAGATCTAGAGACCCTTTTTTGACGCAGCTGGCTGTGCCGGTCACAGCCAGCTGTCGTCAAAAAAGGGTCAGTCGTCAGAAAAGGGTCTCTATATCTGTGGCACGCGATGAACGTTTCGATCGTCCGCCATCTTGCTGGTAGTTAAGTCGAGCGATGGCAACGGCTGCCCTTTTTCCAGCATTGGGAAAGGGTTGCGCCTCAAAGGGTTAATGGATGATAATGCGCGTAGTTATAGAGCTGTCATCGTTGACGACTTTCTGGAGAGTGAGGTGATTGCGTGTATCGAGTGGCCACTTACTCTCCGGGCATTAGTCTTTGAGATGTTCGCGACAATTCCGCGACAATTTCGCGACAAAGACGGTTGTATTGTGGAATTACGGCCAATTAGCTACACGTGGGCTCTTAGGCCGAGGGGTGGGATGCCCTGCGGGGGGGGTTATAGGATGGACGCGAGACGAAAAATAGGTGTCTCGCGTCTCTCAAAACAACCTAAAATCTTTGTCTCGTCTCGCAAGATCCCTATATCGTAATGTTAAAAATCCTTGTCTTGTCTCGCAAAAAGCTGTAAATCTCTGTCTCGTCTTTTAAAAGGTCGTCTCGCGTCCATCCCTATGCGTGATGGTCCTTGTAAGGGGTCGTAAAACGTATTTACGCTAAGTTTCGGAAAACTCCGAACGGTTATGTCGGCGGACGCGACCTCCTTTTGAACCAGGCACCCTCCGCCTGCCGGTTCAGCGCGCTATGCGATCGGCCATTGGTGGGGCACTCGACAAAGATGGAAGATATCGCTTCGAAGGCTTATTTCTTTTATGCCAAACTTCGCGATAAATCACAAATAGCAAACCTTGGCTACTTTTCACATTTAATCTGGCAATCCTTGAATTATAATTCGCCCTTTCACCAGATAGACAGAAGTTTTTGAAATTAACAGCACTCAAGAGTTAAAATACGTGAAAAACACACTTTTTTGTGAACCACCCTTTATTAAGATCGATTCTTAAAAAATCCTTGAAAAAGATTTTTATGAATTTGTATTCGTTACATTTTAATGCAAGATTTTTATGACTATCTTCATTTTCCTTCGATATATGAAGACAAATATGAAAATAATGTTTTGGCTCCTCCTAACAGTTTTGAGACGAACTCGAAACAACAATGAAGATGACTGCTATGCATCTATGTACGTTTCATTTTAAAGAAAGAATTTTATGGATATCTCCATTTTCCTTTGAGATATGATAGCAAATTTGGACTCCCTTATCCCTGTTCTGATGCGAATTCTAAAAAATCCTGAAAGTGAATTTAAGGCATTTGTGTTCACTATATTTTTAAGCAAGAATGTTAGGCTATCTCTCCTTCTTGTGATATATGAAGGGAAATGAGAAAATAATGTCAAAGAACGTTTTGGCTCCTTACACCCGTTTAGGTGCGAATCCTAAAACACCCTGAAAAGGATTCTTACGCATTCGTATTTGATGCATTCTAAAGCAAGAATTTTACGGCTGTCTCTGTTTCCCTTTAAGATATGATGGCAAATTCAAAAATAACTTTTCGCCCCTTATCCCAGTTTTGATACGCATTCTAAAGAACCCTGAAAATCAATGTTCAGGCTGTTTAACCTGAGGAGCGAAAGTCGAATCAGGGACTAGGGGAAAAGCGTGAAATATGGGTGGTTTGGGGGTCCAAGCATACATGTCGCGCCATCTTTATTCATGTAATGGACACAATTGTTAGATGTATTTTTTAGAATTTCTCTGAAAAACTTTAGAAATATAATTATAACTTTAAAATTTAAACGATAAAATGGACTTTTCTTGATGTAAAATATTGTAGTAAGTATTAGAGATCAGCGCGAGTTGATTTTTTCAAATGAAATTCGATTGAAACGCCATAAAACTGCTGAAATTCTTTGAATTTCCGTCTGAAATATCATCTTCATTTATTTACTTATTTTTTAAATTAAATTGCTCCTATAAACTTAATGTTCATAAAGCATCGTAAAGTAGTTTCAGAAGAACCATTATAAATTTTTCAGTAGCTTTTCTACTGTAATTTTATTTTAAATCTTGATCAGAAGTCATGTTCATTAGGTTTCATAAACTATTACGAGTTTCAATTATAAAATTTGTAAAAGCAAAATGCAGTACATTTTTGGCCCCAAAACATTCTTAAATACATCTATAAATTTATACTTAAAAGTTACTTTTGAAAGAAAATTTTTCAGTCAGCCAATTTTGAATTTGAGTTTAAAAAACAACGTTTTTCCTTCTTTCTTTTCATGAAAACGGACTGGTTATTCAGATTTTAAATTTGCAGTAGTCCACAGTACAGTTCCCGAAGAAATATTCTGAAAAATTTCATTGTTCTAGGAATGTAAGTTTATTTTTTATCTGTAGTGAAAGTTAACCAAAAAGCAGACTTCTCCGAAAAAGTGGAATGTTTAATAATTTTTTTTCAAAAAATGAAGTAACTTTTCAAATTTGAAATTTGTTTCAGTTCACAGTATGGTTTCTGAAGAAACAGTCTAAAAATTTTCATATTTCTAGCATCATAAGTTCATTTTTCATCTGAAGTGAAAGTCTGTCAAAAGCGTTTTCCTCTGAAAAAGTGACAAGTTCCACTATTAAAAAAAAAAAATTAAATTGTTTTTCAAAATTTATTTCAATGTCAGTTCTCAATCTAGTTTCTGAGGAAACATTCTGAAAATTCTCATAATTATATCATCGTAAATTTATTTCTAATCTTGGTCGAAATTCGAGAAAATAGCGTTTTCTCTGAAAAAGTGTCAAGTTTAATAATATTTTTTAAAAAATTAAATGACTTTTCAAATTTTATAGCAATGTCAGTTCTTATTCTAGTTTTAGAGGATACATTCTGAAAATTCTCAAAGTTATGTGATTATAAGTTTACTCCCTATCTTGGTCGAAAATCAACCGAAATCCTCCGTTTTCAGGTAGAACAGCCTTAAGCATTTGTGTTCACTATACTTTTAAGCAAGAATTTTACGGCTACGTCTTTTTTCCTCTGATGTATGAAGGGAAATGTGAAAAGAACGTTTTGGACTCTTACGTCCATTCGGGTACAAATTTTAAAAAACCCTGAAGATGATTTTTAGGTATAACTGTTAGTTGCATTTTAAAGCAAGAACTTTATGGCCGTTTCTTTTTCCTCTGAGATATGAAGGCAAATGTGAAAAGAGCGTTAAAGAACGTTTTGGCTCCTTACGCCCGTTTGGGTGCGAATTCTAAAGAACGCTGAAATTGAATTTTAGGTATTTGTGTTAGTTATATTTTAGAACAAGAACTTTACGGCTATCCCTTTTTTCCTCTGAGATATGAAGGAAATGGGAAAAGAACGTTAAAGAACGTTTTCTCCCCTTACCTCCGTTTGTGTGCAAATTCTAAGAAAATCCGAAAATGACTTTTCCGAAAATGAACCGAAAATTGAAAAATCATAGTGCTCCAAAATCGCCAAGGGTAGCTCGCGCATTAAACAAAATGCTTTGCATTCAGTACATTTTTACGTCAAAGCCTTTTAACCTAGTTAGATTTCTAACTCAGTTTTAAACCCATGACGTCAAAATCGCGTCATTCTCAGGTGCAATATCTAACATTAATTACTGATAGAAGAAAAAAAAAGAAAAAAAAAACCTCACGTTATTTTACTTTTCTACAGTATCTGGTAGAAGTTTATTATTTACGCTCGTGATGTAATTTTTTTTGTAAAAGCTTGTTTAAGGATTTTCTAATGCATTTTTTTACACTCGTGAGATCAAAAATGACGTCCAATCTCACTCGAAATTATTGAAGATAATAAAATTAATAAATCTAACTTTGTCAAACTATGCTCACTAATGTGCTCAAATCGGACATTTTGAGTAGCTCTCTTACCCTGAAAAAATTGCGAAAAATCGTTAAAAATTAGGGAACGGGTGGATTTCCAGAATTTTAAAGCAGCCTACGAACTATTCTATACCGTTTTACGGGTATGTGCAAAATTTCAAGCCGATTGGTCGAACGGTGTGGTAGGAATTCCCGGGCAAACAAACAAACTTTCACATTTATATAATCGATTATTGACTGTCATGCCTTAACACTGATTATCTTTATGTATAAAAATATTCTGTTCGCGTGTATGTGACTGAACTCCTCCTAAACGGCTGGACGGATTTTTATGAAATTTTGTGTGCGTGATTATGTTGATTTGAGGGAAATAATTCCGTAAGCGGGGGCAGGTCGCCAAGCCAGATGTTGACAAAGCTTTCTCGCGTTGCTAAATACGCCAATCTGCAAAGGATTGTGCTTAGAATATATAGAGAACTGTTTTAACGGCAACCTTAATGGGTTAGACGTTGGCAACAAAAAAAGTGGCCAACTAAACCTGCCTCCGCTTACGGAATTATTCCCACCAGATCTTTTTAACTGTATGAATTTCGAAAAAAAAAATTAACAAATTGAATTTTGGAAATTTTAATAACATTCAAATACTCTTTTGCGAAACGGCAAACAAAAAACAAAATGTGTGCGTGGGATTTTACACATTCGCGTGCGTTAAAATCATTTATTCAAAATTAAAGCATCGGCGCTTATGTACGTAAATTCAGAACTACAAAAAATTTTAAAAGAATTGTTTTAACAAGCGAAAATAAGATGTACACATATGTGCTGTATACTGTGAACGAAGATGTATAGGTGGTTGATGTGCAGTTTTAAATGGTGACGTAAAAACGTCGCCAATATCCCTTGCAATGGACGATATCGATACGAGGCTATTTCAATGACGTGTCGGTGGAAAATACAAATTTGAACTAATCAGATTGAAACATTGACTGTCAACTGAAACTACATTTTACATTGATTGGTTGGAGGTCACGTGTTGGCTGAAAAATGACGTCACACGGACACCGTCCATTTAAAAAAAATCAACTCTTCTCGTAATAGCATCTAACAAATATCGATTCAAGAGCTTATATGCCTCGTTAGAGCTTCTATTTTATTTTTATGAAAAACTGTAAAATTTAAGGAATATTACATTTTCACGAGGAAAAGGAAAAAGATCACTAAACGAGCTGGCATAAAAAAAAATAGCTATTTAAAAGTCATATTTTATGCGTGTTCATACATTACAATCACTGAGTGAAAAATCAATCATCCCCTGTTTTCCTACCCCTAGGGTTGGAATATTTTCTTCAAATCTATATGGGACCAACTTCGGGGTTATACCCTTTCCAATAAAAAAAGAATTATCAAAATCGGATTACTCTGTAAAAAGTTATGCGTGGTCATACATAAAAATCATATATATATATATATATATATATATATACGCGTCGACTTGAGAACCTCCTCCGTTTTTCGTCGGTTAAAAACACACACCCACAACAATAAAAGGACGACACTCCTTTCGTAATACAAAAATACGGTATATATTTCAGATTGTACATAGTTACAGAGTAAAATAATAGACTGTATGGCATTGAAAATTAAAAATCTTATTTTTCCTTACTGTGTATATATGTTACTGTGTTATATAATGTTGAATATTAACACGCAAAGTCTCTTTAAATCTTGCCCGTCTTTAGGCTTGGTGTCGATCTATTAAACTGTAGATCCATGACACAGCTCTGCTACTTTTGAAAAGATAATCAGTTGCTATTACTTCTCTGAAAGCTCTGAAAGTCTTCTTCATCAGGGCTCCCTCCATCGTCGGTACTCTCCCAACCAGGGCCTCCATCGTCGGAACTCTCCCAACCAGGGGCTCCATCGTCGGGACTCTCCCAACCAGGGCCTCCATCGTCGGAACTCTCCCAACCAGGGGCTCCATCGTCGGGACTCTCCCAACCAGGGCTTCCATCGTCGGTACTGTCTCCTTCATGGCTTCCTCCGTCGATATTCCCCCCACCAGGGCTTCCACCGTCGGTACTGTCTCCTTCGGTAGTCTCTCCACCAGGGCTCCCACCGCCGGTAGTCTCTCCATCAGGCTCGCCTTGAGGATTGCAGTGGATAAACGGCACGGCCAGGTAAAAGGGCAGCAGCGCAACAAGTGAGAACTCCATCTTGTCTGCAGCGGGTAAAAGCGATGTTTCGACTGTTGGTGTCTGTATATATACTTCAGGTTCCAGGTGGAAGGGGTAAGAAAATCAAACAGGATATTGCTATACTGTTTTTTTCCTCTTACGACTGACGTAATTTCATATTGCTTTCATTAACTGAGTTTGGAAACTCATATGACTCCTTTTTTGAAGCGCTATTAGGAAATATCCAATTTCTGCATCCCAAAACAATAGTAAATTGATCAAAATTCTAAACTTTTGACAGAAATTAAGATTAATGTGGTTAGGCCATTTCTTTCTTCTCCTCGGGAGAAATAATATTGCATCGTTTCGAAATTAATTTTTGTAATTTCTAAATTAAACATGAAATGCTTAAACAATGGCCATTTAAATGATATCCTTTGTTTGACAGCACCTTAACCATTAATGATTTTTTTTTTCTATTACAGGGGAGAAATATTTATTTTACAAAGTTTTTACGGCTAAATGCATTTTCATAGAAATTTTATTGTTTATCACCAAATCGATCTACATCTGTGACAGCCAGGAAATTTGTAGAATTAGGGTTATTTTTGAAATCAAAAAGTACACGGAACATTGAATGCATTAAGGGCCATTGCAAGAGCAAATCGGGCAAAAAAAAAAAAAAAAAAGAAAAAAGTTTCCATCACCATCTCAGAATTTCATGAATTTTCGAAGTGAAAACTTTTTTAAGCGCGTAGGGCACTTTTGAGATGGAGAAAAAAAGCATTGAATTGGCGTGACCGTCATGCTGAGATAAATGCGGAGAAAGAGTGTGAATTGTTGAAACTTCCAACATTCACTCTTTCTCCACGTCCAAAGCATGGCTCACTGGGATAAGTACAGGCTGTCCAGAAAGCTCCGTTTTTCCGTACGAGTAAATTTTCGCCTCTTCGCCGATTTGTCGCTTTTATCCAACGAATCACTGTTGCCAACTCTGCCGGAGAAAATATGCCTAAAATCAAAGCTAAAATTATCCAGGAATGGATAACAATGGCCGCATTCGTAAACGCCAAACGAGTTGCACTCGTGCAACGAGTTTATCGTTTACGAATGCAGCCAATGTTTTCAAGCCGAGAAAAAAAAAAAAAAAAAAGAAAAAAAAAAAAGCCGTGCTTTGGCGCCTTTTTTAGCACTTGAGTGCTATTTCGCTCGAGCACGGTTTTTGTGTAGACACGATTTTCCTACAGTTAGTGCGTCTTGTCACTTTTCAAGTATGTTTTTTTTTTATACTTAATTTATTTTCAAATGTGATAACGTAGAGAGGAGGGGGGCATTAATAAAATGAGAGAGCTGAGAGAAAAAAAAAAGGCGCCAAAACACGGCTTTTTTTTTTTTTTTTTTTTCTCGGCTTGAAAACATTGGCTGCATTCGTAAACGATAAACTCGTTGCACGAGTGCAACTCGTTTGGCGTTTACGAATGCGGCCATTGTTATCCATTCCTGGATACTTTTAGCTTTGATTTTAGGCATAATTTCTCCGGCAGAGTTGGCAACAGTGATTCCTTGGGTTGGATAAAAGCTACAAATCGGCGAAGAGGCGAAAATTTACTCGTACGGAAAATCCCATAGGAGAAACTGGTTTCTGGACAGCCTGTACTTATCCCAGTGAGCCATGTCCAAAGTAACGTCCGCTGTCGCCGTCGCTGCTGTCAAGAGCTTCTTTGGCATCTCCTCCTAAACCATGGGGATTTGAGTTTCGAATAAGGTGTCCACGGATTCTGAAAATTCCGAGGAGCCTGATAAGCTGATTCTAAATTTCGAAAATCGAATTATTTTAGAAGATATTAATAAAAAACTGAAAAATACACATAATGGTTGCCAGATTTGGCATAAAGTCATTCATTCCCTTGCAACGAAGCAATTCCAAGTATGTAGAATCTCGTGAAATTGACAAACATGAAGTAGAATGACACCCATTTTACGCTAACTTAAAAATTATATGAAATAAATAACTGAAAGTGTGTTACACAAAGTTGACAATTTTCAAATTGTAAGATCGCTTAGACAACAGGACTTTAGAATTAGCGATTATTAGTTTTCCCAAAACAAAAAAAGTAATTGTAACTGATTTTAAAAGCGCCATCTTGGCATTAGGTACGATCTGGCAAGATGGTGTCTCTCCAAGCAGCGTGAACTAAACCGCGAGTTACAAAATGTTCAGAACCCAGAATCTTGAAAATGAAAAATAATTAAAATGCGAATTATTTTAAAGCCGGTTGGGTTCAGCTTGTGTATTTGCTACCAGTCGAAATATTTGGCGGCGTTAACTATGCCATTATAGCAGTTATAGTACAGATTGGATATTTGCCAGCGCGACGAGATGATATATTTCGTGGTGCTAAATATGCCAATCTGCAAAGGATGATGTATATGAATATATGGATAACGGTTTTCCCGGTAACCTTACATGAACAGTAATTATTGGTTATGAGCATGTGCAAATCGCCAAATAACGAAAAGTCGCTATTCGTGACAAGCTATCCTCTCTAATCCGGAGTTTTCATCAAAGAAAACATATGAAGTACTGTTTTCTTAAAACAAATTACTAAGAATACATACACGTATGCCGCCAAATTATGAAAAATCGCCATGGGTGGCAAATACGCAAGGTGTCCCATATGTTTTGCATAATTAAAATACAGTTGAGGCAGATGGTTCTGATTTTATTACGCTTTAGCTCCTAATTAATATAACTTTTGAATGGGAACATTAAATATCATTGTGTTTCTGAGGAGTGCAAATAATTTTTCCAGCGATTATACGTGGAATCCGCACTCCAGGTGGAGTATAGCTCAGGACCCGTACAAGACGGATTCCCATAACACGGAAATATCTACTGTGTTATTGGGGGGAGGGGTCTACTGTAGTGTGAAGTTTAAATTTTTATGTACCAAGGAACATGCAAGAACCAAGCAATGTGTAGCTCAGTAACATTCAATCAGATCTAATCTTTGGGTTTTTGTCTGTTGAAATCGAAATGATGCCTTTTTTACGATTAAGCCTTATTAGGGGCCAAATGCTTCATGCGAAAACATCGATCTAAGCCGCGAGTTCTAAAATGTTAGAACCCAGCATCTTGAAAATGAAAAATAATTAAAATACAGATTATTTTAAAGTTGGTTCGGTCCAGCTGGAGTATTTGCTACCAGTCCAAATATTGGGAGTCGTTAACTATGCTATTATAACAGTTATAGTACACTTTGGATATTTGCCAGCGCTGCGAGATGATATAATTCGCGATGCTAAATACGCCAATCTGCAAAGGATTGTGTACATGAAAATATGGATAACGATTTTCCGGACCCATACATGAGCAATAATTAAAGGTTGTGATCATGTGTAAATCGCCAAATAATGAAAAGTCGACATTGGTGGAGAGCTATCCTAGCTGTTCCGTAGTTTTTATCAAAGAAAACATATGAAGTACTATTTTCTTAGAGATAATTATTAACTACTAGCTGCGTGCCCGTTCTTCGCACGGTAGGAAACGAATACTTTACTAAAATATAATCGTAACTATCTATGCGAAAACAATATGTCAAAACGTTCAAGTAGTCCTTTTGTTGAAACTACCGCGGGATGTATTACGCAACATAGGATTATGATTCAGTTAGTTTAAGACGATCGTTGAAAAATAATGAATATAGCACTTTTAATTTCACGAAATAGTTATTAACGTGGTATACTGCGCTTTAATCCATATTCTCCAAACAAATCTACTATTACTACCAGAGAAAAAAAATGAGAATACTATCTATTATTTATATTAATCTATCTATCTCCGTTTCTCTGCCTTTAATGCCCAATTTAAAAGAAACAGATTAGATATTTTAAACCAATGATGCCTTTCTACTTTTTGGTGATTCTGTGAAATTTATGATTGCCATTAAAAAAAAAATCTCCATATATTTTTAAGCATAATTCTTGTCTGATTGGCGTATTTAGAACAGCAAAATATTTCATCTCGCGGTGGTGAAAACTTCCAATCTGTACCAATTTAAATAGTATTTAAATCCACCATGGTTCAGGCTGGTGAAAACATCAAACTGTGTAATCTCGAGGAACTGTTTGGAATTGCTCGAATTGCGAATAGAGCGTTAAATTGTGTCGCAGAGTTTACGAATTTCATACAACTTTTAATCTATGACGTCACGTTCTGACCAGGATAGTCGAATTTAGTTATTTCGCGCAGTAGTTTTCAAACGGAGTAATATTGAAACGTATGACGTTGAAAGGCATTGGCGTTATTCCTAGCTAATCGGTATTTCAAATATTTTCCGGAGCTATTTTGCTAATGGCGTAACTTTCGTGCAAGAGCTTGTTAAGCTGCTATATGTAATATAGATAATATACTACCACATGTCGTCCAAACTTGGCAACATTTTGCACGATTTTTGGGAATACCGTATTTTCCGGTAATAACGCCGCGGCGTTAAACAATATTTCTCTTTTTCGGAAACAAAAATGCGGCCAATAACTGGGTGCGGCTTGTAAGTAGTTCCAGAGTTACAGCTGATCATTTAACCCCCCCCCCCCTCAAAAAAAAAAAAAAAACCTTAAATCTGGTTAAGGAACAAAATAATCCATGATCTTTTTCCGTTCCTATAAAAGTCTCGCATGGCGAAAACCCATCACGGTGTTTACGTATAGTAACATTTTTCAGGAACAAAAAACAGTACTTTGATCGGGCATCGCAACCAATCGCATCAAGTAACTCTGTATGCCATATCAGAAATAACTCCTCCCATTTTCCACCTCCAATATTCGCCAGCGCTAAACCTTACCTATAGGCGTCTAATTATACTCTATGTTCCAAATCTTTTTCAGCATTACAAAATATGAATATTCGCGTTTGGCAACAACTCAACTTAATTTTACTTTACGTTCTTCGTTCGATTTTATTCATTTTATTAGTGTTCTTGCTCCGATACTGATTATTTTCCATTATGTTTTCGAACAATTCTAAGCGGCGAAGTTATACAGCAAAGTTTAAATTAAACGCTATCTCATTAGCAAAAGTGAACGGCAATAGACAAGTAGCACGAGAACTGAATGTGGATGAAAAACGTGTAAGAGAGTGGCGAAAGCAGGAAGAAATACTGTTGAAAATGCCGAGAGAGAAACGAGCTCAACGTCGCGGACCGAAAGCACAGTGGCCAGATTTGGAAAAAGAGCTTTGTGACTGGATTGAGAATCAAAGGGAAAATGGTCGATCTTTATCAACTGTTTTAATAAGAATAAAAGCAAAACAGATGGCGGCAGAGAATGGTCTGGCCGATTTTAGAAGTGGACCATCATGGTGCAACGGATTTTTTAAAAGAAATAATCTGACCATGAGAGCCCGGACAACTGTTGGCCAGAAATTGCCCGAAGCTTGGGAAGAGAAGAAAACTTCGTTTTTAAAGTTTGTGAAAGAAGAGATTAAAAACTATGCACTGAAGCCATCGGAGATAGGGAATATGGATGAGGTCCCCATATCGTTCGACATGCCTGCGTCTCGCTCAGCAGATTTTGTTGGTGTGAAGTCTGTCCCTATCGTTACAACAGGGAATGAGAAAAACAGTTTTACCGTGGTGCTTTCATGTTTATCCTCAGGTCATAAATTGCCTCCGATTGTTATTTTTAAGAGGAAAACAATTCCTAAAGAAAATTTCCCTAAGGGAATAGTAGTGCTCGCAAATCAAAAAGGATGGATGAACCAGGACGTTATGCAGGAATGGGCCGAAAAATGTTGGAGAAAAAGACCGAATTTCATTTTTCAAAAATATTGTCTACTGATCATGGACTCGATGAAAACGCACCTTTCAAACGAGACGAAAAAATTTCTAGGATCAGAGAAAACAAGACTGGCAATAGTGCCTGGTGGGTTGACTAAAATATTGCAACCTCTGGATTTGTGTATAAATCGGGCATTTAAAGCTCGCATGCGTCAGCACTGGGAATCATGGATGTCGGCAGAAAATCATACGTTTACGAAAGGAGGCCGGATCCGTAAAGCAACTTATACCGAAGTTTGCGAGTGGATTTTGGACTCTTGGAATAAAATTCCGAATGGTATGGTAGAGAAAGCCTTTCAAAAAGCCGAAATTATCGATTTTTCACAAAATAGCGCTAATGGGATTCCTGCAATTTCTAGTGTGTCTTCCGATGATGAAAACGGTTCAGATGTTGATGAACTTTTGCCATCTGAATACTTAAAAATGTTCCAGAGTGACACTGAGGACGAGGATTTTGACGGATTTTCTGAAGTAGAAAACAAGTATATATATGTAATGTATAAAAAGGTAATTTGGGTTTTACTAGTTTGGGTATTGTTCAAGCAGGTACTTTCACTGTAAGTTTTGCTTTCCTGTCATACTTGGCACGCGCGTTCTGTAGCTATGTTTTATTTATTTTGTTATTTGTCAGTAATCAGGCAGTCGATTCTCAGTTCTTTAGGGCCGACGTCCAGTTAAGTGCGTTTCAGTACGCTATAATGGGAACCCAATGTATTTTTCAGAATCTTGAAGACGCACTGCGGAGAAAAGTGCCCCCACTGAGCGGTGGGCGTGCTTTTGTGGTTTCACGCATTATCCTTTGGCGGTGGTCATTAAAAGTCAATAAATTCTTCGACCCTGCACTGTATCCCCCCTTGTACAATGCCTTGACTATTAAAAAAAAACCCCGCTGCGTCCGGAAAAAGACGCAACTGGACCTCGGCCTTTAGAGTTTACACGTGTCCCCACGCCTTTGTAGCCCCGGATGCGGGTCATGTTGGTAAATGTGTGTGGTTCGATCAGAGATAAGAGAGAGGCGGAGTTATGTCATACCAGCACACGTGGTATGATGAGCGTAAATACTCCCGCACATCGAAAATCGAGCGACTTCTGCCACTGGAACTGCTTAATTAGTCCACGCTGATTTTTGTACCCGACTCCCCTCCCCTCTCCTCTTCTCATTCTATATTGTAACTTAAAGATAATGTTTAACAAACCGTTTTACCTGCCTTAACTCTGGAACTTTACTGAAATATCTGACGTCTCATATATGCATATGTATATTCTAAAAATAGATAAATAAATTGTACTAATAATGACGTATCGACAAACATCGTAAATTTAAATATTGCATGGTAAGTTATTTTAATTATAATTGTTTAATTTTATGTGTACAACTTTATAGTATTACCTAAAATAACACATATAAACTTGATAAGCTTGATTCTATAATACTTTTAAAAAAGTGCGGCGTTAAACTAGTTCTATAAATAGAAATAATTATCTATTTGCGGCGTTATTACCGGAAAATACGGTACATACAATGACCGTCGTCAAACCGATAGCGAATACTATGCATTATGTTCAGGGGCGTAGCCAAGGGGGGGGGGTTAGGGGGGTCATAACCCCCCCCCCATGAGGAATTTTTTGCCATACAAAATGTATATTCTTCACTCCCTTATCACACTCATGTATGCATATATGTGAATTTCAGTAGTCATAACCCCCCCCCCCCATAAAAAATTTCTGGCTACGCCCCTGATATGTTAATTAGTATTTTGCATCTGCTGGTGACATTTGAATTTCCCATAAATTTAAAAAAATGCAAGTTTCCTTTCCTTATTAGTCCGGGAGCCAGCTGTCAGTTTGGGGTCATCATCGCAAAAAAAAATCTGAGATTTTTTTACTTCGGTTCATTTTATATTGTAAGTTAAATAAATGAACGTCAGCTGACAGAGTAGCAGCGGGTGTAGCCGCCCCCGCCCAAACATGTAAAATAATTTAAAATAATATTATAATAAAAAAGTTGATGCTTTGTACATGTGTTTATCACGTTATATATAAATGAAAAAAATAGTCAGCTGACTTTATAGCGGTGGATTATACGTAATCTGCCTATGATGAATCTGCATTTGGCTGTATATCGGAGGATCGTACGTCAACATGTAAAGAATACCCGTTAAGTAAAACAATAATAAAAAAGCTGAAATTTGGTGAGGTGACAGTTAACTTTATCAGTTTTATGAAAAAAATAGTCCGCTGAGTTTTTCGTGGTGGAAAAAGTCCTCAGCTGGCGATTGAAAGTTACAGCGTCTTGCTACACGTACAGGCGCCTAATGTATTTCACTTGCATCAGCTGATCACTTTTACACCGCGAAAAATTCAGTGGACAACGTCTTTCAGGTAACTCGTGTTCAACAGCTGAGCAAAAAATAATTAACACATAACTTGAGGTACGAAATTTTGGTTTTTAGGTAATGAATGCGAATTTAAGAGAAATTTTCTTCGATGTTTACATGTAGGGAAGGTGACCCAAAATGATTCCTTAAAGGGGAAAACTTGCACAAAATAACATAAATGTTAAATAAAACTTTGACCCTTTGCCACAATATTTTACACTATATTTTGCATCATAAACATATTTTAATAATACTTTAAGCTCAAATTGAGTAACGAAAAAAAAAAAATAAATAAATAAATAAAATAGAATTTTGAAGAGTCCAAAGTATCATTTTACTCTCAGCCACGGACAAAATGATCCTTTCATTTGAAAATTATCGCAAATTGATTTTTATCGGCAGAATAAAAGATGTAAAAGTAATTATGACTATACATAATGAAATAAAATAAGTTGTACAATCATATAGTATGTATAATTTATTTTATGACAATTTTAAAATAGAAAAGTGTCACAAACAATAAATGGAATATTTCAAAATTATAATTAAAAAATTGTGGCCTACAATAAACGCAGAAACGAATTAAATAATTTAATGGGGAGTCGTGGATTTTGAGAACGTTTGAAGGGCTGCCATGATGGCTAGGGCCCGGTACTGGAGTTTCTTCAGTAGATGGATCATTTTACCCGGCAGTATGGCTGCCCACTTTAGTTCATAATACTGGAACTCGCCGAGAAGCATAAACTAAATAAGTGCAATTCACATCTAAAAACATACTCTGCTCAGTCAACCAAGTCATATTTCTATAAATATTGTATTTCTAAATAAATAAGGAAGTTGTGATTCCCTTTACCTCGTAATAGATATGATAAAACTCAGTTTTTGAAGAATTATACTCAGACACGTAATACACCGATCGCTTAAATATCGCCATTGCTTCTTCTTGACTTGGCACAACTAGTTTATGTGCTATCCCAGCGGTTCTCACCTTTTAACGTCGCGCCCTTCCCCAACAAAGGCTAACTTACGGTGGCGCCCCCCCCCCCTCACATTTTTCAACATACATTCAGTTTTTAAATCTTTGATGAACATTTGATGAATGAACATTTAGTCTAATTTTCTACAAAATAATGTTATCGGTAAAGTTTGAATGAACATTTTAAGCGAAAATGGATATATTTGAGTAAAAATGAGAATAAAAAAGATGATTTTTTTTAAAAACATGCATTACTACTTGCTCTTTGGTTTTTCTCGCACCCTCCCTGCAAACGCTTTGCGCCCCCCTTGGGGGTCGCGCCCCACAGGTTAAGAAACGCTGTGCTATCCGATAGGTAGCGCGACCTGTATCTAAGAAAACATAAGTGGATCGTTTTACCCGCTAGGATTATTTTAGGCCACCTTCCCCTATATTTTTCTCATTGTTATGTATTTTTATTATATAATTGAGAATGTAGATAGCAAATTCATACGCTTCAGCCAATTCATAGACGCACTGTGAGACGCACCATGTAATATAAAAAATCTGGAGTGACTCCACTCGACTTTCCGAACACTTACAATTAAGATCATTACCAAGCATTTAAATAAATTTTAATCGATGAATAATTCAAATATATATACCAAAATGAAGCTCAATCGAATGTATCGTTTAAACGCTAGCGCACTTTCAAGAATTTCTCTCCATAGGCTATAATGTAAAAGGAATTTTTGGCGTAGCCCTGTAGAAAAACTATAAGTCCTATACACATCAAAATCGATACCGGTCTTACGATGGTTGTTTATAACATGTACACCCAATTTGAGCTCAATCGAATGTACCGTTTAAACGCTAGCGCACTTTCCAGAATTTTCCCCCATAGGCCATAATGTAAAAGAAATCTTTGTCGTAGCCCTGTAGAAAAACTATAAGTCTTATACACACCGAAATCAATACAGGTCTTGCGACGGTGGTTTATAACATATATACCTAATTTGAGCTCAATCTAATGTACCGTTTAAACGCTAGCGCACTTTCAAGTATTTTCCCCCATAAGCCGTAATGTAAAAGAAATCTTTGTCGTAGCCCAGTAGAAAAACTGGCTTACTTAAACGCTAGTTACGGGGTTACGGGGTTACCCCGGAGTTACGGGAGTAA
Organism: Cheiracanthium punctorium; assembly: GCA_038373885.1. Taxonomy (NCBI): domain Eukaryota; kingdom Metazoa; phylum Arthropoda; class Arachnida; order Araneae; family Cheiracanthiidae; genus Cheiracanthium; species Cheiracanthium punctorium. The sequence goes on along the minus strand of JAWZYV010003229.1, from coordinate 10,617 downwards.
CGGAGTTACGGGGTTACTGGGTTACTTAAACGCTAACGTTACTTAAACGTTACCGTTTAAACGCTAGCGCACTTTCCAGAATTTTCCCCCATAAGCCATAATGTAAAAGAAATCTTTGTCGTAGCCCTGTAGAAAAACTATAAGTCTTATACACACCGAAATCAATACCGGTCTTGCGACGGTGGTTTATAACATATATACCCAATTTGAGCTCAATCGCATGCCCCGTTCAGGAGCTATCGTGTTCACTCACATACACAAACACACTACACACATCACACTACATACATACATCTCGTAAAAATAGCATAAATGAATTCAGAAGCCCTCTAAACGTGTAAATACACCAAAATCTCGAATTCGAATTTTTTCATGATTACAATACTTTCCTTACATGGTACATGTTCGGAAAATAAAAATTGATAGATATCAGAAACCAAGAAAGTTGAAGCTTTGTAAAAGTAGTTCTTTATAAATGTTACCTGATAGAAGTTGTCCGCTGAATTTTTTACGGTGTAAATGTGATCAGTTGATGCAGTGAAATACATCAGGCGCCTGTGCGTGTAGCAATACGCTGTAACTTTCAAAACGGATAGAAATCACAAAATCTTTGAACTCCAAGTAATGTACGGGAAAAGGTCTAATTTTATTAATAAAGTTAATTGATCAAATGTGTACAAATATTAGGGTCAGAATTCTATGAGATTTTTGTCCGTTTCAAGCACCTGGAAACACAAAACGTGGTCCAAAAAAATAAAAAAGTGTTTTTGTCGTTCTGTCCGTGATGTTTTTCTTGTGAAAAAGGCTGAACCAAGTGAAACGAAATTTTGTGTGCATGATAGGTAGATACTCAAATTAAACTGCAGGCCTCCAATTTTTTGAACATTTTGATCATGTTTTGAGATTTTGTGAAAATTTATTCAAAATATGTAAATTTTTATTCGCGCATCACATAATAACGACTAAAGGGAACGAATGAAATTTAGACTATTGACTGGTAGTCACTCAACTTATATTATAAACTTTGTGGTTTTGAAAATTTTGATTTTGAGATTTTGCGAAAGTTAATTCAAAATAAATAAATTTTCGTTCGTTAAACACGTAATAACGAAAAAGTTAATGAAATGAATTTTAGACTCACTCAACTTAAACTATAGAGTCGAGTTTTTGTTGAAAATTTTAATTAGATTTTGAGATATTGCGAAAATGTATTGAAAACGTGCAAATTTTTGCTCAGAATGTATAAATCAGAGGCGTGCGAGATCTATAAAAAGCTAAATTCCCGTATATACATTTATAAAAAATCTGGAGTGCTCCACTCGACTTTCCGAACACTTACGATTAAGATCATTACCAAGCACTTAAATAAATTTTAATCGATGAATAATTCAAACATATATACCAAATTGAAACTCAATCGAATGCACCGTTTAAACGCTTGCGCACTTTCAAGAATTTCTCCCCATATGCCATTATGCCATAACATAAAAGAAAGTTTTGTCGTAGCCCTGTAGGAGAACTATAAGTTCTATACACACCAAAATCAATACCGGTCTTAGGATGGGGGTTTATAACATGTATACCGAATTTGAGCTCAATCGAATATATCGTTTAAACGCTAGCGCACTTTCAAGAAATTCCCCCCATAGGCCATAATGTAAAAGAAATCTTTGTCGTAGCCCTGTAGAAAAACTATAAGTCCTATACACACCAAAATCAATACCGGTCTTGCAACGGTGGTTTATAACATGTATACCCAATTTGAGCTCAATCGAATCTACCGTTTAAACGCTAGCGCACTTTCAAGAAATTCCCCCATAGGCCATAATGTAAAAGAAATCTTTGTCGTAGCCCTGTAGAAAAACTATAAGTCCTTTACACACCAAAATCAATACCGGTCTTGCAACGGTGGTTTATAACATATATACCCAATTTGAGCTCAATCGAATCTACCGTTTAAACGCTAGCGCACTTTCAAGAAATTCCCCCCATAGGCCATAATGTAAAAGAAATCTTTGTCGTAGCCCTGTAGAAAAACTATAAGTCCTTTACACACCAAAATCAATACCGGTCTTGCAACGGGGGTTTATAACATATATACCCAATTTGAGCTCAATCGAATCTACCGTTTAAACGCTAGCGCACTTTCAAGAAATTCCCCCCATAGGCCATAATGTAAAAGAAATCTTTGTCGTAGCCCTGTAGAAAAACTATAAGTCCTATACACACCAAAATCAATACCGGTCTTGCGACGGTGGTTTATGACATATATGCCCCGTTATGACATATGCCCCGTTCAGGAGCTATCGTGTTCACTCACATACACACACAAACACACACACACACACACACACATACACACATACACACATACATACATACATCTCGTAAAAATAGCATAAATGGATTCAGAAGCCCTCAAAACGTGTAAAAACACCAAAATCCCGAAGTCGAATTTTTTCATGATTACAATACTTTCCTTACATGGTACATGTTCGGAAAGTAAAAAGGATGCTAACTTGTTTTTATACTCACGGATACGGATATGAACTGGATCATTTGTTTCTCATATCCGCAGATACGGATACGAGTCTTTTTGTTTAGGATGTTTTGAAGAATATATTATGAAGAAGCGATAATTTCAAGCACAATGTGTGAAATACTCTGCGCAATGATAATTTTCAGATCCTGTGTAATGTATGAGTTATTTTTTTTTCTTTTCATTTAAACAGGTTTATTTCTTGTGAATTAAATTAAAGACTTTTTCACATCTACAGAATCTTTTGTTATCCCATATTAAGGTAGTAATTCGAAAAAAAACCCATCTAATTTTGGTACATAAATACAGTATAATTAAATCAGGCGCTTACGCATTTTTAGGATGTCTCTTCACGAGCTAAACTAGACAATAAACTTATGCCAGTTAAGAAACTTCCTGAAAAAAAAAAAAAAAATGTATCAGAATATGATGGTTTTATAGTACTGTTAAGTGTTGGAGACTAAGATATCCTACCAGGTCGGATAAAACCGGATACTTGGATATTTCCAAAAATGCTATTCCCTTATCCGGCAAAATATAGTTCTTTTAAATAAAAAACTAATTTATCATTTAAATAGAAACTGCAACAATTTAATTTCGGAAAGATAAAACCAATTTTGACCCAGTTTTATCCAATTTTTCCCTACACATTATATGCAAGCAAAAACAGAAGAAAGGGGGGGGGGGAAGATATGAATAAGTAAGCAAACACACAGCAAAACGAAAACAAATTTAATTAAAAAGATGTTATTAAAAAAATTGTATAAAAAAGTGAAAAATTCAAATACATATGAAACTCTCGTGTAATTCTGGATCGCTTTTAATTTTCAATTTTTCCGAATGAATACCCCATGAAAATCTCCGGGTACAGCTGAAACACTTTGAAAAGTTACTCTTCCAATTTCTTCCATTGTTTTGGCACTGAGGACGAGCATTGATACTTTACTCGCGTCATCCCTGTACAAAAGGGAAGCTAATAGAATACCTGAAATATATGAAAAAAAGGAAGGAATTAAAAAGGTAAATAGCTTTTGTTTAATACAAACATAAACAATCATTAAATGCAAACACAACAAGTTACTGTTCTATTTATTTCACTCACGTATTTTCATTATCCGAATCTGATGTTTTTAGAAATGACTTCAGCTTTGTTGGATTGTTGATTTAACAACTTAAGTGGCAGCAATGGATTTTGTTACTTCGGTAATTGTAATGTCAATAGAACAGAAAATTAATTAGCTTTTGTAAGTGGACAAAAAAAAATGAATTGAGTATAGTTTTCATTGATACAAATAAGAATTCCTTTGCTACCGGAACATTACTTTTTACAAGCACAGATCGTGATCATCTAGAGGCTCACGTGTACTAGACCCCAGAAAGCGCCCTCTAACGTCGGAATATTTGGGACCATTTTCTTCGCTAATATGATGCCTATCCTTGTATTTTGATTCATGGTATAAAACATAGCATTAAACAAAAACGGTCGTGATATCGTATGATCGTAACCGTTTTAATATTATGAAGGTACGCGAATGTTTTCTCGCGTTTCGATGCGGAGATCCGAGTCCCCACAATGCTTTGCTATGGAGAAAAGTGCCTTAACGCCTAATCATTTTTCTCAGAAAGTATTAGGTATTTTTAAATGAAATTTCCCTGTGTGAATCTTGAGAACTATTCGCAAGGATTGCGCGAATCAGATTTCAGTTAATTTAGCCGAAAGAGATTTTATTGCAGTCTAGAATTTATGTTACTTTTCAGACTGCAATAAAATCTCTTTCGGCTAAATTAACTCAAATCTGATTCGCGCTATCCTTCCGAATACTTCTCAAGATTCATCACAGGAAAATTTCATTTAAAAATACCTAATGTACTTTCTGAGAAAATGATTAGGCATTACGGCACTTTTCTCCATAGCAAAGCATTGGGACTTGAATATCCGCAAGCCGACTATACAGAGGTGTTCTACAAGAGCAATCAGTGTCACAACTTCTGAACAGCTTTAAAAACGAACCAATGGTGTTAAACACTCGAAAAAATTAATAATGCATCTTCATACTACGCAGTATGGACTGACATTAACAGTAAAGCTTTGTATGTCTCGTGCAACTTTAAAAAAAAAAAAAAAAAATTAAAAAAAAAAAAAAAATCATCACAAAAATGGCCTTCAAAAATGGATTCACCCGTTTTTGGAAGTATAGCAAAATTCCGTATGTTTAGCATTTTTTTTTTTTTTTCTGACAATTTCGTAACGCTTATAGGTTGATTCTCCAGTGTCAATTCACAGTGCAACTTGTAAAGAGACATTCTAAAATTTTCAGAGTCTTTTAGCTCAATTAAATATTTTTAAAAAGCTCTTCAAAAATTGTATGATTTTCAAGTGAAACAGCCTTAACCCTTTAACGCGCAGTGTTCCCGTTCTGGGAACACCAAACTCTGACGTTTTGACTGTTGCCAAAACGACCTGTCACGAAGAATGGATTGTAGTTCAATAAAAATAGTCGCGGGTGACATAGCTCCACGAGAATCCTTTACTTTTTAGCACGTCATTATTCGCGTAAAAAAATTGGTCGCAATTATTTTTAACAGCACTGACATCTGCTAAAAAATGGAAGAATGCGAGACACAGCTGGATAGATTGCCCAATGCTGAAAAAAGGGCAGCCGTTGCCATCGCTCGACTTAACGACCAGCAAGATGGCGGACGATCGAAACGTTCATCGCATACCACAGATCTAGAGACCCTTTTTTGACGACAGCTGGCTGTGCGGCACAGCCAGCTGTCGTCGCAACGATTGACGATTGTTCGCAATTTTCAGGGTAGAAAGCTACTCCGATTTTAGCACATTCGTGAGCATAGTTGACAAAGTTAGATTTATTTATTTATTACTTTCAATAATTCAAGTGAGACTGACGTCATTTTGATGTCACGCGTGTAAAAATGCATTAAAAATCCTAATTAGGTTAACAAGTTTTGACAAAAAATTACACCACGAGCGAAATAATAAACTTCCATCCAGGTTATCAGATGCTGTAAAAAATAAAATAACGGATTTTTTTTTTCTTTTTCTTCTTTTACTAATTCATGTTAGATATCGCAACTGAGTTATATCGTATCGCAACCACAGATCTAGAGACCCCTTTTTGACCGTCAAAAAAGGGTCTCTAGATCCGTGGCACGAGATGAACGTTTCGATCGTCCGCCATCTTGCTGGTAGTTAAGTCGAGCGAGGGCAACGGCCGCCCTTTTTTCAGCATTGGTAAAGGGCTAAAACATCACTGACAGTCTGCCAATGGGAAAGATACAACAGAACTCACACACTGAATCCTTTTTACTTTCCGAACATGTACCATGTAAGGAAAGTATTGTAATCATGAAAAAATTTGAATTCGAGATTTTGGTGTATTGACACGTTTAGAGAGCTTCTGAATTCATTTATGCTATTTTTACGAGATGTATGTATGTAGTGTGTATGTGTGTGTATGTGTGTTTGTGTGTATGTGAGTGAACACGATAGCTCCTGAACGGGGCATGCGATTGAGCTCAAATTGGGTATATATGTTATAAACCACCGTCGCAAGACCGGTATTGATTTTGGTGTGTATAGGACTTATAGTTTTTCTACAGGGCTACGACAAAGATTTCTTTTACATTATGGCCTATGGGGGAAAATTCTTGAAAGTGCGCTAGCGTTTAAACGGTACATTCGATTGAGCTCAAATTAGGTATATATGTTATAAACCACCGTCGCAAGACCTGTATTGATTTCGGTGTGTATAAGACTTATAGTTTTTCTACAGGGCTACGACAAAGATTTCTTTTACATTATGGCCTATGGGGAAAATTCTGGAAAGTGCGCTAGCGTTTAAACGGTACATTCGATTGAGCTCAAATTGGGTGTACATGTTATAAACAACCATCGTAAGACCGGTATCGATTTTGATGTGTATAGGACTTATAGTTTTTCTACAGGGCTACGCCAAAAATTCCTTTTACATTATAGCCTATGGGGAGAAATTCTTGAAAGTGCGCTAGCGTTTAAACGATACATTCGATTGAGCTTCATTTTGGTATATATATTTGAATTATTCATCGATTAAAATTTATTTAAATGCTTGGTCATGATCTTAATCGTAAGTGTTCGGAAAGTCGAGTGGAGTCACTCCAGATTTTTTGCTTTCCCATTCCTCTGCGGGAAACTTTAATCCTTCTTTGAAATATATCTGTTCTGCACATATTCATCAGTGATTATTTTTTTTAAACACAATTTCTCTGAAAAGTTGTTCTAGGTGATAGAAGATAAAATGAGTAAGTAAACAAAGAAATTCTGAAGTAACCCTATACCTGAATCCTCATCTTGATTTACAGAGTTGGGTTCTGCCAGAAAGACTGGTTCTGAAGGTATCACATCAGCTTCGTGCCACGAAACAGTTTTCTTTGTTTCTGTGTCCACCTTCACCTGAAAATAAAATAATACAATGAGTATTATTTCAAAACACCAAAGCATTTATGGTTACTTTTATTTATAAACGCATTTCAATACTCACTAAATGCGTGTCTTTTAATGTATCTTTTCGGGCTATGGCATAGTAGTATTTATACTTTTTGCCGTTGTACTTTTCGTAATGTATTCTTGGTAATTCAGGTGACCATGGCTCTATTAAAAAGAAGACAATGGAAACTATTTTTACTCTTTTTTTTATGAGGGTTTTTCATTAAGAGTGATGCAGGGTGTCCAGTAATTAACCAAAAATTTTAAATTGTTTAGTAAAAGAGTTTGAGAAGAGATAAAAGAAAAATATTTACTTCACGTATAAGTTACACTTATTCCGAATTTGAAGTGCCGAATGCTATGCAACAATATGGCGAAGCCTATAAGATCAAAGCTGTCCAAAACTGAACTAATAGTTCGGAGTGTGATGGCCGAAATTTCAGCAGAAAATGAAAATCCTCTGTTCGATGGCCAAGTTCGGCATTTTACTACTGCAAACTGCTTGCAAAAACGCGAACTTTACTGAAAACTGCTTGCAACTCCGTGTCTGTCTAGTGCTGCGTCCCAGCACAAAATGAAAAACTCGTATTAATTCGAACTCGTTCTAACTCGCTTCGTAAATTGCGCAGTTTTGCCGTCACCAAATGTTACGTCAGTATGACGTCCCAATAAAATAGTTATTGCGGTTTCAAATTTTCGGTTAATTACTGGACACCCTGCATTTTTAAAATTGTAATATCCAGTTTTTTTTTTCAGGGCGTCTACCATATAAAGTAAGCTTGATTTCTTGACCTTTTCTTGACTTTTTCTTGACCATAACAAATACGAAACACTAATATCAAAAATACATTCGTGCCAGGGATGCAGAATATGTACGATCCGGCAATCTAGGATAGGGGGAAATTTTGCAGAAAATATACAACTGATTTCGATTTTAACAATGAATTATAAAATTCTTCGAGTTATTCTTTCCCATTCCTATTTTTAAGGCGATTTTTTTTCAACTTTTTCACCGATCAGCAGTTTGCTTTCTCTTAACTTGGACCAATTGCTATTTAGTAAACATGTATGTAGCTTGTACATTGCAAATATTTTTACACTTATGGTAATACAGAACTTATGCAAGTCTATAAACATATCATAAAATTTTGGGGAAATTTGCATATGGATTGAGGGAAATGTTGAGAGTAAAAACAGTTTCTGCACCCTGCATCATACTGATAGAATGAAGAAAAATTATACTTTTAAATTTAACACTATTAATATACAGGGTGATCAGCGAATAAGCCCTGATTTCAAAATTAAATATCTCTACAACAAAGATCGATAGAATTATGCGGTAAACTGTACGTTTATTAGCAAAACCGTAAAAATGGTGCACAAAAGTTTAGAAAATTTAGTTACGAAAATCGTCAACTAAGAATTTGAATGAAATGGAAAAAGGGAGTTGAGTCGCTAATCGTGACCTAGTGCTTCATTTCTTGACCTTTTCTTGACTTTCGTGACCTTTTTTCCAATTCTTGACTTTTCCGTGACTTTCGTGACCTTTGCATGATGGTAGACACCCTGTTTATGTATTTTGTATGTGCTTCCAGCTTCCAGGTGTGAAAAATCCAGTGCAAGTTTGCATTTTCATCAAGCAATGACTCACGATTCTGAACGTATAACAGTCATTAAAAAAAAAATTGCTCAAACAGCTCGGTTAGTGCTCATTGTTTCTTCAACTGAGAAATAAGTTGCTATCATCTTTCTTATACTCTATTCGTTGTGACCAAGTTTCCAAATGTTTCCAAAATTTGTTATGGACTTATTTGGCATTCATCCATCAGGATGTCGCAGATATAACGCAACTAATGTTAGACAGAGTGACTAATAATCGGATCCACGGTCTGCGCCAATGTTTTGAAAGCCGTGATGGACATTTGATCGATATTTTGCTCAGAACGTAACTACAATCTCTAATGTAATTAAAAAACTTTGTAAAAAAACACACATAAGAAGTAATGGGTAAGAGGATACGCACGTTTCGTTCAAAAATTGTTTTGAACTTCATCAGTCCAAGCCCTTCGTCATAAAGAACACAGGGAACTGAAAAGAGATAAACAAGCAAGATGTTGCCACAAGGGGCAAAGAAAAGTCGAACAAAACCAGGAGAGGGGAGAAAAAAAAATTAAAATATGGGATAAAAAGGAAAGGAAAGAAGCACAAAAAATACAGAAATAAAAAAGGAATAAATAAATAAAAAAAATAATAATAATAAAAGGGAACACACGAGTACAAACACACACACAAAAAAGAGAAAACAGAACAAACAAACAAAAAACAAACAGCACACTTTTTTTTTTTTTTAATAAAATAAAAACCACGAACAGGACAGCACAATAAATGTATATCTTCAAAATAAAGCACAATTACTCTGATTACGTTAAGCTTTTAATTAATTAATTTATTTTTTAAGTGTCATTCTTACGGCTGTATTCACCAAGTATTTGACACCCGTGTTAACCCCTTCAGACTTTAAATAGACATCAACTATACATCCCTTCCGCATCTGACCCTCGTTTTGGTAAGTTAATACGGTGAGTCAAGTACTTGGTGAATACGGCCGTTATTGAAAGATCTTTCTTAAATACCGGCTATCCATTTTTTAAAAAAATGTTCCAGTTCCAATTGTACTTTTTAATTGAGACATTCACAACAAATCACCTGACGATGACCTAACGCAAATAACCTAACGGTAAGCTAACCTAGTTTCCGTACAAATGTTCAATTTGTTCACCTTTAGACATACGGCACACCTCCAATTTTAGGACTTGGATGTTTTTGAAACATGGAGGATCATCACTGTTAAACTTTAAACGAAACGCAATTTGAATTGAAATTACAAATTACTGTTAGCAAATAGCAGAACATCAGTGGCGTAGTAAAGGGGGCGCTGAGGGGGCTAGATGTTCAAAAGGATTTCTTTCGCTAAAATTTTCTATAACGTAAAGCTAAGTTACGTATTTTCGAAAAATTCCAAACATGCGCAGAGAAACTTCATAACGTAATCATAGTAATAAAGAATATTATTATTTCAAAGCTGCGATCTTGATTATTAGTCACTCTGTCTAACATTAGTTGCGTTATATCTGCGATAGCCTGATGGATGTTCGTTTCCAAATAAGTCCATAACAAATTTTGGAATCATTTGGAAACTTGGTCCACAGCGAATTGAGTGTAAGAAAGATGATAGCAACGAAAACGGCTCTAAAAAACATAAAGATTCAAATCAATGTAGCATTCAATCCTGAATCTAAGAATATGTCTGTATTAAAAATTTCTGCAAACCAAGGAGCCAACTAATGGGCAATCTCCTTCTGTCTCTTTTCATCTCATGGGAAATCTTTGAAGAGTTGTCGATATTGAAGATAGTGAACTGAAACAGACACAAAGGAAGAGAATACTTTTTTTTTGCAACATTTTCCTTTTTAAGTGTAATTTAATTGCCAAAAGAGGCAAATAATGAGAGTTTAAAGTGTAATAAAAGCATTATCTATAACGGAAACCTAGGGTTGTCACAGAATACATTTGAAGAAACACTGTTTCA